>CM042010.1:21666763-22136763 GCA_023525715.1 Cichorium intybus | reverse complement strand
ACTTTTATCCCGTTGGAAACGTTCCCCATCCCGACTTTTCCCGGACCCACGACCTCTTCCCCGGCCACGTCCAAAGCCATCCCGATTTGAACCTCCACTGCCACAATGATTACAAACGTTCGAATTTTCTCCACTAGCCAACAATAAACTATCTTGAACGTCCTCCGTTTTTTCCGTTCCTTTTATACGCTCCTCGTATGCCTTCAATCTACCAACGGCTTCATCAAATAACATTGAATCCAACTCGAAACATTGTTCAATTGACGCCACGATTTGAAGAAACGACTTAAGCATCGAATCTAACAACCTTTTTACCAAATCACCGTCTTCAATATCATATCCAAGACTCCTTGCTTTTGAGGCAAACCCCGATAATTTTGTCACAAAACTATCAATAGTTTCATCCTCCTTCATGCGCAAACCTTCAAGCTCCCTTTTCAAGGTTGCAACCCGAGCCGTCCTCACCCGATCCACACCCAAATACCGTGTCTTCAAACCATCCCACACCTGTTTTGGATCTGTGTAACTCGCCATTTGCAACACCATCTCTTCCGGTATAGCTTGAAACAAGAAAGCAAGTGCTTGTTTCTTCTTCTTTAGATTCGTTTCTTCGCCTGACACCCTTACATCAACCGTCTCCCATATGCCGTGAGCATCCATAATGGATTTCACTTTGACCGCCCACACCGGATAATTTATTGGGGTTAAAACGGGGACTTGATACGTCATCGGACCTCCTTCTCTAGCTAGTGCCATTGCCTTTCTAATCTTTCTTTTGACAACCCCAACCTCTTTGATCAAGCTTGTTCGGAGAGCACTCTTCCACCGGTTGACAAGACAAGGTCACACCCTCCTTTACCGTCTTCCGTCACACCCGCAAAACGAACCGAACCAAAGCCACCTGCTTTGATATCTTCCCGTCCGTTTATTATGCACCACCGGTTAGTCTCTCGTTTGAACAAACCCGATCAAGAGAAATTGGGGCTGTACACCCCCATCGACCGAACGCCGCTCTGATACCAATTAAAGACTAGAATATGTATAAAACAAATTAACCAAAACAACTCTTTGATTAACAATCAAGAAAAATATCACTAAAAAAAACTGATTGTGAAGCTTATACATTTTTCTCTATTTTGTATCTAATAGATATCTGATATATATAAGCCTCTAAAGAACATAACACATTCTTTGTAATAATGATAATCACTAGTATGTTTAGATCCAATCTAAACACATGCTTGCTTTGTTGTCTCCTCCTTTTTGAGCTGGAGATTCCAACACATCCAAGATATACTATCAAAATAGGTTTGGTCTAGCATCCTAAACCTCATAAAGCTCGATTGTTTGCTACACAAAGACCCCTGTTGTGGTTAAAATTACTCAAAATTTGGACAATTTACACATGCAAATAAATTACTAAATATTTGGCAGTTTATAGTTGAAAATACGATCTTTGGTTTGCTAAAAGATGCCTTATTAACATGCTCTAATATTATCCTTTTGGTCAATTGATATAGGTTATTGTTGCTGCTGTTAATATGGGTTATGGGACAACGGTACACTGTAAGTACTAAGATTATGGCCGTTGTTGTTATCAGGTATGTAATTTTGGAAAATTTTTAATTCAACTAGATTTAGATGTCTTCAAAACTCATGATTGGGATCTTCAATACATGAGGAATTCTTGGATTACTTGCTGAAAATATACAACATCAAGTCTCGAAATAAACCTTATATGAAATGTATGATTGGGGTCTGATTAGCTTCGGGTCTACTATATCTTTTTTTTATTACAAATTAGTATCATTTTTATTCAATATGTGGAATTGTGGATAGCTTTAGTGCTCTTCGTAATCTATTCTCTTGACAGGTGTGTGTGTGTGTGAGAACACACATATACATACATATATAATGGTCCTGGTGGTCAAATTCTACTTTCAAAAGGTTAGAGAGTATTATACATCATTTATTTTCATTTGATCGTCTCCTAATTCCCTATTAAGATTATTTTATACATATTTGTGCATTTTTATAGGTGGGTTGCAAATTCTTTGGGCTTCAGTAAAACTTATGCGGCTGGTGTGTTTAATACGACCATAAGTTTGCTTTGTAAGGTTTAATAATTTCTTTTATTGTTCATTAATTAAAATAGTATTTAATTATTAATCGTATGATTAGAAAACCTTATGCCGAGTTACCGTCCTCAAATTCAATTCTACAACTACAACGACACATCCCAAAAATTATTAATACTCTATTTTCTACCCTCAACTTTTCACATTATCAAATTTTAAGAATCTCAATCTTGATTTTTCAGTAAGCTGGTCCACTCCTTTTTAATGTTGCAGCTAACTTTCACGTCTTGCCACCATCACCCACCAGCCGTCCTTAAGGTACGTATTATAATCTTATTAACAAATTGTAATTTTTTACAATGATTTGTTAGTTACTAATATTTGGGTTTTGATATTTGTTTTGAGAGTTTATGTATATGTTTCTTACCTATTTTTTGTTAGCATTCTATTGTGTTGATATTTTTTATTTCTATTTAATCATTTATTTTGTGGGTCCAAACCATTTTGGAGAGATGTTATCTTTTTCTAGATGAGTTAGCATAATTTTCACCAGAAATGATAGCCTTAGGTTCCACCGGCTATGGACACACGACACACACCATGCCTTCAGACTTGGGCATGTTTCTTTCTTTGTATTTTTCTCTTTAAAGATAGATGTTGATTAATTTATAAAATTTCGACCTTTATGAAAAGTCTGACTTTGTTGTATAACATGGTTGCAGGTTTTTTAACAATGGATTGTTGGAATTTAATCCGATAGTAGACTTGGATTCATGACAAAAGCATGCACGTACACAATTTTTATGCTAAAACCTATATTTTACGTGGCATATACCTGAAAAGATTGGATGGATTCCTGATGAAACTCGATGGGATCGTGGCTTAGTTTTTGGACGACATTTCTATATTTAGGGTAGACATTTTAAGTTAATAAGATGAGTTGAAGGTAGGATGTTATAATGAAAAATTAACCTAAACAAGTCATTATATTTACCATTTAATATATTCCAGGGTGGTTCTCACAGCATCGCGCGAGGGGTGAACCCCTAGTTTAACAACAACATGAAACCACAGGACACTCCATATAAGGAAATCGAAAGATGGACTTAACCTGTAATTGCCACTATAAAATAGGGACTATATGTGTAATTCACTCTGTACTTTTCAAAGAAGGCGTATGGAAGGTTTTAAAAAACGTATTAAATGGGCAAACATAGAGAGTCGCTTTTCAAAAATCAACTATTGGTCAACCTGCTGGTTTACGACAAAAAGAACAAAAAAAAAAAATAGTGGTCCACCTGCAGGTTTAGGACGCAAACAGGGACTAAAAGTCTTGATGGCTATGTTTATATAAGAACTATGTTCATTTTCCCTAATCAATACAAAAATCACAATCACACAAAAAGCAACAATGCATGCACCTCTAAATCCCTCTGTTACTATCTCAACTCTACGTCTCATATATTTCATCTAAATCCACTGGTCAACAGTCAACACCCCATCATCATCAACCATATGTGAATCTTAATGCTATATTATCTCTTGATTTGGGTGTCTCTGTTTTGGTCACCACTCACTATCCTAACAAAAATCAATTCATCACCATTAACCGTTTGTAAAGCTTGCTCTGTTGCATGAACGTAGAGATCAATTGAAGGGCAAGGGGTGGGGGAAGTGGTGGCAGTGGGAGTGGTGGGACTCTAACAAGTAACAAAAATTACAAAGGAGGATAAAATTGTTATTTTATAAAGCTTTAACGTACTATTTTTGAAAGACGTGAGTAGGACTGTAGGAGGGAACAACATATCGACAACAAAATGAAACCATAGGACACTCCATGTAAGGAGCTCGAAAGATGGACTTACCCTGTAACTTCCACTATAATATAGGGATTATTTATGTAAATTACGCTGTACTTTTCGAAGAAGGCGTGTGGAAGGTTTTAAAGAACGTATGAAATGGGCAAACATAGAGAGTGTCATTTTCAGGAATCAACTCGTGGTAAACCCATAACCAGCAGTTTTAGGACACAAGGGGGAGACTGAAGGTCGTCGTGACAGTGTTTATATAAGAACTATGATCATCTTCCCCAATCAATACCCAAAATATCACAAACACACAAAAAGCAACAATGCATTTACGAATACTGGTAGCTGTAGTAAGTATGGTAGCTTTGGGGGCAGCAAGTGCTCAACCAGAGTCACATTGTGAAAAGTCATGTGGCAATGTGCATATTAGGTACCCGTTTGGTATAGGTGAGGGATGCTACTATAATTCTTATTTCAATGTAGATTGTGTTCACTACCCCGGTAATTCAACACTTTACCTTGCAAACAAAACAACCAATCTTATTATTTCAGATATGTCGACGGTCACGAGTGATTTGGAGATAATGATGTTTGTAGCCAATGATTGCTACAATAGCTCAGGGCTAGCCTATTACCTCGACACATCTTTGACGATGGGGAGATTGGGGAGTAATTTCCAGGTCTCAACAGAAAACAAGTTTTTTGCCGTTGGGTGTGACACGCATGCATATTTTATAGGAAAGTTAGGGAATGAAACTGATGGTACAGGATGCATCTCTAGATGTGCTAGCAGCAGTCGTATTATAGATGGATCTTGCTCAGGGGTTGGGTGTTGTGAAATAGCAGTGCCAGAAGGAATGAGCGCTGTTAACATTTCACTAAGCAGCTATGATTATCATAAAGATGTACTGGAGTTCAACCCTTGTAGCTATGGCTTTTTTGTGAAAGAAGGGATGTACAACTTTTCTACCAATGATCTGCGTGATTTTCCAAGGGAAAGGATGCCTATGTTACTTGACTGGTCAATTGGAAACTTGACTTGTAGCAGCTCAAGTAAGGACGTGGGTAATTTCATCTGCAAGGGGAACAGCAAATGCAATACAAGCTATACAGGTCCTGGATATCGCTGTGTTTGCAACCCCGGTTATGAGGGCAATCCCTATCTTGAATATCCAGATGGCTGCAAGAGTAAGTGCTATATATTGTATATTTTGATGTTTTCTTTCTTTTATTATCTAATCGTTGCTGCACCAGAGTTTGCCCCTAATGAGATGCTTGACTATTTGAACTCTGCAGATATTAATGAGTGTGCTGGAATTAATGACTGTCTACACAAATGCATTGATACGAATGGAAGCTATATTTGCAAATGCCGAAAAGGTTACTCCGGAAATGGCAGGAAATCTGGATCAGGTTGCACTGCAGATCAATCAATGGTTATAAAGCTTGCAGTAGGTGAGTGAATCTTTTCTATTATTATTAATGATGCACATCAGGACCGGTTTTTCTGCCATTTTTGACTATTTTGCATCTGCTAGCTAGTTGTGTTGTGTACAAATACGAGTGGTTTTACTTGGTTTCAAAACAATTAAAAAAACGCTCACTTTCTTTTTTCAATTACCTTGTCCGGTAACTTTTCTTGTACTTCATTTAGTTTTTTTTTTTTTTTTTTTTTGGTAGAAAATGGAATCAAATTAAAGCGATTTTTATGCTTTTCCATCTAATTTTACATTGGGTGGGGTCCTTACAAACCGATATGTTTATGTTGATGCTTCTTGTTTCAGTTTCCGCGGCTGCAGCCATCTTTCTGATTGTGTTTGTCAACTCGTTGTACTTCGGACTCAAGAAACGTAAGCTTATGTTGCTTAGAGAAAAATTCTTCAGGCAAAATGGTGGAATAATGTTGCAGCAACGAATTTCTAGAGATAAAGGTTCTCATGATCAGGCGAAGGTTTTCACTATAGAGGAGCTTAAGAGGGCAACTGACAACTATGATGAGAGCAAGATTATCGGCAAGGGTGGCTTTGGCACAGTTTATAAAGGAGTACTCTCTGATAACAGAACAGTTGCCATAAAGAAGTCCAAACTACCAGATCAAACCGAGTCACAGATAGAGCAATTTATCAATGAAGTGGTTATCCTTTCTCAAATCAATCATAGAAATGTGGTGAAGCTGATTGGATGTTGCCTTGAAACGGAAGTTCCATTGCTGGTTTATGAGTTCATTTCAAATGGCACAGTCTACGATCACATCCACAACAAAGGCAAGTCGTCGGCTATTACTTGGGACATCCGACTAAGAATAGCAAAAGGAACAGCTGAGGCCCTTTCATACTTACACTCTGCAGCGTCTGTCCCAATCATCCATCGAGATGTAAAGTCAATGAATATACTCTTGGATGATAGTTATGTGGCAAAAGTAGCTGATTTTGGAGCATCAAGGCTAATTCCTGTGGATCAGGTTGAATTGGCGACTATAGTGCAAGGAACACTGGGCTACTTGGATCCTGAATATCTGCAGACGAACCAGCTGACGGATAAGAGTGATGTTTATAGTTTCGGGGCAGTATTGGCGGAACTCTTAACTGGAAAAAAAGTTCTAAGCTTTGATAGGCCAGAGGAAGAGAGGAACCTAGTCAAGATTTTTCTATCATCTTTAAAAGACGGACGACTCTTTCAGGTTCTTGATGAACAGTTGCAACAAAATGAAGATCATAATGAGATCATTAAAGTCTCAAAACTTGCTGCAAGATGCTTGGTTGTTAAAGGAGATGAAAGGCCTACCATGAAGGAAGTAGCAATGGAGCTTGAAGGAATATTGGCATCAAAGATACAAAAGCATCCGTGGGTGGAACATACTTTGAATGAAGGCGAAGGTGAGTATTTGCTTAAAGAACCACCCAATGCCTATGAATTCACACAGACGACCAGTGCAAGTTCAAGTACCTTTGATAGCATGAGGAAGCATACAATATTACCCATTGCTAGTGGCAGGTAATTCTATAAAGTTTGTTAAAAATGAAACAATGTTCACCTAGTCCCAAAGGTAAATCGTCCTGAAATATCACCCATTCATAGTGGCAAGTAGTATCTATGTATCGTATATTGGTATTTTAGCCAAGTTAGAATGTGTTGTACTAGTACTGGCTGGCATATCAGGAGAGTCTGTTAAGGTATTGGAGTGGTGGAAATAGTCAATGTATATTTCACCTTTCTATTTGAATTCAATACACAACAATATATAGAAATGAAAAGTTGTCTAGATTTATATTTCATCTCTAATGCTTACATGGTTTCAGATCAATGATCGTAGAAGGAAATATGGTTGTAGTGTGAACTGATAACAAAATAAAGGATATACAGCTTGGGTTTATTATTGAAAAGAAAAGATTTAATTACAATGAAAGAGCAAGACAACTATTAACAGCTATATTTGGTTAACTAGCTAAAAGGCTAAAGAAAATTACACTAAAGCCTAATACAAAAATAGCCCAATAATTTATCATGTTACTGTTGGAAAAGTGGTTTTAACCAATTTCAGAAAATGAGTTTTTTCCATATTGAACACAAAATTTGAACCCTAAAACATTATTAAAATACCTCCGCTTTGGTATATCACACATCCAAAATGGATTTAAGATGAATGAGAAATTAATCTTTAAAGTTAGGGTGTTGGAAGAAGTAAATGAAAGAGTTTGATGGGTTTTGTTTCATCCTACATAGGTGGGAGAATGAAAAGAAATTTGGTTCATAAACAAAAGGACTTCTAAGCCATGCAAGACTTGAAGCACAAAGACCCTCTCTTGGGCGCCAAGGGGTGTTTGCAATTGCGAACTAGATTGGCTTGATTTCACTAAACTTGTGTGAGAGTTTCCAACTTTTTGCTCTTCTGCATCAGAGTTTCCAACTTTTTGCAATCAATTTCAAAACAACATAATTCTAGATTTTCTACTTCAGGTTTTGCAATCTGATTCATAATAACAAAATTTCAGATTTTAGAAACTGTTTTGGACACTACAATTTTTCAGAATTTCAAGAACATCCGTGGGTGGAACATACCTCGGGTACTTGCTTCCTTGACTCAAGTTCTTCAAAGCAAATTGGTTTGGCTGAAGGTTAGTTTCTCAGTCTTTCTTGTAGTTGTTAATATTATCAAGCAACCTATAGGATAGAAATGTCCTAAGCTTTAACTTAATATCAAGCATGTACCCTGTAGGATAGAAATGTTCTAGCTTTAGATTAAATTAATATGTTTCCGTTGCCATAATTAGTGAATCTAGGGTACATAAAACCTATCAATAAGTTCTTTAAAAAAGAATTAGATGTGTGGCTTGGCGACGCTAAAGAAACACTAAATATGTGTTTATATAGTTAGGCTAAGGATCGTTCCATGAATACCGAAAATGGGAGATTTGTTGTGCACCGGCCTCTTGTGAAGCCTATTTTGTTGAAAAATGGAATCTAATATGTCAACTTCTTCCTCCCTAATGGTAAACAGAATAAATGAAGGTTGTAGTTATGGTGGCTAGTTTGGCTATAAAAGAAGTCCCAACCTCTTCAGTACTGTTTTCCAAAACATAGAGAGAGTTAATGAAACACTTAGACTAAGGTGTTTGTAACGCCCGGTTTCTCATAAATGAATTACACCTTAATTTTTCTCACATTAGAACAACATTAAAGGGTGTAACTCAAATTAAGAAACGAGTAATACAAAGTTGTTACCAAAAACATAGTTTAAGCCCTAAACTATTTACAATAGTATTTACAACTATCATTCAAAAACCGGGTCATATTACATATTTCAAAACAACAAACTAGGTCCAAGTCCAAGTCCATTCTAGCTATCCTTCTGAGACACGCTTCCCCCGATCGCCACTACCAAAACCTAACACAAACAACAATAACAAACAATTTACGAGCTCTGAAAGCTCAGTGAGTAATTTAAGGTTAATTGGTTTGTATCATCCATTATCTCATTTAAATCAAGCTCAACGGACTATCTCAGTCCCGAGTGTGATATACACACTATAACTCTTTATTTCATATACTCAAAATTTGGTTATACTCAACCAAATCAAAACATAGCCTACTTTTTATGTGTAAACAACATCATAATAAGGCATAATCATCTAATAAATAACTACTCACCTGAGGTTGAGTCGATATGTGGAACCCCCGAACCTCGTGTGTGTTCCTGTCTAGCTTTAGCTGTAACACAATAACTCAAACTCAATACTCAATTTCAAGAACAATCTCAATCACACTCAAAATTTACAACAATCAAGGATTTGGAATCATAGAGGAGAGTTACAATCAAAAGATAGTAATAGTATCCTAGTTGTAGCTTCCAATTTCTCCATTTTGACTCATACAACCGAAGAAATACAACAACAACACTTTTATTAGCTCGAGTCTAAGATTAGAACTCCCTTATACACTCTAATCTAAGTAAACTTACTCTAATCCATGCTAGTTGCAGGTGGTTCATCAATACCACCTGGAACTATCTCAAAACAAGAAATTCAACCATAAATTTAAAGCTAAAACAAGGATTCTTACCTTTTGGATGCAAATTCTCAACCTTTACTTCAAATCCTCAAGATTTATGCTTCCAATTCTACCACTAAAGTTCCTGCACCTTTTCTAGGGTTTTAGAAAATGCTTCCAAGTGAAAAATCCCCAAAAACCCGTGTTTCTCGCAACTTATACTTTTAAATTTTGAGTCGGCACACGACCCGTGTCTTTTTACACGGCCCGTATCTTTTCTACTGCTTTTTGCTGAAAAACTGCACATCCTGACACGGCCTATGTTATTCTACACGGCCCATGTTATGGCACTGCTTGCTTCTGATTACTTTTACACGACCCGTGTTTCCTGACACGACCCGTGTAAGTCCTTTTTAGCATTTTTCATGGGAAAACATCATCCAAAAGGTGTTCTAACCATCCAAACACCCATGATATCATATCAAATCATAATTACCCTATAATTTAATAACACGATATTACAGTGTTAGAAAGGGTTATTTTTTGTAATAGTTGAGTGTGAGAGTTGCTCCACTTATTGTAGTTTTATTACCGTCTTGAATAAAAGAATTTTCCAATCCCAACGAACAACTCCTTTAAATGTTCAATGTTGTTTCCATTTGATAGGTTTTCTCAGGAAGCTTGAGAGTTTTTAGTTTCGGAATGTTGATAAAAAACTTACGAGAGCCAATTTACTACACACATACACACACGCGTATATATATATATATATATATATATATATATATATATATATATATATATATATATATATATATATATATATATATATATATATATATATATATATATATATATATATATATATATATATATATATATATATATATATATATATATATATATATATATATATATAGACACACACACACTAGGTTAGAAACTTGTGTATTGCATGAGATGATTAGAAATATATAAATAAGAGTCGAACCTTATGAATAGTGAAATTGAGGAATGAAATCCCTTCCTAAAATATTGGGATATTAAAAATAAAATCATAATCTAATTGCTGATTTATAGGAGATAATCACGATTGATACTCTTGAATTTTAGCAATCTTAGTTGTAAATTATATTCAATATGTTTCTTGATTTTTTGCAACCACGATATTACTACGCATTCAAATAGAACCATGAAGACATTTAAATTCTTTAACCGTAAGATGTCACGTGGCATGTTGAAGATCTAGAAATATGCCAAGTGGCATCAAAAGTTATTTATTTATTAGTTATAATAAATTAGCTTATTTGTATATATGAATGGTTAGTACATAATATCTATCGACTTATAGACTCTATAACATTGTATACCATGGCCATACATATTTGAAATGATCAAATAGGTGTTTGGCTGTTGTTTTTAGACGAAGTTGATATGCGTATAGGAAAGTCATTTTTTATAGCACAAATTAGGCTTTTGGTTGCTCCATGCCAAAAATATTTCTAGGTCCACAAATTTTTAAGGAGATGGTGGTAATTGGACTGGTGAGGCTCTTACAAATAGCAAAAAGACAAAATACGAAAAGAATAAATAAGAGTAAAATTGATATTTTAGAATGTTTTAACGTAGTATTTTTCATTTTTTTCTCTCGGCGATATGAGTTGGATGGGCCATACCTACAAACAAATGAAACGACAATAACACTCCATGTAATTGAGGAAATGGAAAGTTAGATTGCACTTGTAGTATTTGTAGAGCCGACTAAAGAGTAGGGATGTGCAAATGGTCCTCGGAATCGAGCCCAAGCCCAAGAACCGAGGAACCGGACCCGAGATAAGGAACCGACCATGTTACTTGATCGGTACTCGGTCCGTATATGTGGCTTAATTCAGTCTTGGTCCTTCTGAGTCTTGGTCCTTCTTGGTCTTGGTCCTTCGATATTGTTGGGTTCTCGGGTACGAAACCAACCGAAAGTTTAAAAGACATTAAGATTATAATTTAGACCTTTGAAATTTTTACACTTGGTCCTGCTCGGGTAAAACCCGACGAAACCCGTACCCGAACCCAAGACCAAGTCTCATAGTTTGGTCGGTCCTCGGTTCCATCGAATGTCTTCCCTCGATCTCAGTCCGGCTCGGGTTTGGTCCTGGTCGGTCTCAGGACCACGCTCACCCCAACTAAAGAGACCCAACTTGAATTAGACCAAAAATAACACAATGAATTGAGATTTTCAACCCATTTAAGTTAAATGGGTCAACCCACCTAACCCATTAAATTAAATGGGTGGGGTTGGGTAAGAACTATGAACATGTTTCTAACTCATCAATCTGTTGGGTGTTGAAATTGATTATAAGTAGAGTAATGACTTGGATTTTAATAATATCTCAATTGTTTAACAATCACGTATCAATAAGGAACAATATAAAACAATATAAAGCATTATATGAACAGGATGAAATGGATAACATGTGACGAATGCTTGATTAGATCTTTGGTTTTACAATTGGGTTTTCTATTTGGTAGACATACAATTGCTCGTAATCTCACCTTCTACACGGCATGGTATCACTGATATTTATACTGAATCAGTGATACCAATAGTACAACTTTAACAGAGAATATCCTATTAGTGTACTAGCCAATAGGATAGAAGATTCATGCAACACGTATTGTACTATACGCGTGCACACAAAAGACAAGATGACAGTCTGTGAAGTCTTCGGATCCTCCATGCGCAGCACTTCGGAGTCTTCAGACTTCGGGGTCTTCTATTTGTTTATTCACTTCGGGGTTTCAGGCCTCATGACTTCGGATAGTGGTGCACTTCATCACAAATATTCTCAACAATCTCCCCCTTTGTGTGAAGTGCATCCGAAGCCTATACACGAAAATTTCTCTTGTATGCCCTCTTCAAGGTTTTCGTTATCGCCAGATACCAGTTCATATGATCCATGAACTTCTTCTTCTTCTCGGTTGAATTTGCAGGACAGGCATTCACATGAGAGATCATTCTGGAGATAAAGGAGGAGGGATGGAGGCCAATGTAGTCTATTTCAAAGAACTTGATTGTGACTTTGGTTTCATTTCGAAGTCCTTTGAAAACTACGCCGTATGGTTCGTCTAAAATCTCTCCATTCTTGAATCTGGCTATGTTCCGAACTACAATAGGAGGAGTGTTCAAAGGTTGTCTGTAGTAGGAACATAACTCCAGGTCGTGTTTGGCAAACCTGAGAAGATAATTGTTAAGGAAGCCCGAGATGTGTTTTTTGATGGTGAGGGCAGACATTGCAGCATGAGCAGCCTCACCGCTTCGCAAAAGATCAAGAATCTGGATGAATTCCATAGGATTCATGATGGGGAAGTCTGCAATTGTGAACCTAGACTCAACCTCATCTGCCCTCCTAAGAACAAGAAATTCATAATTCCTGAAGCCCATGTAGACTTCAGCTTCTTTGATCGAAAGAATTTTCTTGATCTTGTTCAAGCTCCAAACAAAACTCTGTCGTTGAATGTACTTGGCATGAAAATTGATTTTGTTGTTCCAAAAACTTGCTTTCTGATCGTCGGGTACCGAAGAGACAAATTGAAGAAAAGCAAAAGTCTTCGGATTGAAGGGGATGTCAAGCTGGATGTCTTCGGAGTCAATAGTTGCAAAACTCCGAAGAGGAAGTCTGTTAAGTACATTTGGATTTTGAAATCCAAATTGCTTGATTGCCTCAACAGTCCACTCACCATTATCACGAGCAAATTTGTTTATTTTGATCATTAGGTTGGAATCTGCTCGCCTGGCCTTGTAGGTTTCCTCCATGTGTGGGGCAATTATGCTTTCTAGTGATCGGTCTGATGAGCTTCCGGCTCCAGTTGATCCACTAGCACCCATGGTGGTGGTTGTAATGGTTGAGGTTGAAGGACCTGCTGTGGCTGCAGAGATCTGTCTAGGCCTTTCTCCCCCTTGTGAAGCATGCCCTGCATGCTGAGCAATGGTGGGTCTGCCCTGTGGCCTAGATAACCGATCAGAAAAATTTATTAAGGGCTGTAGTGCAGCTTTCAACTTGCCAGCCATGTCTTGTGTAAGAACTGCATTTGTTCGTTGCAGTTCATCTGTGAACTTTGAAATATCCAAAGCGGCCTGGGCGGCTGTGAGCTCTTCAATTTTTTCTCTTGCCTCCTCAAGTTGTTTTTCAAACTCGGTACTTTTCTGAGTTTCACTCCGAAGTTCTTTTAATGATTTCAAAACTTCGGAGTGTGATTGTTCAACTTTTTCGGTGAAGGCTTCGATTTTCTTGTCGATAGCCGTCACAGCAGACTCAAATTTGTGTTCAAGTGATGATTGGATCAGAGTCTGTTGATCCAAGAGTTTCTTCTCAAGCGCTTGGATGGAGTCCTTTATTTCTTTGGTCATATTGAACTCCAGAGATTCGATCTCTTCGGTGATGTCACCCAAGGTGGGTTTTGTGGGATCAAAGCCGGTTTGAGCTTGAATGAGAGTATCAAGCTGGGACTTGAGTACTTTGTACTGCTTCATTAGTACAAAACCATCATCCGGGAGGTCTTCATCAGATACTCCTTCAATATTCAAAGGAGCCAAGTGAAAGGCTTCAAAGAAAGCTGCCGAAGTGGGGTTTTGTCTGGAGGGTGATGATGATAAGTCAAACTCTAGTAAAGTGAAATCAATACCAGAGATGGGTACTTCAGAGGTTGGAGGAGCAGTTGTAGGTGGAGGTGGAGGTATATCAGATGATGTGGTGTGAATGGTGGTTGTTTGTTGAGCTGTTGTGGGTGGTGGTGGAGGAGGTATATTTTGTTGAGATGTGAGTGGTCTGGTTGTTTTGGGTGGTGATGGTGCTCTTTTGGTGTGTGGTGGAGTCAGGGGTTTGGTTACTGGTGGAGGTGATGGAGGTTGATCATCAAAGTGTTCCTATTCTTGTTCTTCTTCATGGACTGTGGATGGAGTCCTTTCAGAGTCCGAAGACTCATCCACAGCCACTAGTTTCCTCTGCCTCTTTGGCTGTTTCCTCTTCGGTGTTGTTTTTACTGAGGTATTTCTTTTCTTTTCATCACTCTTCGGACCACTTGGTCCACCCATTATCTTCTTCTTTCCTTTTCCCTTCGGATTTGTCACAAGAGCTTCTTCTTGACTTAAATCACGAGTTGGATAAGGAATTATTAGAGTGTTACGATAGGCGTTTACCTCATTCCAATCCATGGGAACTTTGGAGAGCATGACATTTGGAATTTGAGCACAGATGGGTGCTGGTTTATCATCCAATGGAGGAATGGCAATAGGAGTATATCGTAATTCTGGAAGGGAGACGTCAAAAACAACTCCAGCTTGAACATAGTGGGCATGAACAACAATTGCCCAAAATCTTGGATGTGCCATTTCTGTTCCCTTCAAGCTGTGATTGATGTGTGCACAGAAGTCAGTCCAGAGTATGGTTGCGTAATCTACCTTGACGTCATAGTAGATTCCATAGAGCATTGATTGGAAGGTTACACTGGCTGAGTCCAGTCCCGAAGTTCTTCCAGATAGACATCTGAGAAAGATGCTGAAGAAATATCGCCATAGATCAGGAAGTTGATTCTTTTTGAAGTTACTGATCTTTTCAAGAGGAGGAGAGTAACCCATTTCATTGAACATTTCAACTAGTTGTTCAGCGGAGGGAACAACCATTTCTTTGGAGTTATAGACTGGGAGATGCAGAGCTTCAACAAACTTTTTCTTTCGTCAACTGTACCTTCTTTGTTTTTCCTTTTGAATCGATGGCCTCATAGAACACCGATTTCACCTGATTGTTGGAATCGAACAGAGCATTCGATGTATAGTGAGCCCTATGAACCAGAGTTGCAGGTATTGACGGAGTACAGGTTAGGGCATAGCCAAGAACAGAGTTTTTCAGGCATTCGACCAAAGCATCGATGGGTTTAGGGTAAAGTTGAAGATTGGTGCGAAAAACCAGATTGGCAGACTGGCTCTTGAGATTTGGGATTGACACAGCTTCCGTGGTTTGAGATGAAGCTTCAGCTGCCATTGATGGTGAAATGAAGGAGATGAAGAGAGTTGAAGTATTCTTTGAGAGTAAGTTTTCAGAGAGTAGTGAGTATTGTGTGAGCGTAAAGAGCGCAACTGAAGAGGTGAGAAGTTTATATAGTATTCGTGGTCCCTAGGTCATTTAATGCACAATTGAAATGGTCCTGTAGGAAATGGACACCTCAGCACCTGCTCCTCCCACTATCTCTGCAAAAAGGAGAAATATACGGCTGTCAGCTGCAATGATTCAAAATTTGAACCGCTACTTTTTGAGAAGTCATTATGGTTAAGGTTTTCCATTTAATTCTCATTGACAGCTGTAAACAAACGGTTATAATTCAAGGAATGTTTGTCTCTGTGATTGATCATAAATGTGGAAATCATTTGAACATTTAATTGACTTCGCAGTTATGAAAAATTATGACTGTTGTGGGTACGCTTCGGAGTATAAAGTTAAATTTAACTCCGAAGTGTATTCTTCCAAATTGGTAATTGACATATGATAGCAATGTGTTTGTCAATATACCGAAGTCCTTTTGTTTTCTTTTGTTTTTCTATCAGTTTTTGGTATTTCTTTTGAGTGATGCATTAAGACATTTACCCTTTACTTCCATGAAGATTATGAAAAGAAGATTTGACAAGTTATTGTTCAGAATCGTTCGAATCATGTTGGAAGTCCATTTTTCATTTCGAAGCATGTTTGATTCAACAGCAGTCATCAAAGTCTGAGTCTAATTACCCCATCACAAACTTGGTTTCGCATTTTGAAAAGTGTTTTGAGTTGTGCTTATGTGTTTCAAAATTTTCAACTATAATAATGATAACATCCTTTGCATTTGAAATATAAAGAAATTTTCATTCTTGAATTGAACATCAGAAGAGTGTTTGAAATTGGATTGTTTTTGAAGATTATTTTGTAAAATTTATTCCTTTTCATCAGTTGAAGTGTTTGGATACTAGACTCTGATGACAAGCCTTTGAGCTTCGTACACCACTCCAACTTTATCATTTAAGATAGATTACTTGAAATGTTCATATTCTTCTACAAAGTACTCAACTATGTTATAGGAGTTCCTCGTATAGTTATTCAAAACAGAAGAATAAGCTTTTGAATGCTGATTTTTCTTTTGCATTCCCTTGTTTATCTTTTTGTTTTTGATTGTCTTTGTTTCTTTTGACACTTGTTTTCTATTTTTCTTTCTTGTTTTCTATTATTGATTTTCTTATCCGAAGACATAAAATACCACCATTTGATTTCTTTCTTTAGTGCTCTTTGTTGTTGTTTTAAACAATCCTTGTGAGTGAAAATCTTCTTGTAGTTCAATTTTGTACCTTTAATGAAAAGAGATTTAGATTTACTTATCAAACAATGTTGGTACTATTTTTGAGGAAAATTTCGGAACACTTGAGTTGTCCTGTGTAGTCTTGAGGCTACATGATTAATTTGAAGGTGAAGCAAGTCAAGTTTCGAAGGGTGATTAGGAATAGACATTATGTTAAGGATATTGGAATCAAACAAGGCTTTAAATTGTAAAATAGCCTTAACCTCACTTCGAAGTCTGTTTTCTTACCAATGTTTCAAGGCGATTCCTAAATACCTTTTAGTGCAGTAAGGTATGATTAAATGAATCTAAAATCAAAGTTTTGTCCTTTACTTGGTTGATTCATGAAAGAGAAGATTAAACTTTGTCATATTGCATCAAAATTTTCTTATCAGATGGCATGAATTTTCTTGTTTTTGAATTTCTTGAATTTCTTTTGACTTGAACAACATTTTATTTTTATTCATAGAAGATGAGGTCAACTTGTGTTTAAGTGAATTTCCATTTTGAAGAGTTTATTTAAAAACAAATTTTTTCCGCAGAGGTCCGAAGTGATGTTTCACTTCGGTGTGCTGCGGTGGTGTCTTGAGTGATTTTTCCAGATTTATTCCGTAGAGTTCCGAAGTGATATTTTACTTCAGAGTACTGCGTAGTTTTGTATTTTGAAGATTATTGAACTAAAGATATTAGTAAGAGTGAGCAAATCTGATTCAATGAAGAGTGGATCCATCTATCATTCCAAGTCCACGAACAATCCTTGTGAATGCTTCTTCATTCAGAGCCTTTGTGAAGATATCTGCCGGTTGTTCTATGGTGTGAACAAAGTGCACTTCAATATTCCCCTCCTCAACATGACTTTTGATGAAGTGATAGCGAAGAGCTATATGCTTCGTCTTGGAATGTTGAACTGGATTGTGGCATATACGAATCGCACTTTGAGAGTCACAGAACAAAGGAATTTTTCTCATATTGATGGCATAGTCTTTCAGTTGGCTTTGAATCCAGATAATCTGCGAGGTGCATGCTGCAGCTGCTACATATTCAGCCTCTGCTGTGGATATAGAGACACAAGTTTGCTTCTTGGATTGCCAGCTGATGAGTTTTCCATCCAAGAATTGACAACCACCCGAAGTACTCTTGCGATCAATAGAGCATCCACCAAGATCAGAGTCTGAGTAAGCTTGGATGTAGAAGCCGGAGTTTGCTGGATACCACAGACCATAAGCAGTGGTGCCATGAAGATATTGGAATATTGTCTTAACGGCAGCCAAGTGAGGTTCTCTTGGGTCAGCCTGATATCTTGCACAATTACAGACTGCAAACATTATATCTGGACGGCTGGCTGTAAGGTAAAGCAGAGATCCGATCATGCTTCGGTATTGCTGTATGTCTGTCTTCGGTTTCTCCAATAAAGGATTTAGCCTTGTACCTGCAGGCAAAGGAACTTTTTCTTTGGAGCAGTTAGTCATTCCGAAGCGTTCGAGCAAACTCTTCGTATAGTTTTGTTGATTGATGAATATCCCCTCCTTAGATTGTTTGATTTGTAAACCAAGAAAGAAGTTTATTTTTCCCATCATACTCATTTGAAATTTGCTTTTCATCAGTTTTTCAAAGTCTTTTGATAAATTAGGGTCAGTAGATCCAAAGATTATGTCATCCACATAAATTTGGACTAACATCAAGTGAGATCCAACTTTCTTTCTAAAAAGTGTTGGATCCACTGATCCCTGTTTAAAGTTTTATTTCTTTCAAAAATTTAGTCAAGGTCTCATACCAAGCTCTTGGAGCTTGTTTTAAACCATAGACTGCTTTGTCTAGCACATAGCAATGATTCGGATGAGTTTTACTTTCAAAGCCAGGTGGTTGTTCAACAAAAACGGTTTCCTCGAGATCACGATTCAGAAAAGCACATTTAACATCCATTTGATAGACGTTAAAGTTTTTATGTTCGGCATAAGCCAAAAATATCCGAACTGACTCGAGTCTGGCAACAGGAGCAAATGTTTCTTCATAATCAATCCCCTCCTGTTGACAATAACCCTTGACAACCAGCCTAGCCTTGTTCCGAACTACGTTGCCTTCGGTGTCTAGCTTGTTACGATATACCCATTTGAGACCAACAATTGAGGCATTTGCAGGTTTTGGAATTAGCCTCCAAAGTTTATTTCTTTCAAATTCTTCTAATTCCATTTGCATTGCCTCAATCCAGTCTGGGTGATCAAATGCATCCTTGACATTCTTAGGTTCTACCTTAGAGATAAAGACATTGAACATGCACAACTCCGAAGTTTTGTCAAGATCTAATTGTCTTTGGTGAAGTTGTGCACGAGTTAGTACTTTCTCTCGAACATCTCCGATAACAAGTGATGGAGGATGATTTCTCGTTCATTTTTCCAAAGGAGGATAGTTTGGATCAAAGTCAGGAGGTCCTTCAGCATCAATGTCTTCGATGTCTGAGGGATACCCCGAAGTGGAAGGGAAATAACCCATTATTAAGTGATTATTTGAATTTGTGTTTGTTTGTGGTGTGTGCATTTGTGAAGTTGAGTTTGAAGTGTGCTCCCCCTAGACGTGTGTTGGAGAAGTGGTAGCTCTATCCGAAGCGATTGTTGTGGCTGAATTTGGAGTAACACTCTCTGGCTCCCCCTGGACTGTTGGGTATAGGGATATAATATTGGAGATTGCCTGAGGAGGTGATATGGGAGTATTGACTCCTTTTGGACTGTCGTTTGTATCCCCTTCAACACTAGGAATGCCTTCACTTCGATTTGAAGGCTCCCCCTCAACACTTGCATCTTCCACTCCTTGGTTGGATGGCTCCCCTTCAACAGATGATGGTCTTTGTACACTACTTGTGGAGGAGTCATCAGGTCCATCTATGAGCTTGGACAATTCGGACTCATGATTGTCTGGTGCTCTGACTTCGGAGTCCGCAGCTCTTACAGGAGGATCAAACAAGAGTGCGAAGTCTGTGTCAAATGTTGTAATTGGAACAGCATCCATAGCAGGTTTTGGAAAGATTGATGACATTGGGAATGGATGCAGGGACTTCTTGATGTAGTAGTCATCAAAGGTGAGGTTGAAAGTTTCCTCAATCCTTCGTGTTCTCTTATTCATGACTCTGTAGGCTTTTGAGTCTTGAGAGTAGCCAAGAAAGATACCTTCTTCTGATTTATCATTAAACTTGGTCAAATGATCTTTCAAGTTCAAGATAAAACACCGACAACCGAAGATATGAAGAAATTTGACATTTGGTTTTCTTCGGTTGAGCACTTCGTATGGTGTGATGTGAAATTGCTTGTGAATGTAAGACCTGTTTTGAGTGAAGCATGCAGTAGAAATAGCTTCTGCCCAGAAGTACATGGGCAAGTTTGCAAAGTTCAACATTGTTCTTGCAGCTTCACATAACGAACGATTTCTTCTTTCTACCACACCATTTTGTTGTGGAGTGTATGGTGCAGAGAAGTTGTGACTAATCCCTCTTGTCTTCAAGAATCCATCCAAAGTTTGATTTTTGAACTCCGAACCGTTGTCACTGTGCACAGTTCGGACTTTCTTGTTGAGCATCAATTCCATTTTTCGTATAAAGTTGATGATTTCTTCAGCAGCATCTGATTTGTTTCTTAGGAATAACACCCAAGTGAACCTTGAATAATCATCAACTATAACCAGAATGTACTTCTTCTTTCCAATTGATTCCACTGCGGATGGTCCACACAAGTCCACATAGAGGAGAGAAAGAGGTTCGGTGATTTTGGGATTTATCACTGTGGGATGCCTTTGTTTTGTTTGCTTACCGTGTTCACAAGCAGAACAAAGAGAGTCATTATCAAACTTGAGAGCAGGCATACCTCGAACCAAATCCATTGCCACTGATTTGTTTAAGTCTTTGAAATTCAGATGGGCAAGTCTTCGGTGCCATAACCAACTGACATCGGAGTTGGCTTTAGAGAGAAGACACAGAGATTATCCACCGGTTACTGGCTTTAGATTCAGAGGAAACATTGATCCCTTCCTTTCTGATTTCAATAAGACTTCCTTTGTTGCTTCTTTGGTGATTATAGTCCCTTGATCGTTGAATGTGACCGCATTTCCCATTCCAACAACCAATTGAGATATACTCACAAGGTTGTGTTTCAAACCTTCCACAAATGCCACACGTTGATGGTGAATTGACCATTAGTTATTTTTCCATATCCCCGAATTGGACATGTATCGTTATTACCAAAGCGAACGTTTCCTGCATCATCCAAAGTTCTGTAGTCTCTGATGTACTCCTTCTTCCCAATCATGTGTCTTGAGCAGCCACTATCCATGTACCACTTTGAGTCATACCGCTCATTTGACATAACCTGCAATTAATCAAGAAGGAGTTCGTACCCAATCAATCTTGGGTCCTCGGGGTAAGCAAAGGATTCTTGGATCCACCTTTCTACAGCCTCCTCAGAAATTTCATTTGCATTTAGATGGATCAGAATCTCCGAAGTTTCATGTGTTGAACATGATTCCGAAGAGTCTGAGCATACTTCTGAGGAGTTCTTGGTTAATTTGGATGAGTTCGAAGAGACTGATAAAACACTGGTCTTCGGAACCCATTTCTGTTTTGATGATGTTGATTTCGTGAATTTTGGTGTTTTCTTTTTACTTGAAGATTTTGAGTTCA
This sequence comes from Cichorium intybus, assembly GCA_023525715.1. Classification (NCBI taxonomy): domain Eukaryota; kingdom Viridiplantae; phylum Streptophyta; class Magnoliopsida; order Asterales; family Asteraceae; genus Cichorium; species Cichorium intybus. The sequence goes on along the minus strand of CM042010.1, from coordinate 22,115,374 downwards.
CTGAAGATTTTGATTTTGCAGTCAGATTTTCTTTCAAATCACCCCTTTTCCAATTTCGTTTTGAATTTTTGTTTGTTGACTTCTTAGAAATTGAACTGCACAGTGTAGATGTACAGAGGTACTCTTCGTATGCCATTTTGAAGTCATTTAATGAGAGATTCTTATCTTTGAACATATTCAAATTGTTGTCCAGCCATTTGTGGAATGTATCTATCAGATTGTTTCCTTTTGAAAACGTTTTCTTCGTGGGTTTCAGGTATTTAGGATTTGGAAAATTTGGATTTGTGGGTGTGAAAATTGGTTTTTCATTTTTACTCTTGACTTCTGAGATTTTCGAACAGATGGGTTTTGTGCCAGAAGTTGAAGCAATTGCTTCATTTTGTTTTAAATCTCCGAAGGGAGTCTTTCTTTTCACAAGATTCAGGGTTTGCTTGGTTTTGGAATTTGCAACAGTGGGTTTTTGAGTTGGTTTTGAAATCACCACTGCTGTTTTTGGTTTTTGTAGAACTTGTGGTCTTTTCAAAATTTGAGGTTTCTGTGTTGAAGTTTTGTTGGTTAAAATTTTTGACTTTAAAACTTCATTTTCAGGAATTTGTTAAAAAGGTACACACTCACAAGTTTCTATCAAATCTAATACATCCAACTTCGGAATTGTGGGGTTTTCCACAACCTGAATTTGTTTGTAGTTTAAATTTGTGTAAATATGATCATCGTTCTTGAGATTTAGCAAGTGTGACATGTTTTTGGGTATTTTCTATTTTTCAAAACAAAGACCGTTATACATATTGTGACCGTATAAATCCTGGTTCCTAATATTAATTTTTACTTCCATTTTCTCATTCATTTCGTTCTCAACCATTTTGGATGACGAGAAAAACCCTTCATTTGTAACTGTAGAGTTATCTTTTTCAAGAAGTTTTTGCAGTTCATTATCAATTGAGGGTAATACACCGGGTTTTACAAAAATTGTGTTTTTGAAGTAAGAAACCTTAGGATAGATACATCCCACTTTGACTAGTCTTTTTGAATCATCCTTGAGATATTGAGCATAAGAATCGGATTCATCTGTGATTTGAAGTTTGAAATTTGAAGTTTCTTTGATTTTAAGAGTTTTTGATTCACAACTTTCTTTCGTTTTCCCATTTTCCACCGAAGACAGTTGTGAGATGTCTTCGGGGTGTGATTCGGATGTGGAGGAGATTTTTAATAGAGTTAAGGAGGAACAGTCAATTTCTTCCATGTCCGAATCACTTTCAGATCCTTCTTCAGAAGTGTTATCAACAGTTACTTTTTCATTTGTTTCGAACAATGGAACAGCCTTTTTCAATATGGGTATTTCTTGAGGTAATATTTTCAACAAGTTATCAACAGTTAAATGTTTTTCTACGGATATCAGGCCATGTTTGTATGAGGGATTTGTAACTTCGGAACCTGACACTATATACTCACATTCATATGATATACTATCAACTTCCTTTAACTTAAACTCAATGAAAGGTAATAGTTGTCTATGCTGAACATTACACACATCAGCTGAATGATAAATTCTTGTAATATGCGCATATAATCGTTTGGCTATTTCACAAAATATGTTTCTCTGTCTTAAGATTACATCATGATTGTTCAAAAAATTTTCTCTATTTTCTTCTAACAGGGAGATTCTAAGATTGGATTTCTCTAATGCTAGCTTCAGGCTCTCTACTCTCCCCCTCAAGCTTAGAAGCTCCTGCTCAGTGAGTATTTCCCTTTTTTTAGCATCAACAAGCAATTTATGCTTGACAGAACAATCACGAGTTATTTCATTTATAATTGGAGCAGATTGAGAAGTAGGAATTTTAAAAGATAAAAGTATTTTGGATACCTGCTCGGGGATGGTTAGGCGAGTGTCGTTGGCCATCAGACATATCTCCTCGTTGTCATCAGAAGAGTCATCAATCCACATCTTCGGAGAACTAGCAGCAATCATCTCATGTGCCTCCGAAGTCACATAGCCAAGACCCGCAGTTGCTTCAAGCTTCAGATTTTCTTTGTCATCAATCTTCTCCGAAGTGTCCTTTAGAAAGCTCTTATCAGCATCATAGTGTAAGACCCGTATCCTGATTATAACATATACTTAAAATAAGAGTGTTATGAATTATATGATGTTGGTAGTTATAAAGCTAAGAAAAACTTTAGTTACAATTTCATATGAAAATCAGCATTTTGTGATGTTTTTAGAAAAATCATAATTAATTATAGGAACATTGTTTGGACCTCAAACTAGTGCACAAAGTTTACAAATTGAGTCTAGTACAATTCCTAAAAATAGTTGTAAGCTTGAAAGTGGAGTTATATATGGTTAAAAATGCAATCTTCACTAAGTAGTTCGAAATTGACAGATTAGATAGTCTGTTTTCAAAAAATCATAATAAATCATAGAAAAATCGTATAAATACATACCATACATCCCTGGAAAGGTATTGAGATGAATTTTCTGAATATAAAATAAAAACGTGAATTTAATGGTTTTAAGATCGGCTAAACCAGTATTGAACAGACTGATTCTAGAAGGCCTTTAATTTCAACAAAATTATATTATTAAAATCTTTTGTCAAAAGTGTCATGCCATTTTTTATTCAAGAATTCAAGTATAAATACCCCCCAAAACATCTCATAAACCACACCAACAAATCTCAATCCAATATATAGAGGTTTCTAAGCACTAGAGTGTAAGAAGTGAGCGGAAGGAAGCTCAAAAGCCTAGCGAAGAAGTTATAGGTTCCGACGACTGGTCATAAGGTAACTACAAACTTTTCTATAGCTTAATTAGGTATTGTAAAATAGTTTTTGTGTTAAGAAGTAGAATATTTAATAAGTATAACATATGTTATATTATACTCATTTCTAACAATAGTAAACAAAAACCTTAAAATGTCGTTATTATAACAATTCGTAATTCCGAAAATAATACCGATTGATTTACTTACGAGGACGGTGACTAGGCCGATTACTTGGGATCTGGTTGTTGGATTTTCCGAAAGGCTAAAATGCTGAAAGGATCCTGCCACCCCATCTAATCTTCTACCTGGCCGTTCTTTACTTGATAAATCATGGAGTATCATATTGGAATTATTGAAGGGTTTAATGATGCGACTATAATATAGTTAAGGATTAAGAAATGATAGATTTCTTATTATGTTAACAGTTAAAGTTGAAGGAAATACAAAGCTGATAAAGATAAACGATATAGTCAACTATAATCAGGTGAGTCTTCTCACTATACTATAGGTGATATTGCATGCGTAGGAAGGAAGATATGTTAGACTAAGGTGATCTTACCTGTTATGATAATTGTATGAATTATTGCTATGATAATGATTGTTTGTGGACGGAACGGGATAGCCCGCGAGCCAATAGGCGGAACGGGAATAGCCTGCGAGTCATTAGACGGAACGGGAAAAGCCTGCGAGCGATAAGACAGAACGGGAACTGCCCGTGAGTCTTCAGCGGAACAGGGATAGCCCGCGAGTCTCACAGACATATGAATGGTTATGATGTGTTGTATGTCATATGTGATGGATCGTATGGTATTTTGAGGAACTCACTAAGCTCCGTGCTTACCCTTTCCCTATATAAACTACTGTTTCAGGTACATCAGGTACCATGGATGGCAAGGCGTGACGTGTATACACTGTGCTGCTTCATTGTAGGACTGTTTTTTTAATGGATGTTCCGTTATGTTGTGATTTCATTAACTTTTGTTAATCCTGGGATGTTTTCATTAAACTTATAAGTTATGGAATTTTGTCAAAATTAATTAAGTGGCTTTTCTTATATTAAAGTGTTCGTTTAATTTTTTTTAATTTTACCCTAAAATTTTGGGATGTTACACATAGGCAATGAAGGCACTATGAGATGGCTTTCTCACTTCGTCATCATCTAAGTCCGAAGAACAAACTTGGTAAGATCCTTGTCGATCATCATCAGCCATTAAGGCTAAGTCCTTAGTCTTCACTCTAACTTCCTCCATTTTTCTTGCGTAGTATGCCTCGTCCTTCACTAGTGGTTTTCTTTCGTTTTGTTTGCGAAGCATACAGTCTTTTGCAAAATGATTCTTTCCATGACAATAGTTGCAATCATAGCCAGAATCGCCTGATATTTTCTTTTCTTCAGTCTTCTCTTTGGATGATTCCGAAGTCTGTTTTTCCTGAGGCTTCGGAGTTGAGGATTTTGAGTTGTCATCATTTGGGGTAAAGACTTCAGGTTTGGGTTTGGAGTTAAAGTTTGATTTGTTGAAGCTTTTGACAAACGGTTTTCCTGAGTTGTTTTTGAGGAAAGGCCTCTTAAACCTTCGATTGTTGGCGGCATAGAGAGCAATAGTTTTCTCCATTGTCATCTAGCATGTAGGCAGCGATGTCTTCATCACTTGATGCTTCTTCTTCTTTTGATACAAGAGAAAGTGGTCCAGAAGTGGCCATTTCACTTCTTCGGCCAACCACATCGGGTTCATGCGATTTCAGTAGATTGTATAGGGCAGCCAGCTTATATTTCTCAATGTTCTCATAGGATTTGACCATGAGCATGATTGGCCTCCACTCCTTGCGAAGACTATAGAGAAATTTGATATTGATCTCTTGTTGGCTTCTTGTTTCCCCATACTTGTCTAAGGTGTAGATCATGTTACTCAAACGTTCATAACAAGCTTCTAAGGACTCGTTTTCTTCTTGCTTAAAGTTTCCGAAGTCTGCAAGGATTTCTTTTGCTGGTATGGCGAGATTGTCCCACATCTCTTTTGCAGATTTTGCATCAGCAATGTGATGGCTTATGTGACATCCACCTAAAATGGATTCGGGTCAACCCAACCCAATTGAAAATTTAATAAACCCTACTCGAGATTTCTTGACGCTAATAGGATCAAAACCCTTACACTACGATATAAATTGACGTTAATAGCAATATAGCATAGTATAACTTTATAACTATAATAAAATTAAATTATGATACCATATTAAAATCAAATCAAAGTATGATGCTCTAATTAAATTAAAAGAATCAAACTTGAATGCTATAATTAAACTTCAAATCAAAGTAGATTGTTATAATCAAATAATAACCTATTTTTTTATAAAACTCTATTTTTATAAACAATACATTAAATTTTATAAAACTCTTAAGATGCTTGTGTTAGTGGGGAATTATGAAGACCACCAAAAGTAAAAGGTTATTCCCATTGTCTCCCACTCACAACTCCCATCATCTTTCCTTTCATTTTTCTCCCAACACATTATTCTTATCACCACTCAAACCATATCTATTCTTCCTCTCACTCTCAATCTCGAAATTCCTCCTAGAAATCTTCATTTTTCAGCCAAGAACACTTCAATATACTCAAATCTCCATCCCTCTTGAAGCATTCATCAAGGTATGTTGTTAAAAGTTCCAAATTCATACATGAAACAAATTAAATCCACCAAAATATCTAAAACTCATTTTATGCATAAACCTGATTTTTCTCAGACTCTCATAAATAAAATAAGAAGTTCTGGAAATTTTCAGAAAATAACTTATTTTTATTGAATTACTATAATTATTGCAATAAAATATGGCAATAATTCACATAAAATACTTTTTGCAGTAAATAAATTCTGGGAAATGTTTGGAACAACAAAGACATTGCGTAAAGTGGATTTATAAAGTTTCATGCATTTATATTACTGTTTGATGCTTATTTTGTATTTTATTTTGTTATAGATAAATAAATTGCAAAATATAGTTATGTATGTTAAAAACTATATTTTATATTTTTCCCACCTTATTAACATTTTAAAGACTCCATGAAAAAATTTACAGATTTGTTTAAGAATGTTTGCTTATTTTTCCTGATTTAATGATTATTTAATGGTTTAAATTGATAATAAATAGCTACACATGTCCAAAAATTATAAAACCTTATCAGAATATCATATATAACATGTTAATCATAAATAAAAAGTCTACTGAATTTCTCTTAATAGTTTCCTATTATTTATGATTTTATTGATTAGTTAATAATGAAAGACATAAGAAATACTTCCCATAGTCCAAAATATCCATAATATTTACAGTAGGCTCAATATAATGTTAGAAAACTATGGTTAATTTTCCAAAATTTTTGGGAATCATTTATTATTTTTCCCGAATTTTGTTGTGGTTTAATTATTAAAATACTAAATAAATACTAAAGCAGTTAAGAAAAATATGAAAATTTTACAGTAATTACTATTTTATGAAATAATGATTTTCTGATAATTTCAGAATGTTTATTACTGTTTAGTATTTAAAACCATTTTCCTTAATATCTAAGCATGTAAAAATGCATTTTTAATGATTATTTCATATAAATAATTGTTTATAATATATAAAATCTGTAAATACTTATAATTTGACTAGTTATTATTTTAATAAGAAATTATTAAAATCTTGTCTAAAGTGAAAATATAAATTAATTAAGCAAAGTGATTAATTCAATTTAAAATTCATTTAACATATAAATACATTAATATTCAAAACAAAATTTGGATAATTGTTAATTCATCTAATATTAGAATATGTGCCTAATTATTTTTATTAATACTATATTCCCATTTATCGATTCCTAAGCCAAAACTATTAATTATATTAGGTTCTACGACATTTTGACTCGAGCCGTCTATCGTACAAACACGCGCATTCCTTATTGGACTAATGTGAGTAATCTACCCCATATTTTATAATTTTCAATACTTTTGGGGTGTATCATGTGGTTTCAATATGTTGCAACTTCATTTTATTATTTTTTCACCATTGAGACATTGTTGGGACATTTATACGTGAATCATTATTTGTATAATTATTGTTTGTTTACGCTACATGTACTTGTAGTGCATTACCATTTTTAGTCTAATCTCCATGACTATACCCGTATTCTTGAGGTACGTTATGGACAATAATAGCGCTATTGGGTTGACCACCCCGCCTTGGGACGCTAAGGTGATTGATCGCACGTGGTTGAGTGTGTATGATGATTAGATGCTCCATCCTATATATATACATATATATGTATATATAGGGTGAGGACTTATTGCTGTTGTTATCATTTGTTAATCAATTTTTTATTTATAAACTGCTATCTCAATAACACTTGCTTGCCAACTTCAAAAGAAAACAAATTTCAAATTATTCAAACTCATAATTTTCTTTAATAAAACTAGATTACTCACCAACTCTCGTAGTTGACCTGTTTTTACCCATGATGCAGATTTGAAGAATGAAGTTGATGAAAAGTAGGGTTTACCTTAGAAACCCACAAGACTATTTAAATTTGATGTAATAAATGTTATTGTATTTTGATTTGTATTTGTATGTTGTGGATCTTGTTTGCATACTTAGTACTTAATTGAATCTAATCATATTATAACATAGTTGTCATGAGACTTTGAACAATATATCACGCCTTGATCGATTCCGCCAAGGATCGGGGTGTGACAGAGTGGTATCAGATCCCTTGACTATAGGGAATTAGGTTAATTGCATTGACCTAGTCTATAGCCTCTAGGGTCCTCTCGTATGCTAGTTTATAAAATGCACACACAACTGCATGCAATTCGCACTTAGAAAATCCTAGGAATGCCATTGTGTGCTAATCGCTCCCTTATGTGCTTACGTATTATTCCCGACACTTATATGTGTGCATACACTTGTGAATTTTCTCCTCTTTCTCTTAAAATCACACACATACTCAAATGGTTTCAGAATAAAATTTTATATACATATATATTCCTTATAGCTCAGAGGAAATTAAAAGTCATCCACTCTAGTTGGGTAGGATCAAAGTAATGAACGCGTAGTAACTGGAAGGGGGAGGTGCCGGTAGCCCGAAAGTCCTGACTAGGTAAGCATTCGTATACATCCCAATCAACCGAGGGACCAGTTTGCTTACCTAGGGACCAAAGGCGAGAGTTCCCAAACCTATAGGCCAAAGCGCGTCATTCACATTACTTTTGAGCCATCAAAATACCCGACCTTATCAAACGTATCCGAAAGGATACACTCCAAAATGGCCAACTCATTGGACTATTAAGTTCCCTAATGGGCCTTGAAGTGGGAAAAACAAGTGAAAACTTAGTATTGTGGGGGCCCACGCAATTGCTACATGCTTCACATTTAGTACCCATGGAAAGCCTAAAAGGTGCCTAACACTCCTAACCATGGCCCAACAAGTGTTTTACAATCATTTTACCCAACAATCTGTACAAACTTAATTTCCATAATCAATTTACAAATAACTCACAAGTCCAAATGCGTGTTTCTCATAGATGGCATTACGACCCCAATACGCTGCTCGTAACAACTGAAGGCTAGCCGCCCTTATCGCTAAGGAGGTAGCAAATGTCATCCCAACAATTGCAACCCATCTTCAAACTCTTCAGCCGCAAGCTCCAGCAACCACTCATCATTGCTCGTTTAAGCACTTTCGTAGCTGTAATCCGCCTTACTTCAAAGGCATAGATGGTGCCACCGCACTCCTAACATGGATCGAAGAAATGGAGAGTACTTTCATCCACAGCGAGTGCCCTGAGGACCTGATGGTCCGTCACGCTACAGGGTGCCTCCAAGGTCATGCTCTCTCATGGTGTAACCTAGAAAAACGGGCAAAAGGAGAGGGTGTTGCCTTGGGAATGACCTGGTCAAAACTAAAGGAACACATGATAGAGAAGTTCTGCCCGGACAGCGAATTGCAAACTCTCGAGGAGGAATTCTGGAATCTGAAACAGGTGGGAGGAGACAACGCGACCTACACTAATAGATTCTATGATCTTTCAAGACTCCTACCTCACATGGTTCAACCTATGAAAACTGCAATACGCCGCTACATCAAAGGGTTACCGCGCCAGATCCGTGATTCGGTGACCAGCAGCAGGCCATCTACTCTGGAATCCGCTATTGAAATAGCAGGTCAACTCAACGAGGATAATATGAACGATGGTGTCCTCCCACGCAAGGGTTCAAAGATGACAACTGAAAAGTCGACCCCTGAGACCCCCCTAATTGTCAAGTCCGAGTCCTCACACCGACCAGACAAAAAGAAGCGGAAAAGTCATCACCACAACCATGCTGTTATTACCCCTGCTGCTCCTATCACCCAAGTCACCCAACTAAACAAAAAGCCGTATACCGGACCTCACCCCCTCTGTAACCATTGTAACTATCACCATATGTCCACCAGCCCGTGTCGCCTTTGTACGAATTGTGGCCGCTATGGCCACTTGGCGAACACATGTCGTGCACCAAAAACTCAGCGACCATTCGCTCTACCCTCAAATCAGCAAACACAAACCCGGTATCCAACTGGAACATGCTTCAACTGTGGTGACCCCACCCATTTCAAAAACGCGTGTCCTAGGCTTGTCAATATCATTAACACTCAAGCCCAGGCAAATCCAACAATGCAGGTTCCATCTCCTAAAGGCCGAGCATTTGTCATTACCGCAACCCAAGCACAGACCGATAACAAGGTCGTAAATGGTACGTTTCTCATAAATGACTGCTACGCGTCAGTACTTTTTGATTCAGGTGCCGATAAAAGTTTTGTGTCTTTGGAATTTGAACCCATACTTCACACACCTCGCACGATACTTGATGAACACTTTACCGTAGAAGTCGCAAATGGAAAATACATTTCACTCAATGCAGTCATCCAAGATTACACTTTCGATTTTTGCGGTCATAAATTTTCCGTCAATTTAGTTCCTATGGAACTTGGTAGCTTCGACATCATCGTGGGAATGGATTGGCTATCCCAAAACCATGCTGAAATAGTGTGTTACGAGAAGTTTATTCGTATTCCTCTTGCCGACGGTCAAAGTCTTCGTATTTATGGCGAGACTCGTTCAAAAAAGCTTAGTCTTATGTCATGTACTCAAGCTCGATCATATCTACGTAAAGAATACATGGCTTTCTTAGCCCATGTGGTGGAAACAAAGGTCAAAGAAAAGAAGATCGAAGATATTCCGATTGTACGAGACTTTCCCGACATCTTTCCCGATGACGTATCTGGACTCCCTCCAGTACGTGAGCTAGAGTTCCGCATCGATCTCGTTCCTGAAGCAGCTCCCATAGCCAAGTCTCCATATCGGTTGGCTCCAACCGAGATGCAAGAATTGGCAAGTCAGCTCCAAGAATTAACCGATAAGGGATTTATCCACCCTAGTACTTCACCCTGGGGAGCATCGGTTCTCTTCATCAAAAAGAAAGATGGTTTGTTTCCTATGTGTATCGATTATCGGGAGTTAAATAAATTAACCATCAAGAATCAATATCCGTTACCTCGGATCGACGACCTTTTTGATCAGCTTCAAGGAGCTTCATGCTTCTCAAAAATCGACCTCCGCTCAGGTTATCACCAACTTCGAGTACGGGAAGAAGACATCCCCAAAACCGCTTTCCGAACCCGCTATGGTCATTACGAGTTCACCGTTATGCCTTTTGGCCTAACGAATTCCCCTGCCGCATTCATGGACTTGATGAATCGAGTATTTAAACCTTATCTCGACCGTTTTGTTATCGTCTTTATTGATGACATCCTCATTTACTCCAAGACAAAGGCAGACCATGAAAGACACCTTCGTCTAACTCTCCAAACATTGCAAGGAAATCAGCTCTATGCCAAATTTTCGAAATGCGAGTTTTGGTTAAATGAGGTACAATTCCTCGGTCATATTGTAAGTGACAATGGTATTTTAGTCGACCCCGCAAAAGTTGAAACAGTCAAGAATTGGAAAGCCCCACATACCCCCAAGGAAATTCGGTCCTTCCTCGGTTTAGCCGGCTATTACCGGCGTTTCATTTCAAATTTCTCAAAGATCGCTTTACCGCTTACTTCTCTCACTTGCAAGGGTACGCCATTTGATTGGGGACCCAAGCAGGAAGACGCTTTCCAAACCCTTAAACAAAGGTTGTGTGACGCTCCGATTCTTACACTCCCTGAAGGATCCGAAGATTTCGTGGTATATTGCGATGCCTCCAATCTCGGTCTAGGTTGTGTTTTGATGCGAAGGGGAAAGGTTATAGCTTACGCATCGCGACAACTCAAAATCCACGAAAGGAATTATACGACTCATGATTTGGAGCTCGGTGCCGTGGTTTTCGCTCTTAAAATTTAGAGGCATTACCTTTACGGCACTAAATGCGTAATTTTCACCGACCATAAGAGCTTGCAACATATTCTTAATAAAAAAGAACTCAATATGAGGCAAACACGATGGGTCGAACTCCTAAATGATTACGAGTGTGAAATACGCTATCATCCGGGCAAGGCAAACGTCGTAGCCGACGCGTTAAGCCGAAAAGAACATGCCAAAGCATTTCATTTAATATGTTCTCCTATCTTGTCCAATCTCAGCGACCGAATTCGAGGAGCCCAACACTCGGCAATTACCGAAAATGACATGCCCACGGGAATTGATGGGGAGTTGGAATCTAAATCTGATGGTATTTTCTATTATCAAGATCGCATCTGGATCCCAGATCGCGACAATCTTCATACATTCCTGATGGAAGAAATCCATAAAACTCGATATTCCATTCATCCGGGCGCTGACAAGATGTATCATGGCTTGAGAACCAATTATTGGTGGTCGGGAATGAAAAAGGATATTGCTTTATTCGTAGCCAAATGTCTTACATGTTCCAGGGTCAAAGCAGAACATCAACGACCCTCTGGACTATTGGTCCAACCGGTAATCCCCGAGTGGAAATGGGAAGCGATCACCATGGATTTCGTAACCAAACTTCCCCGTACCACAAAGGGACATGACAGCATTTGGGTAATCGTTGACCGTTTGACTAAATCTGCTCACTTCCTTCCCATCCGTGAACATTTTAAGGTCGAACAACTTGCTCGGAATTACATCGACGAGATAGTTAGTCGGCATGGCATCCCTCTCAGCATCATTTCAGATCGTGATGGGAGATTTCTCTCTCGGTTCTGGCAATCACTTCAAGAAGCCATGGTAACCCGCCTCGATCTCAGTACCGCCTATCATCCTCAGACCGATGGTCAATCTGAGAGGACAATTCAAACACTCGAAGATATCTTGAGGGCGTGTGTCTTAGATTTCAGAGGAAACTGGGACTCTCATTTACCGTTGGTGGAATTCTCCTATAATAACAATTATCATTCTAGCATCGGGATGCCACCATTTGAGACATTGTATGGCCGTAAATGCCGATCTCCTATTTGCTGGCATGAAATTGGCGAGTCCCATGTAATTCGCGCAACAGTGGATTCTCCAATCGTTGGTCCTTAGCTTATCCAGGAAACAACCGACAAAATCACTCAGATTCGCAATAACCTTCTCGCAGCTCGTAGCCCACAAAAGAGTTACGCCGACAAGCGACGCAAACCGCTTGAATTTACCGTGGGTAAATTGGCACCACGCTATGTAGGCCCGTTCAAAATCCTGAAAAGGATCGGACCAGTAGCCTACGAGTTGGATCTACCAATAGAGCTTAATAAAGTTCACCCAGTATTTCATATAGCCAACCTCAAGAAGTGTTTAGCAGACGAGAACCTTCATGTTCCTCTCGAGGATATCCAAATCGACGAGACAATGCAATTTATCGAGAAACCCTTGGAAATTGCCGACCGAAAGGAAAAGCAACTCAAAAGAAGTCGCATTCCCCTGGTCAAGGTCAGGTGGCAGTCAGCACGTGGACCTGAGTATACATGGGAGCGTGAGGATCAAATGCGTACCAAATACCCGCAACTTTTCTCCTAAGGTACTCTCTTCTTAAATTTCGGGACGAAATTTCCTAAAGTAGGGGAGACTGTGACATCCGCCTAAAATGGATTCGGGTCAACCCAACCCAATTGGAAATTTAATAAACCCTACTCGAGATTTCTTGACGCTAATAGGATCAAAACCCTTACACTACGATATAAATTGACGTTAATAGCAATATAGCATAGCATAACGTTATAACTATAATAAAATTAAATTATGATACCATATTAAAATCAAATCAAAGTATGATGCTCTAATTAAATTAAAAGAATCAAACTTGAATGCTATAATTAAACTTCAAATCAAAGTAGATTGTTATAATCAAATAATAACATATATTTTTTATAAAACTCTATTTTTATAAACACTACATTAAATTTTATAAAACTCTTAAGATGCTTGTGTTAGTGGGGAATTATGAAGACCACCAAAAGTAAAAGGTTATTCCCATTGTCTACCACTCACACCTCCCATCATCTTTCCTTTCATTTTTCTCCCAACATATTATTCTCATCACCACTCAAACCATATCTATTCTTCCTCTCACTCTCAATCTCGAAATTCCTCCTAGAAATCTTCATTTTTCAGCCAAGAACACTTCAATATACTCAAATCTCTATCCCTCTTGAAGCATTCATCAAGGTATGTTGTTAAAAGTTCCAAATTCATACATGAAACAAATTAAATCCACCAAAATATCTAAACCTCATTTTATGCATAAACCTGATTTTTCTCAGACTCTCATAAATAAAATAAGACGTTCTGGAATTTTCAGAAAATAACTTATTTTTATTGAATTACTATAATTATTGCAATAAAATATGGCAATAATTCACATAAAATACTTTTTGAAGTAAATAAATTCTGGGAAAATTTTGGAACAACAAAGACATTGCGTAAAGTGGATTTATAAAGTTTCATGCATTTATATTACTGTTTGATGCTTATTTTGTATTTTATTTTGTTATAGATAAATAAATTGCAAAATATAGTTATGTACGTTAAAAACTAGATTTTATATTTTTCTCACCTTATTAACATTTTAACGACTCCATGAAAAAATTTACAGAGTTTTTTAAGAATGTTTGCTTATTTTTCCTGATTTAATGATTATTTAAGTGTTTAAATTGATAATAAATAGCTACACATGTCCAAAAATTATAAGACCTTATCAGAATATCATATATAACATGTTAATCATAAATAAAAAGTCTAATGAATTTCGCTTAATATTTTCCTATTATTTATGATTTTATTGATTAGTTAATAATGAAAAACATAAGAAATACTTCCCATAGTCCATAATATCCATAATATTTACCGTAGGCTCAATATAATGTTAGAAAACTATGGTTAATTTTCCAGAATTTTTGGGAATCATTTATTATTTTTCCCGAATTTTGTTGTGGTTTAATTATTAAAATACTAAATAAATACTAAAGCAGTTAAGAAAAATATGAAACTTTTACAGTAATTACTATTTTATGAAATAATGATTTTCTGTTAATTTCAGAATGTTTCATTACTGTTTAGTATTTAAAACCATTTTCCTAAATATCTAAGCATGTAAAAATGCATTTTTAATGATTATTTCATATAAATAATTGTTTATAATATATAAAATATGTAAATACTTATAATTTGACTAGTTATTATTTTAATAAGAAATTATTAAAATCTTGCCTAAAGTGAAAATATAAATTAATTAAGCAAAGTAATTAATTCAATTTAAAATTCATTTAACATATAAATACATTAATATTCAAAACAAAATTTGGATAATTGTTAATTCATCTAATATAAGAATATGTGTCTAATTATTTTTATTAATACTATATTCCCATTTATCGATTCCTAAGCCAAAACTATTAATTATATTAGGTTCTACGACATTTTGACTCGAGCCGTCTATCGTACAAACACGCGCATTCCTTATTGGACTAATGTGAGTAATCTACCCCATATTTTATAATTTTCAATACTTTTGGGGTGTATCATGTGGTTTTAATATGTTCCAACTTCATTTTATTATTTTTTCACCATTGAGACATTGTTGGGACATTTATACGTGAATCATTATTTGTATAATTATTGTTTGTTTACGCTACATGTACTTGTAGTGCATTACCATTTTTAGTCTAATCTCCATGACTATACCCGTATTCTTGAGGTACGTTATGGACAATAATAGCGCTATTGGGTTGACCACCCCGCCTTGGGACGCTAAGGTGATTGATCGCACGTGGTTGAGTGTGTATGATGATTAGATGCTCCATCCTATATATATACATATATATGTATATATAGGGTGAGGACTTATTGCTCTTGTTATCATTTGTTAATCAATTTTTTATTTATAAACTGCTATCTCAATAACACTTGCTTGCCAACTTCAAAAGAAAACAAATTTCAAATTATTCAAACTCATAATTTTCTTTAATAAAACTAGATTACTCACCAACTCTCGTAGTTGACCTGTTTTTACCCATGATGCAGATTTGAAGAATGAAGTTGATGAAAAGTAGGGTTTACCTTAGAAACCCACAAGACTATTTAAATTTGATGTAATAAATGTTATTGTATTTTGATTTGTATTTGTATGTTGTGGATCTTGTTTGCATACTTAGTACTTAATTGAATCTAATCATATTATAACATAGTTGTCATGAGACTTTGAACAATATATCATGCCTTGATCGATTCCGCCAAGGATCGGGGTGTGACAGCTTACGTCAGGACCCAAGCCACTTAGTAGTTCACGCATGGCCGTTTCATCGTTTTCAAGCTTCTTCATATCTGCAGCATTGAGGACAACAACTTCTTCTCCGTCAGGGACAACGAAACGACCTGCAATGTCTGTGTGTGGTCCTTCAGTCACAGACCACCATAAGTCCTTATCGAGTCCAATAAGATAATCCTTCATTCGACCAGCCCAGTAATCATAGTAAGAAGTTACTAGAACAGGAGCCTTTATTGCAGAACCAATGAGGTTTGCATAGTTAAGCATGTTGGCATAAGTTGCTGTAGAATCAGTCATTTTGATTGGTTTCAACTGGATCTTTTCAGTAAAAATGGGTAATAGAGATTTGCAACAGTTGCGGAATACTAGACTCAAGAATCGATTCAAATCTAGAACCGAAGCAAATGAAATTGAGCTCTATCAACAGGTTTTTGAGCTGACTCGCTCTGATACCACTTGTTGGGTGTTGAAATTGATTATAAGTAGAGTAATGACTTGGATTCTAATAATATCTCAATTGTTTAACAATCACGTATCAATAAGGAACAATATAAAACAATATAAAGCATTATATGAACAGGATGAAATGGATAACATGTGCCGAATGCTTGATTAGATCTTTGGTTTTACAATTGGGTTTTCTATTTGGTAGACATACAATTGCTCGTAATCTCACCTTCTACACGGCATGGTATCATTGATATTTATACTGAATCAGTGATACCAATAGTACAACTTTAACAGAGAATATCCTATTAGTGTACTAGCCAATAGGATAGAAGATTCATGCAACACGTATTGTACTATACGCGTGCACACAAAAGACAAGATGACAGTCTGTGAAGTCTTCGGATCCTCCATGCGCAGCACTTCGGAGTCTTCAGACTTCGGGGTCTTCTATTTGTTTATTCACTTCGGGGTTTCAGGCCTCATGACTTCGGATAGTGGTGCACTTCATCACAAATATTCTCAACACAATCCATTTAAATTTAATATAGATTTGGTTTTATATTGTTTTAAATACCATTGTTTAATAATTTAATAATTAGTTTATAATGTTGTATCTTGGTTCTAGGCGCTACCAACTCTCCCAAAATCAATTGGTGTCAATAAATGCCCATACCCTCACTATATAGTGCATTCAGCCCTCTAGCGCCTTGACATTCGAATACGACTTGGCACATGCCTACGTCCTCGCAAGGACCGATTCATTTCTGCACTCAACAATCCCTACCCCTAGAAATTGCTCCTTGAGAGAATCGACTCATGACCTTAGTTCTGATACCACTTGTTAGATCTAGGCGCCACCAACTCTCTGAAAACCAATTGGTGTCAGAAAATGAGCATACCCTAACCATATAATGCATTAAGCCCTCTAGCACATTGGCATTCAAATGCGTCTTGGCACATGCATACGCGCTGCAAGGATTGAGTCATTTCCACACTCAACATTATATTATTCTCTATGTGGATGCATTGTGACAGAAGATTGGGGAATAACATGAAAGTTGGGTTGAGAGTGAAAGTAACGTAGGAGTCGAGTTACTTAGAAATTAAACATTTTTAATGTTATTTGAACAATTTATTTGTATTTTTAAATAAACCAACCACCTGCTTGCCTAGGGGGTAAGACACTGTCTTCTCGATATAGGAGGTTCAGAGTTCGACTCTTGGGGCTTTCAATTAGGATAGGCAATGAGAGGGTATGTGACCTTACTGATTCGGTGTCTTAGCATATTGTTCAAAGGGCGATCCCTCTCCCCTTAACCCCGCAAAGTGGGGAGCTGTTTTACAAGTGGTTTGGAACCCTTTTGTATTAGTGAATTGAGATTGTATTTTTGTCATAGTTTGAAATTTATTTGAGTTTACAACTAAGTTTAGTAGGCGTAATCTTTATTTAATTTTATTTACATATCTATACTATCTTAAAAGGAAAAATGGTTTCTAAAAATAAAAACTCTTAAAATCAAGAGATCCAATTAATTATACAATCAGTAAAACCAAAAATTGAATTTTGAATCTCTGATTACGGTCAAATCTAATCCCCTAATTCCGGTCGAATCTTTTCCCCGTATTCAGCTCCATACGTTTCACTTCTAATTAACCCAATCTTTCACACTCCTCGTCTATCACTTCACCCTCTTTTTCACACTGCTGCCGTGAACCCTAATCGCCTCCTTTGTCCTCCACGATCGCCGATGTACCCTAATCGTGAAGTCGACCGGCTAGCTAATTAAAGATAGGAGACGTTATGCAGGTGAAATTGATGGGCTTGGGTGCGACGTTATGCAGATGAGTTGTGCATCAGGAGAGGAAGACATGGTGAAGTCGATCGTCTTGCTAATAAGAGATCCTAGACGACGCATCTATGGTAAACCTCTTGATTCTGAACGGTAAACCTCTCGATTCTGAATGATTCTGCAAGTTCTTCAGTTTTGAAATTTTAATCGATTTCTAACCCATTTAATCAATTTCTAACCGTTTTTTGCCATATCTAGCTCTAAAGCATTGCCCCACCTAAATGCTCTCCTGAATCGCCTGCCATCATCGCCATGTCGTCTCTACTGAACTCACACCCTCCAACAGCACCACCATCACGGTTGCAGACATGACTTTAAGGGCTCACTTCAGATCTACGATGTTACCAAAAGTAAAACTCTATTCTTCATTTATTTTTCTCCTCTCTGTTTCTTGATCTCTACATCAACATGCATTTTGTTTTGCTTTCAACTTCACGTTGATTTTTTTTTTTATCACGCAGGTTTGACATTTGTTTTTTGATCTTGCAGGTTCGAATTTTGTTTTTGATCTCGCCACACTCTCCCTCCTTTTCTCTCTATATCTATCTAGGTATTTCTAATGTAATGTTTTCGGTTTTTTAGAATTTCTGATGTAATTTTTTCAGTTTTGGGCTTTTTCATTTTTGTTTCATATGCTTGGATGTTCCTTCACAACCGTATCTCTCTATTGCTCGATCTCAGAGTCTCTATACAAATATCATGGTATTTTTAAGATTTGTAAAGATCAATGTTATTCTGGTCTACATGTCGCATATCCAATTGGGGAGAAGCAAGTATATCTTTTTTCTGTTCAAGGGCTATATTTGGGTTGATTGGAATCTGGAATTTGTGCAGGATAGGCTTCTTGGGAAAGTGGGGGCTATTTGGACATGGTAAGGACGAATACAATTTTCTGCATATTTACTTTTAATGTTTGCATTTTTTTGCAATTATTTGCATATTTCTTTCTGCACTTATTTGCAATTATTTCCATATTTAATTTTAAAATTTGAACGAATGCCTTCTGTATGTTTGTTAAAATGTTTGTGTGTTTTATTAAAAGGTTCAGGAGGTCGACAAATTTAAACTGTCAAACATAAAGATATTGCAGATGTGTAAAAGTTATCAGTAAGGACAAACACAAATATCTCTATCCCTTAAACACTTTTTCTCTTAAACACCATTGCCATAACAGTTACCAATGATGGTTGTCTGTTCATACAACATTATTGTTTGTAATCATCTGTTCCTTGCATGTGTGTGTGTTCTATGTTTGTATGTGGGGGTGTATGAGTATGGATGTGGATGTGGTGTCTGTGTGTGACTGTGTATATATGTGGCTTTGTGTGTTTTTGACTATATATATATATATATATATATATATATATATATATATATATATATATATATATATATATATATATATATATGTGTGTGTGTGTGTGTGTGTGTGTGTGTCTGTGTGACTATTCCAACAAGTGATAGATTTTATCTACTCATTTGTTTCGAATATCAGTTCCAATGTTTTGTAGGATTATGAAGGTTGGGAGAATGTGAGAGTGACCAGTGAAAGAAAAAGGTAATACGCGATATCCTCAAGTCTTATGAACCTACGAATAAAGAAGCTCCAATACAGCTATTGCATATTACATCTGATAAATAAGATTAGTTGTTAAAGCATAACTCAAAAGCAAACCGTTAAACTTAAAATTTGAAAGCGTCATTCTTTTTTTGAGATTTTAAATTGCATAATCGATCAAAAAGATCAAGGCTATGACTTTGTTACAAAAGAATTTGTTGCTTCCCTAGCCGATAATAGTGTTGATATGCAATATTTGGATATGACTTTGTTACATAAGAGAATTGCCAAAAAAAAAAAACAGGGTAGAATGCATTTACATTTTTTACTTCTTTTATCTGTAATAGTAAGAAGTCTGTATATATATGTATCGGCTCCAAATGCATATTATGTCAGCTAATATTGAATTTTTTTGAGTTGGTGCTTGGAATGCCAAAATACAAGTAGTGAAATAAGCTTTTGATGCATATTATGTAAGCTGCCACCTGAATGCCATTGGTATATGTGTGGTTCCTGCCTCAGTCAGGTGAAAGTTATTGATTCATGTTTATATATTGTTATTTTAGGTAGTAACTTTTTATGCGTTGGTGGTCTAAGTAACAGATTGTTATTGTTGGTTACTTGGTTTGTGATAAGTCCTGTAACATGGCATTTTAGGTGCACAGTGTTGCCACATGAAGACTGAAATCTAGAAATTATTCACTGAATAGCACTATTTACCACATCAGAAACAAAAAAGCTACAATGTTATAGCATCCTACTTTATATTTCTGCAGCAAAGTGTATTTGTTGGATGATTTTTAGGCAAATCTCTTATGAATGTTGCAGGTCCTGAGAAATAGAGAAGCAAAGCTTTAATAATATACAGACACACTATTAGTTTCATTGTTTTGAAACCATTGCAGATTGATGCTCTTTTCTCTAAAGATGCAACATATAACCACTTGAAGATGATTTCCCATTTCACCATTCTTACAAAATAAATTTTCTTCTTTTTGCATAACTGATTGATGCTTCAATGATTTCATAACCTATACTATACCAAAGTACCTAACCCTGTAGGACCCTAATTGCTCATTTGTCTGTGTTCTGTAGGTTTTGACTGGAACAAAAGGTGAAATAAAGAAGTCATTCTTTTGGGCTACTACTTCATCAACCATTGCAGAAAAAAAATTGTTGATCTTTTGAAATATGACGAGGGGATTGTAAAGTAAAGGGAATGAATTGAGAAATGCTTGCAGGGAATGTGTAGTACCTTGACGTATTGGGTATTCTTAATTGTTGGTTTATATATTACAAATGATCACAAGCAGTTGTAAATATCATGCATCGATAACAAGTGAAATATAATAAAATGAAGATTTTGGATTCTTTTTATTTGTGAAAAGAAACGCCGGTCAACATTTTCCAAAAATGTTTTGTTGGTGCTTTAAATCAATAAACCGTTTCTTGTTTTTTAGTGGAATTTGATGGTTATTATATGTTAAAACTCTTATATAAACAAGATATTATATGATGAATTTAGATTGTTTAGACATTTGAAAAAAATTAAAAATCGGGTACTCAGAAAAGGAATTAGTTCAGTTTCGGCCGACCAAAAAATAAATCCAAACAATCAACTTTAGTAATATTCGGTTATTATAGGTCATTTTTTATTAATTCGACTTAAGTTCAATTTCTGTTAATTCAGTTTAGGTCTCGGTTCTTCGAATTATTATGCTTGCCCCTAATTTTATCATTTTATAATGAACTGTAGATGTATACACACATTACAAATAATGTTTAATGCTAAATGATATTGCCAATATCTTATGTAATCTTTGAAATATAACATGTTTTCAAAAGATTTTTTTTATCTGAAAAGCAACATACTTATAATTTTAACCAAAAACAACAACTTGAATGTAATTATATATTTAATGGTAAATGATATTTGACAATTCATTACGTGATCTTTGGAATATGACATGTTTTTGGGATAAAACTAATCGCCATAAACAAAATTGTTCACCGAAATAAAACTATTTGATGACTGTCCAAAGTAAATTGATTCTCGCATAGAAACTATTATTTGAAATGAAACTAATCACCTCCACACCCACCCCCTATTATCGTCCACCATATTGCGCGGGTACACTGCTAGTTTAATTGTAAATGGATCAACCTGGGTTTAACCCATTTATTTTAATAGATTAGGTTGAGAAAACTCGACCCCTTTAGGTAAATAAATTGAATTGGGTTGAGATTTGAACTCAATTAATTAATAGGTCGAACCCGAATACAGTTGGACAAATTCTGTACTTTACTATATACTTTTCGAAGGCGTCTGCAAGATTTTAAACCCGTATTGAATGGGCAAATATAGAGACGACTTTTCAACAGTCAGCTAGTAGCCAACATTAGTTGGGTAAATAATTCAATACACAGATCGAGAACTTTTGAATAGTCAACCAGTAGTCAACCTGCAGGTTTAAGTCTTCCGGGTGTTGGGTAATTTTGAAAGATAAATAAGTAGTTTATTTTTTGTTTTTAATTAATTATTAATTAGTTAGAATTGGTAAAAGAGTGTACCGAGTTTTCCTGTTGCAGTTGGGTAGAATAGTTCAAGCTGCCATATTTTAGGTAAGGTTTGTTTGGTTAGTGAGTACCACGTATGCTTTGTAATTAAGGCTTTATATATTGCCATTTCATGCAATGAATAAGACGTGCAGGTTTTGAGTCCAATATATTCATTTCCCTTTTTAGTTTTCATACACACGTATTACTGTGAGAGTTTGTGTGTTTTTGTGAGTGATCTTGGAGGTTTGAACCAACACCGGGGCAATGTTCTTATAAGAACTATGATCATCTTGATCAATCAGCACCTAAAGTCACAAACACACAAAAAGCAACCATGCATTTACAAATACTTGTAGCAGAAGTAGCTATGGCAGCTTTGGGGGCAGCAAGTGCTCAATTGGAGTCACGTTGTAAACAACCATGTGGCAATGTGACTATTGAGTACCCTTTTGGTTATGAGGGATGCTACTACAATCCTGATTTCCTTGTAACCTGTAACCAAACATCAGGTACGCCAATACCTATCCTTGGAAAAGGCACAACCAATATTGTTATTTCAAATATGTCCACAGAAAGGGGCGAGTTAGAGATTATGATGTTTGTAGCAAGTGATTGCTACAATAGCTCGGGTCTTATACGTAGGCGCAGAGCATCTTTGAGATTGTGAAAATTGGAGAGAGGTATCCGGGTCTCAACCAACAACACGTTTGTCGCAATCGGGTGTGATACAAGTGCGTTTATTCGTGGAACAAGGGGGAAGGTGAATGATGTTACAGGATGCTTTTCTAGATGTCTGAAGGACAGCCTTATTACAAGTAGTTCTTGCTCAGGAGTTGGGTGTTGTGAAGCAGCAGTTCCAGGAGGAATGAGCGCTTTCAACATTTCAGTAACCAGCTATAATAACCATACAAATATAACCGACTTCAACCCTTGTAGCTACGCCTTTTTTCTTAAAAATGGAAAGTACAACTTTTCAGCCGTTGATCTACGTGATTTTCAAAGGGAGAGGATGCCTATGTTACTCGACTGGTCAATTGGAAACTTGACTTGTAACAGCAGATGTGATGAAAATTATGGAGGTCCTGGATATTGCTGTCGTTGCAACGAAGGTTATGTGGGTAATCCTTATATTGCTAATAACTGCACGAGTAAGTGCCATGTGTTACATATTTTGGTGTTTTTCTTTTATTTTTTAATCTTTGTTGAACCAGAGTTTGTCACTAATGAAATGCTTGACCATTTGTACTCTACAGATATTAATGAGTGTGCAAATAGAAATCATGATTGCCGACATAAATGCATTGATACGGAAGGAAGCTATAAATGTAAATGTCGAAAAGGTTTCTCAGGAGATGGCAAGAAAGGTGGATCAGGTTGCACGGCAGAACAATCAATGGTTATAAAGATTGCAGTAGGTAAGTGAATCATTTCTATAAATACTAACGATGCACATCAGGACCGGTTTTTATGCCCGACCCACATTTGGGCTCAGTGCGAACCACCTGCCTAATCTAGGACCAGTCCAGGGTTCATGAACCCCACCAGTTCGTCGCTGTTTTCAGAGTGTGACCGAGTCAATACCGGTTACAAGAAACCAGGTTTAGGACCGGTAGGGGGCCGTCCTGTAAATTAGCCTGCATTTTTTTTTTTTTATGAACTTTTCGTTTGAATCGGTAATGTTTCAGTATTTCGTATTTCATTTAGCACATTATTTTTTTTCAGTAGAAAATGGAATTAAATCAAAGCCATTTTTATGGTTTTCAATCTTAACATTACATTGTGTATTTGTGTGGGGTTTTTACAAACCGATTGTACTTCGGACTCAATATGTTGATACTTCTTGTTTCAGGTTCCTCGGCTGCAGCCATATTTCTGATTGTGTTTGTCAACTGGTTGTACTTCGGACTCAAGAAACGTAAGCATATGTCGCTTAGAGAAAAATTCTTCAAAATCAGAAACAAACAAGAACAATCCCAAAAACATTCAAAGCAACAAATGGTTGCTGAAATCCGAAACTTGGAGTCAAAGAAGCTTTAAGTCCACCTTATGGGTCGTTCATTGCCTACTGATTTCGACCTAATGGCCTCTATTTATAGTTGTGGAAATTTAAGACCCGCGTCGCGCACACATGCATCCCCGCGGCGCACATATTCAGGCGACTGTTTTTGTCTTTATCTCCAAACTTCTTCATTTTGTACGCATTTAACCCATGTTTATAACTTTTCTTTGCAAACAAGCACTGACACAAAAAGTGAGAATACCAATGTATAAATGATATAATTTCACCAAGAATAGGGCTCAACAACAACTAAAATACTTGATATTACTAGGCGTTGTCATTCAGTCAACATAACACGCAATTGGGTTCACCCTTTAAACAAAATCAGATCACCTTGGCTTAAGCAAGAATTCGTACCCATATGCTCAATACCCATCAGATCCAACTCTCAAGCCTGCGGATCCTAGCTTCAACCCTGTTCGGACCTCACTCTCCAAAACCTTCGGACCCAGCCCACATCACAAAGTCAGACTCCATTTGCGCTACCAATTCCGGTTTTACCAAACAAACTTGGGCTGAACTGAAAAATCATTTTTGGGCAACAAAATTTATTATTTTGGGCTGGAATTTTGTTGGGATATAAGGATACATGCCCACTTTACTTCAAATCCGAAGGCCTCGGGATTCAAATTATTTACCGACTTCGAATTGGAAAACGGAACAACAAATTTTTGATGAACGGTGATCAAGCACGGATGAACAACAACATAAGAGAATGTTTGAATTCCAAAATTCATATTGTTAAAAAGAAATTGTCGAATTGTTGAGCTTTGACGAATACGCTCAAGTCGAGGGGGAGTTTTTATAAATTTCCGATTGAGCGCATTCTCATTTTTGGCGAATTATTTCACGATGACATCTCTTTGAAGATCGGTGACACGTTGAGGGGGAGTTTTCACGTATATGAGTAGATCGGATTTGCCTCTACATCCCGTGTGGTCATCATCTTCGGTTCCGCTAGTGCTCATTTGTCATCTTGCCACACATCATACATTCTGCCCTTTGAGGGGGAGATTGTTGGGGTACAAAAGCCCTCATGGAGTGATGCATGACAAGCTTGGTCGGCCCATAGTAAAACCTCTGTTATTGGGCCTTGCCCTAATTTGTAGCCTACCTATATATTGTATAGTTATACTCATTTATAGGTTAGAGCTCACAATGTGAGGTTTTTATGCTTTACGCTCATCTTTTGTACATCTCACATATTTGATTATTAATCATTCGCTACTTTGGATATTTGTTTCGATCTTCACGTTATTATTATTCCGACACGTCAAATCCGACTTAACAAGAGGGCCTGGATCTCTGACCATTACTGGATGACCCGATTTGAACATTGTCCTTCCAATTCTGCTTTAGAGGACCTCTCCTCCTCTTCCCTCTCCCCTGCCCAATAGTCATGACAGGAGTGTTCACGGAAGGTACACCTTTACCCTTCAACCCATCTTCTACAGTTTGCAGCATGTTATGTAGTTCAGCCAAGATGGTCTGAGTGTTGTTCAAATGATAAGGAAATATGAACTGAAGCCTCTCCATATCAATGGCCAACTCCTCGTCGATTTGCATATTTAGCTTTTGAAGCCTCTCCACATATCTCTGTGTCCTTTGCACATGGGTGCAAATAGACTCTCCGTCTTTTAGCTTAGAAGCCATCAGGGCTCGGACTACTTCATATTTCTCCTGACGAGCTCGCTTGCAGAACTTTTCTGCAACGTCCTTGTTCATCTCATAAGGCCTGTAGTCCTCGTAGAACCTTTGCGATTCTGGAACCATTGTAGCAACCATGATGCAAGCCACTTTGGTCGCATCATCATAGTGTTTCTTGTACGAGGCATATTCCTCGGGAGTAGCTGTGTCGGGGTCAACTTCAATAAGCTCTTTGTCAAGGACATACTCTTTGTCCTCATACCTTAGAGCCATTTTTATGTTTCTCATACAATCATTGTAGTTTGTGCCATCCAAAGTCACTTTGGAGCACAATGAGAGGATTGAAGTGACGTGGCTGTTGTTGGAGTGGGGTGCGGGTTGGGAAGCAGAAACATTAGATGAGGAAGACATCTATAAAAGATTGTAGTTTTAATTAGATATATATTTCTTAATATTAACCCAAGAATAATTATTAAGGCTAGGACCCAACTATATAATTCATAACTTAGAAAAGGGATGCAATAATCTAATTGTAAATTTTATAAAGGTAGGTAAATAACGATTCACCAATTCCACCGCAGAAGATAATCATATGAAGTGAAATTCCTAGATCTTTGAGATTTAATTGACTGGGATGCCGAGGATCACAAACAAGATGTGAATAACTATGCAAATTAGCTTGGTAACCTCAATGTCGTTTATCATCTCAAATTGATGTGCCGGTTAACCACACACGCTCCATCAACAATGAGAAATTTTGAGATACCCATTACTACTCTTTACCAGTCCCTATTAGTGTGCCGGTTAACCACACACATTCCACTAATGACCAATAAAGTGTAATGTGCAATTTCATGGGTTAGCATATCTTTCACATTTTTCCTAAAGTAACTAGATTTGAGATTTTTTTATAAATTGGTTCTAGTATTTTGATTAATAACATGATACTTTTAATGAGATTAAGCGGTCCTATCAAACACGTTCTGCTAACGACCCTCTACTGATCAAGGGAGCGGTGGGTGAGAGTGGACACCCATTCAACCGCCATTTTATGGGCAGTTTATACCCCACTTATAGGCCAGCTTCGTGAATGAGACATTCTAGCGATTTGACTAACCAATTTCTTTTATATATATATATATATATATATATATATATATATATATATATATATATATATATATATATATATATATATATATATATATATATATATATATATATATATATATATATATATATTAACTTTTAATTATAATATATATATAAGATGTATTTTAAACTTTTAAAATATTCCTGGTTTATCCATTTAAATTTTCAAAATTAACTTTTAATTTTAAATTAAAATTTAAACCTTAATTATTTAATATTTATCTTTTAATTATAAAATTAATTAAATAATTAAATAATTAAATCAGATAGGGATTAACAAATTAATCAAATTAATTTAATCCTATCCTTAATCAACTAGATTTCGAAAAACACATAACGGGTTTAAGGTTATCCATTTATTAATTAATCACAATTACCAAAAATAGAAAAACCTTCTAAAACCCTAATGCCTATTTCGCAAAAAAGAGTGGGGAGGGGATAGGGTTTCGAAAACCCTAACCATAAAATCGATTAGGCCAAGTTTAGGGTTTAGATTCAATAAACCCTAAATTTAAGGTATATAACTATTATAGCAATTCAAACAGAAAACAACCAAAAGCTCTGATACCACTGATAGTTTTATGCAAAACAACAAACTTAAACCCTAAGTTCACATGCAACCTAATTTGGATTTATGTTTTCACTATTTAAACATATAATTAAAACCCTAAGGCCAATCAAAAAATACTAGAAACAAATATAAAAGAAAAACTAACCTTTAGTTGATTTCTTGAAAGCTTAGCACCACAAATGTCGTGCCTCAAATGGAATCACACCCAGTAGCTAGGAATCGAAAATCCAGAGAGGAGAGAGTGAGAATGGCGCAGAGAATGGGGTACCAGGTGCCCCTATTTATAGGTTCCAAATGATTATCAGATAAGCCTTAGAGACAAACATTTTCGAATTCGAACTGAGATAAAACCCTTATCTCCAATCTCTTTTCCGAATGAGTGATATGCGCGTCGATGACCATATACACGTGCGTCGCGTGTGTCCCATTCAACTATTAAACAATCACAAGTTTGGCCCATATACTCTTAATTAATCCAATTAATCCCACAATTAAATCCAATTAATTCCAGATTAACTATTAATTAAATACTACTATTTCTAATTAATATATTATCGACATAATATATTAATAAACTATTATTTTATTATATTGATTTATTAATCAAATAATAAATCAATCTCTCTCTCTTCTGGTTTTTCTGACAAACCTCTAGCTATGAGGGCAACCCAAATGGACTTTGCTACTATCAATCAGGTAAATACAAATTATTAGTCATGGCTTAGCCAGCTAATCCAACAGTAAATGCATGGTGTTTGGTCATACTATTTCTAATTAATATATTATCGACATAATATATTAATAAACTATTATTTTATTTATATTGATTTATTAATCACATAATAAATCAATCTCTCTCTCTCTTTGGTTTTTCTAATAAACCTATAGCTATGAGGGCAACCCAAATAGACTTTACTACTATCAATCAGGTAAATACAAATTATTAGTCATGTCTTAGCCACCTAATCCAACAGTAAGTGCATGGTGTTTGGTCATGAATCAGGAGGAGGAATAAGGAAGAAATCTGGGCCAACAAAATTGTTTTTAAATGCTATAAATATTGTAAGTTTATTAAGCATTATAAATCTATGATAAAACATTTTCATTATTGTGATATGATACCTAACAAAGATGTTGATGTGACAAGATAACACTACTTTGGAAGAGTTTATGGGGAATTTAGCGGAATCATATCAATCATGTATATATGGTCACGAGAAATGTTGAGCTAGTATGAAAACAGTTAAAGGCAAAGACAAGTGGAAGAATGTTGAGCTAGTATGTGTCTCATTTCATTTAAATAAATTGCAAACATGTGTATATGGTCATGAGAAATGTCCTGTTCATAATCATACGTACATATGTAGGGTTACAAATATATGTATATGTAAACGTGCATGTATGTACATTGAAATGATACATGTGCTGGGAATTAATTTTAGTTTGGTCTAATCTTTTATTTATAAGGGACTAAAATTGTAAAACATTATAGTTTGGGTTTTATTTGGAAAATCGGTGTGGACCGAACAACACTAGGTTGTTCGGTTTTGGTCCTTGTGGTCCACACCATTTTGGGCTAGTGGATTGTTTCCATGGGCTTAGGTCATTAGGTCAAGAGTATTTAACGTTTTTATGACATCATTTGTCATGGTTGATTGCCTAGAGAATTGTGCTAAGCTAGAGAGAGAATTATTGTTTATGGAAATCACACAACTTATGTACTAGTCTTGATCAATACAAGAGTGCATTGAAGTTGATTAAATCTCCTTGTTCTTATTCTTTAGATTGATATCTTTGTTATTGTGAGATCATTGAAACCTACAATTGGTATCAGAGCTTGTTTTTGATATCATTCATCTTTTGTTCTTGGAGATTTGGAGCGTTTGATCCATTTTTGTGAGTTTTTGGACTGTTTTTCGTGTTTTTGAGGTTTTGTTCTTGGTGTTCATCGCTGATATTCAAGCACAAGTCCTTAAAAATTCGTTTTTGATCCAAAAGGTGTATTACGGAGGCTGGTTGTAGAGCTTTTGGGGTTGCTCGGTCTGTTGGAGTGAGTTGTTCGACGGCGGAAAGAAGTTTTTAGGGTTTGCTTGGGTTATTCGGTGGCACATTAGGGTTGCTAGGAGGTTAATCGGCGGCTGCTTTAATTCGGACTAGGGTTTCTCGGCTGCGACTGAAGACAGATTAGGGTTTCAGTTGTTCGGTCCGTTTCAAGCTGCTCGGTCCACTTGCGATTGATCGGTTGGCCCATTAGTAGTTAATCTGTGTTTTGAATTTTGGTTTCTGCTTCAGTCATTCGGTCTCTGGTTACTCGGTTTTCTGCTGATCGGTTTTGTGGTTCGGTGGCTTAGTTGACTTTTGGTTATTCAGTCAACGTGATTATTTGTTGTTCGGTCCTTTAGATTTTCAAGTTGCTCGGTTTTTGGTACTCGTTTTAAGTTGTTCGATTGACTTGGTTGCTCGGTTCCTCAGTCTTCCTGTTGCTCGGTTTAGCCTTACTCGGTTTGACTTTTGTTGCTTACTCGCCCCACGTAGATCGGTTGCTCGGTGTTGCTTAACTGTTTAGTCTCGTAACTTTTAATTTTTTGTGAATTTTAAAATTGTATTTTAAATTTTTCGAACTTTAAAATTTACAGATGGATCCTGCAATGTCATCTGTTAACAGTGACCTCGATTCGATTATGGGTACCGTTACCCGTATTCCTCTTTTGATTAAAGCTGAAGGTTTTACCGAATGGAAATATAGGTTTGAACAATACATCAATATAAAAGACGTTAAGCTGTGGAAATGTTTTCTTCGTCCACCAGTTTTAGTTACCATGATGAGAGGTGAAGTTTTGGTGGACAAACCGTTTGAAGATTACACTGACTTGGATTTTGAGAAGGTGGAACCATTTCAAAGAGCCCTTGCTACCCTGTCTATGGCACTTTCTCCCAAAATTGCTTAGGGTTTCCGTGAATATACAACTACAAAATCCTTGTGGGACGCATTGATTGACGTGTATGAGGGAAATGAAGACATGAAGCAGAGTATGCAAGATATGCTTCGCCAAAGGTTCAACATGTTTAATCACGTCCTTGGAGAATCTTTGGAAGCTCAACTTCCAAGGTTCATCACCCTTCACACAGAACTGACTGCTGCTGGGATTTCATTTCCCAAGATTGATGTCAACAAGAAGCTTCTCAATTCACTTCCTAGAAGCTGTGACATGAATGTAGATGTCATTAAGAAGACTAAAGATTTAGCTAGATTCTCACTTTCGGAGATTATGGCTATCATTAAATCGTGTGACATGGATGACAAGCAGAGGGAAATGAGTCATGTTAGCTTGTACCAGTCAGCTAACATCAGTACTTCAACCAACAATGCTTTCTCTGTCCAAGCTACCAGTCATGCCACTTCTAAAGCTTCAACTCAATTTTAACCTAGTTCATCCTCTGTGGCACCTCCTGCTCCACATGTTGTTGCTTCTTCTAGCAAGACCCCAACTGTTGCTCAATCTCTTCCTCAAGGCATTGAAGATAATATTGGCTTGATGGCTGGTCTTTTAAACTGTTACAATGCCTTGGTGGCCGGTGAACTGTTTCACCCTATGACTGCTGGAGACCTGGATCAAATCAATCTAGATGATTTGGAGGAGATGGACATTTCTTGGCACATTGTTATGGCAGTGCACAGGGCCAAGAAATTCACCCAAAGAACTGGAAGAAATAACTGGGTGAACAACACTGGTGATAGGAAGATGAGTCTCAGCAAGGCAAATATGAGGTGTTTCAACTGCAACGAGCTTGGTCATTTTGCTCGTGAGTGCACCAAGCCAAGAATGGAGAATCAAGACAGAACCATGGTGCCGGTTGTAACAAATCGTGATGGTGCTCATCCTTAGAATGCTGAAAGGGTGATGGTGGCTCAACCGTTTACCTGGGAAGACCAACTGCAAGACCTAAACCTGAATGGAGAAGGCAGAGCTCACCTGGCTCAGATTGAAGGAGAGATGGACGTGGATGCTGCTGAAGGAGAGATGATGGACCTGCAGTTTGCCTTCATGGTATCTACCACTCCTGCCGGTGATGAGGTTAGTGAAACTTTCTGTTCCTCTCAGTCCTGTATTGATATAATTGCTAGATATCGTCAACTAAATGAAATTTTAGTTAGAGAAGTTCAAGAAACCGAAAGCCTTATCTATAAACATAAAAAGAAATTAAAACCCCTTCAAGAAGCCTTAGATGCCAAAACCTCATACTATCACCAAATGCAAGATGAACATAGCACAACTAGATGTCTCCTTAGGTTTGCCAATGAAGATATTGCTAATTTGAATGCTGAATTAAATGCTTTAAAAATAAAATTTCTAAAGAAGAATCAACCTTTAAAAAGGTATATGTATCTAGTGATGTGGCGAAACTATACTTGAAAAACAAACCGTCTGGTCAAACATACAAGGTGAAGGTCTAGGGTATAGTGCTGTTCCCCCTCCATACAATAATAATTTTACTCCATCACCAAACACTGAAGAATCTGAAGATTGTTTTTTTATCAAATTACATTCATCCAAGCACATCTGGCACCGCTGAGAGTTCTGAAATGAAAAATACTGATGTTTCTATCTCATGTGCAGATAAACTAAAATCGAAGATTGAGGAAGTTGAAGACTCGTCTGCTTTAAATTCTATTAAAAACTGTTTGAAGACTAATTCTGATGATTTTTTTGATGTTAATTTTGATTCTAAGACTCCTGTTATTTCTAAAACTTTGTGTGGTGATGATTCAAAAACTGCTAGGAAGAAGAATTTGACTGTTAAATCTGTTGCTTGCATGTGTGTGTGGTAATAATTTGCTTAAATCTGGACCTGGACAAAATTACAACATACCTTTAAAAAGATAGACTTGTTTTAACTGTGGAATTGTCGGTCATATTGCCATAAATTGTCCCCGACACATGTATGCTTCTCAAAATGAATCATTTTTGCAGAATGTACCAAAAGGGAAATCTTATAAGAGAAAACCCTCAAGGTCACGTTCTAGAAAGACAAAATCAAAATAACACGAATGCCTGGAATAGAACTGTTTCTAGAAGTAACTATGGCTTACCAACTTTTGTAAGACCAAGTCTTCTGAATAATCAACTTCTAGCAGTTCTAACTCCTCTTCAAATGCAAATGTTCCCATTTGGTCTAAAGATAAGCGTTTTAAACCAAATATGAAATGGGTTCCCAAAGGCAGTGTTAAAACTTTTTCAAATGTCTCGTCAATACTTGATCAACGTGATATGAGCTTTGAATCTTGACAACGCCTAGTGATATTACATATTTAGTCGTTGTTGAGCCCTATTCTTAGTGAAATTATATCATATATATCGTGGTATTCTCACTTTTCGTGCCAGTACTTGTTTGGAAGAAAATAATGAAAACAGGGACCAAAAGCATGCAAATTGGAGAAAGTTTGGAGAAGAAGGAAAAATCAGGAAAATACGTACGCGCGTTGCGGAAATCAAGAAGGCGCGATGCGGATCTAAGGCGGTGGAACAAATTCAAATGCCGAGAAAACGGGAAAAGATTAGTACGCGCGCCGCGGAAACCATAAAAGCGCGGCGCGGCTGCGGGAAATTTGCAACTATAAATAGAGGCATTTTCAGCCAAAAACCCTAGCAAAGACCCGGTGAAAAATCGACCTGAAGGCTCTTTGATTCCGTGATTAAGCTTCAGCAACTCCATATTTGGTATTTCCATGTTTTAGAATTTAATTTCTTTTAGTTAGTAGTTAGCATTAGTGGCTAGGGTATTTGGGAGTGACAACCACTGACCTTGAGCATTTTAGTTACTGTTTTTCAGTGTTGGTTACTGTATTGGATCTTGGGAATTCGTTTTGGGTTAATAATAATCATTTGGTTACGAGTAATATTGGTTTTTCGGTGTTTGATGCTTGATATTGGATTGTGCTTGTTTGTTTGTGTTTGGATGTTTGTTTTGACCTTGATTGGCCTGATTTCCCTTGCTGATTTCAGTAGCCAACTAGGTTAGACTTTGGGTTTGAACTTTAGCCAGTGATTGTTCATTTGGATTTTAGTTATTGGTTCAGTTTATGCCTGGTTTTTGTTTTATTGTTTGGATGCCTTTGCTTGCTTCTGAATTAGAGATGTACTTCTGATTTCAGAAAGTAACTAGGTTTGGTTTGAAGCTTAGCTTAGTCTATGCTTGTTTTGAGATTGTTTGGTTTATGTTTTCTAGTAATAGTAGTCAAAAGCTTAGAAACTAGGTCCTCTGACTATAGCGTGACACTATAGTTGGTAATCTGTCACCTATCTGACCACGTAACTCCTGCGGATCGACCCTGACTACCACTGTGCTAGTGTGTGTTAGGTTTCTCTCTTATTTTTGACCGCACAACGACCTTGGCGTGTCAAATTTTGGCGCCATTGTCGGGGAGTTGTGAGCTAAGATTAGGTGATTAGTAGGAACTTTAGTTTCTGAATTTTTCTTTGAGTTTCATTTTGGTTAGTATTTTGCTTTTTGATTTTTGCGGGCGTGTTGCACTAGTGCATGCGTACCCCTAGGGGTGAGCAAGTATCCCCTTTGCAATTTGATCCTGAGATTGAGCGAACTGTGCGCAAAATCCGTGCACGTAGGCGTTCCAATATCATGAGTTTTAGTAACATCAGTAGTAGTTTAGAACATGTTGCCCAGGAGCCTTCGGGTGAGGCAACGAGGATCTCTTTTATTCCCCCGGTTTTGGAGTTTCATTTCGGGAGCACGAGTGCTTCTGGTGGTGCAGTTTCAGCCCCTGCACCCATACCATCATGCACTCCGCCATCGATTCCACCATTTCCACCAGTATCACAACCACAATCCACCAACCCATTCAGCTCTGCCATGTCTTGGGAAGCGCCGACCCGTGATGGCACCCTAGTCTCTAGACAGCAGACACCTACACCATAATCTTTTTCTCAACCACAACCAGTATTTTTCAAACCTCAAACCACACAACCGCAGCAATACCAACAACCTCCTCAACAACAGTACCAATATCCAGAGGTAGAGGAGAGATACGATGAGGAAGACGAATGACGGGTTCCAACAGCACCCTGGAACCGAGGCTGGGGACCTCTGACACGCCTAGGTCGTCGTGCGGTCAAAAATAAAGAAAAACATAACACACACACTAGCACAGTGGTAGTCAGGGTCGATCCGCAGGAGCTTCGTGGTTAGACAAGATGACAGATTACCAACTTGCAGTGTCACGCTACAGTCGGAGGACCTAGTTCCTAAGTTCTCAACTACTAATACCCAAAAGCAATAACCAAACAAAGTCAAGCCAAGCATAAGCTAAACTCAACTCAAACAAGCCTAGTTACTTTCTGAAATCAGAAGTGCATCTCTGAATCAGAAGCAATCAAAGGCATCCAAAATATCCAAACAAAACAAGGTATAACCTAAACCAATAGCTATAGTCCAACTGAACAGTTACTGGCCAAAGTTCAATACCTAAAGCTAACCTAGTTGGCTACTGATTTCAGCAAGGGAAACAGTCCCAAACAAGTTCAAAATTACATCCAAACACAATTCAAACAATCAAAACCAAACACAAGCATAAAAACACCGAAAAACTAAGATTAATTGTAACCAAATGCTTTTCATTAACCAAATCCAAATTCCAAACATCCAATACAGTCAGCAATGATGTAAAACAGAAAACTAAGGTGCTCAAAGTCAGTGGTTGTCACTCCCAAAGACTTTAGCTACAAATACTACTTGCTAATAAAATGAAATTAAATTCTAAAACATAAAATACCAATTGAGATGTTGCTGAAACGAAATCTTGGAGTCAAAGAGCTTCAAGGTCGATTTTACACCCGGTCTTTGCTAGGGTTTTCAGCTAGAAATGCCTCTATTTATAGTTGCAATTTTCCCGCAGCTGCGCCGCGCAAATGAAGAATCTGCGGCGCGCGTACTTATCAGATCCCGTTTTCTCAGTATTTGAATTTGTTCCACCGCCTTTAACCCGCGTCACGCAATTACACATCCCGCGGCGCGCGTACGTATTTCCTTGATTTTTCATTCCTTGCCAAACTTCTCCATTTTGCACGCTTTTAGTCCCTGTTTTCATTCTTTTCTTCCAAACAAGTCCTGGCACGAAAAGTGAGAATACTAAGGTATATCTGATATAATTTCCTCAAGAATAGGGCTCAACAATGCCTAAAATACTTGATATCACTAGGCGTTGTCAAACACCCCACACTTGTGCCTTGCTTGTCCCCAAGTAAGAGAGTTTTTAACAAATTATAATAAAGACTCAAACAATTTTTGACTGTGTTTAACTTCAAAGCTTATTGCCCTATGAGTTAGAGTGTAATAGTTCATGAAAACATAATTAGAATGTCCTTTGGAATTC
Organism: Cichorium intybus; assembly: GCA_023525715.1. Classification (NCBI taxonomy): domain Eukaryota; kingdom Viridiplantae; phylum Streptophyta; class Magnoliopsida; order Asterales; family Asteraceae; genus Cichorium; species Cichorium intybus. The sequence continues at coordinate 22,079,617 of CM042010.1, read as the reverse complement.
ATGGCTTTCTAGAGAACCCTTGATTACAGATTTTCGGTCCACAATGAAGTATACTTACTCATTCAGATTCTAAAGGCCATTAAGGAATTGTCCATGACTTTCGATGTTGTCCGTGTAACGAGCTTCCGGAAATACCATCCCAGACCAGACGATCTTAGGTGGCAAGGTGCATAAGTCCCACCCATTTTAGTCCTACCGGCTCGAACAACAAAGGCCACAGATTGACATTTCCCTCCTAAATTCCAATCTTAAAACACCCTAATCGTCTAAACTCATAAAACTCAACTTATTTGACTAACTAATAGCTTGATCACAACTAAATAGTATCTCTTGAAAGATACTACTGCTATCACAATCACAAACCATTCGTTTCAAAATTGCAATTTATTAAAAATTTTGAAAAATATTGCTAAAAATTTGAAAATTACTTGTTCTCCGCGAAAATTTCAAAAATTACTCTTTCGAGCGTCCACACCCCACACTTAAAACCGTACAACGTCCCCGTTGTACATAAAATATTTAAAACAAGGGAAAAAGAGTTACCCCTTTTTCGACAGTTGATTGCTTGGTTGGAGGGGGCACGGTGACCCCACACGGATCCTTGATCTCGTATTCCGGAGTTGTAGCGCTACAGTGAACACGCCGGTGGTCAAGACAAGTGGAGGGGGCACGGTGACCCCACACTTGTTTGAGACAAATCCTTCCCCATTTGGTATAACATGCATGACTCAACAAAACATTAAAAGCAACATGACGAACAATATAAACAAAAGTAAAGATAGTGATGTCATAGGTTCAGTACATATTTTTCAAAAATAAAAAGAAAGAAAAAAGTACATCAATCGTCATCATGGTGGGTCCCAGATGGTCCTGCCCCATCGTCGCCTCCGGAAGGGTGAGGTAGAATGTCATCAAACTGCATCCGGAGCATGATCATCCTCTGAGTCTCTGCCATCCATCAATCATGTGCCTCCCAGGCAGACATCCTCTGACTAAGGTCCTGGATGGCTGCCAGCACCTCGGATAACTGTGGCTGTGGTGCTGGCTCGGCAGGTGCTGCCTGCCTCCGTCGTCTCTGGCCCGGCTGGGCATATGCTGGCTGGGGGTCCTGGGGTGCCTCGGTGGCAGCCCTTACAAACTGGCCTGGGCGCTGTTGCTCGATCAGTCCCATCTTCTCCAGAGCTCGCGCCGTAGTGAGAGATGGAGGTAAAGCAGTCAAGGAGGCGGCAACGGGAGCAGTGAGGATCCCATATGAACGGGCTAGGCGGGTGATGAAATACCCCCAGGCAAATGGACTGCTGGCGGATGCACTCGTCGAATGGGTGGATAGGGCAACGGCTAGGGCGTAGGGGAGGTGAAGGAACCTGGAGGGGTCGAGAAGGGTCCAGAAAAATGTCATATCCTCGCCAGACACCTTCTCGCCTCCCTCCTGCTGCATAATGGAGGTGGAGACGATACGGTGCATGAGACGGTGGAGTGGATCATGGAGATGGCTCTCCCTGGAGGTCCCCGCCTCATAGATGATATTGGATAATGGTGCCCAAACCTGCATGTTGCCAGGCCTCTCCGGCTGGCCCTGAGTACATGTCCCCAAAAACTGTGTGAAGTGGCGGTGCTGAAGATCCGCCGGAGTGTATAAACCAACACGTCTCCCGAACTCCCGGAGGTTGTACTCCCTCTGCTCACCTCCCAAACGAAACTGTATAATCCTGAAACGTGGGTCTGACGCCCGAGGTGCGTACTGGATAGTAGATAAGAACTCCAGTAACAGCTCGGTATAGACAATATCCTCCTCGGTGGCCATGATCCTGTCCCAGCCCCGACAAGTAAATGAAGCCTCCCTACGAGTCCAAGTGCGATGTAAGAATGGCTCGATCGCACCCCAAAGCCCGACATCCCTCAAAATATCCCTATCAATGACCGTCGCCTCGAGAACCCGGCGACAAATCAATGCGTCTCTCCTCGAACTGTACTCCACTGAGCTGACAGGTCCCTCTGGAAACTGAAGGAAAGCATGATCTAACCTGAACATCATTTGCACAAAAAGATACAGAGCCACAAAAATTTTGCAAAATAGGCCTTTCTTCCCCACCGTACCGCGGCGCGGCCCAAGAGCAAGGGCGCGTCGCGGCGAGCGGCTGTTTGCAAACCCCAATTCCATTTCGCATTTTAACCTGTTTAAACTTGATCCAAATACACCACAAGGTAGCCTAAGTGCCGACTAACTCATCTAGGGTCTCTATTTGGCAAAACAAACACCTTATGAGCCAGCATTGGCGATTCTAAGTTTTGAACTTTTTGGATAAATCACTAAAATTAACTACCTAATCGCTAGTTTTAACAAATAATAGGTAGTTAGAATAGCGTACCTTGATAGTGGAAACGAAATGAGCAAGAAAAAAACACGAGAAAATTTCGTCGATCAGAGCTCCGAGTCGTGGTGTGTGTGAATAGTGTCGCGGCTTACCTTAATATAGAAGAAAACCGACTGATCATTTCCAGCGTTGCGCAATTACACATCCCGTGGCGCGCGTGTCACCAAATCAACCCCTACGCATCGGGTTGGTTTTTGACCCCGCTTCGCGCAATTAAGAAACCCGCGGCCCGGTCATCAAAACTTCAAAAACTCTTCACACGACCCCACACTTGCCTTAGACCACTGATACCTGCAGAGATTGATATATTTTCCTAATTAATTCTAAGAAATATAAAACCTAACCTATGACATGATGGGTTGCCTCCCAACAAGCGGTAAGTTTAACGTCTTCAGCCAGACGTACTATTCCTAATCCTATTCCTCCAGCTACGGTGGATCATATGCCTTCTTTCCTTGCTGCTTTTCTGCTTCCACCGTCCTTTTGCTGACCCATTGCCCCTCAAACTTTCCTGGGTCGAATGGCTTGTCGGTTCTCCTGTTGCTGCTCAGTTGTTGCTGTCTCCCGATGATTTCCCGCGAGTGCTTGTAAGTAGCTTTGAACCTCCAAGCTCGGTCCTTCCTTCTGCATCTCTTCAAAGTCAAAGGCTTGACATGAAGCGCGTTAATGTTGCTCCCAGTAATTGTTTTGCATATTTCATTTTACTTGCGTCTCGCGTGCTATCTTCAGTTTGCAATTTTGGCTTGCAGACCCAATAAAAATTTTCTAATCGAATGGGATCGGAAGGCAACATATCAGGATGCTTCCATATGTCCTCATCGATGGTATTTATCACATCTAATTTTCTATTCATGAATGGATCATGAGTGGTGATACAATCATGTTTATTATTTTCAAAAATCAACTCGTCAGCATCAACTTCTTGGTCATCGTCCAACAGGTGGATCGAAACCAAGAGTGAGTGACTAGTTTGATATGATGGTGGTACAAAATCACCCATGATCGGATCCTTACTTTCTACTTTCTCAAATTTTTCAAAAATTACAGGTTCTGGGGTAGTATTGTCATCTACACCCCTGTCCCCAACAATATCAACAATTTCAACAATTTCGGGAGTTGTTGGGATGGAATCTGTAGTGTCACTTACAGTCCCCTCCACAACATCCTCATCAACTAAATTGTCTAGTGATGGTATGGATTCACTCATCACCAGATCAACATTTTCAAAAACATCAACATCATCAAAAGCTGTTGAGTCGGAGATAGCATTCTCACCTATAACCTCTTCCTCGACAACCGTTTCGACCATCTCAATGGTCTCTTGATTTTGCCAATGTGTATGCCCTTCCATCACATATTCAGGTGATGCAAGTTCACACACATTATTATAAAAATCACTCACCTCCGGTTCTGGCGAAGGTGGTGAACATTTCCAACTTTCCTCCAACTTATCTAAAGAACCTTGCAATCTTAAAAGAGCATCAGCCTGGTCCTTTTGCTCTTGGTGGGTGTTATACCACACTACCCAAAGTCGGGACCAAATTACAGAATTCTCAGGCTGAGATGACTCCTCGGTCCGCCATCCATTGTCATCAGATGATCCATTGTAGCAATCATCCTCGTAATAGGTGTCGGCCGGATTTTCATAATACTCAAAATACTGATCCGGGTACATGTAACCACCCATTATAAGGATGTACACATACCAAAAATCAGAGAACTAAAATTAAACATCAAAAATCAGAAACTAAGTCCTACAAATCACCTAATTTGAGCGCACAGCTCCCCGGCAATGGCGCTAAAATTTGACACGCCTAGGTCGTCGTGCGGTCAAAAATAAAGAAAAACCTAACACATACACTAGCACAGTGGTAGTCAGGGTCGATCCGCAAGAGCTTCGTGGTTAGACTAGATGACAGATTACCAACTTGTAGTGTCACGCTACAGTCGGAGGACCTAGTTCCTAAGTTCTCAACTACTAATACCCAAAATCAATAACCAAACAATGTCAAGCCAAGAATAAGCTAAACTCAACTCAAACAAGCCTAGTTACTTTCTGAAATCAGAAGTGCATCTCTGAATCAGAAGCAATCAAAGGCATCCAAAATATCCAAACAAAACAAGGTATAACCTAAACCAATAGCTATAGTCCAACTGAACAGTTACTGGCCAAAGTTCAATACCTAAAGCTAACCTAGTTGGCTACTGATTTCAGCAAGGCAAACAGTCCCAAACACGGTCAAAATAACATCCAAACACAATTCAAACAATCAAAACCAAACACAAGCATAAAAACACCGAAAAACTAAGATTAATTGTAACCAAATGCTTTTCATTAACCAAATCCGAATTCCAAACATCCAATACAGTCACCAATGATGTAAAACAGAAAACTAAGGTGCTCAAAGTCAGTGGTTGTCACTCCCAAAGACTTTAGCTACAAATACTACTTGCTACTAAAATGAAATTAAATTCTAAAACATAAAATTCCAATTGAGATGTTGCTGAAACGAAATCTTGGAGTCAAAGAGCTTCAAGGTCGATTTTACACCCGGTCTTTGCTAGGGTTTTCGGCTGGAAATGCCTCTATTTATAGTTGCAATTTTCCCACAGCCGCGCCGCGCAAATGAAGAATCCGCGGTGCGCGTACTTATTAGATCCCGTTTTCTCGGTATTTGAATTTGTTCCACCGCCTTTGACCCACGTCGCGCAATTACACATCTCGCGGCGTGCGTACGTATTTCCTTGATTTTTCATTCCTTTCCAAACTTCTCCATTTTGCACGTTTTTAGTCCCTGTTTTCATTATTTTCTTCCAAACAAGTCCTGACACGAAAAGTGAGAATACCAAGGTATATCTGATATAATTTCCTCAAGAATAGGGCTCAACAACGCCTAAAATACTTGATATCACTAGGCGTTGTCAACCTCCCAGAAGAACACAACAGCATCAGCAACCACCAGGTCAGTAGGGGTATAACGATCATCCTTTCTACGGTAATCCTGCTCAACCTTTATATTTCGCACAACCGAGGAGGCAATCGGTTGCATCACATTTCCAGCCACGGGAATATGATGACTCGTCACCAATTTATATTCCTAACAATATTGAATCTCAAGTAGAAATAAGGCCTCAATTGTTAGGGATATTACCGGAGTTTAGGGGGTACAAGCAGGATGACCCATACAATCATTTATATGAATTTATAGCGATTGCCAATGCTAATACCCCTAGAAATACTAATAGGAACATCTTTAGGCTTAGGTTATTCCCATTCACTCTTAAAGACAAAGCCAAATATTGGTTTACATCTTTACCATCAATTAGGAGGGTTATTCAGGACTTCCAGCAAAAACCAGGAGAAGCTTTCCATGAAGCATTTGATCGGTTGAAGGAGTTATTGCGATCCTGCCCGCACCACGAGCTTCCCAAATAGCAGTTAGTGAAATTGTTCTTTGAAGGAGTCAGCGAAACACATCAAGCTATGATAAATGCCTCGTCAAGTGGGACATTTATGTGGCAAGACCCAGAAGAAGTGTGGCAGTTCTTGGAACAACTAAGCAATGGCTCCAAAGCAAACTTTTCTACGAGAAAAACTGTAGGCACAGCGGCAGTAGTGGGAGCTGATGCCGACTGGAAGAAGGAGGTAAAAAAGGAAATAAGCGAATTAAATAAGAAGTTTGACAGGCTCATGTCGACGCTGCAAAATGGACCTCAGGGTCAACCACAAGGAGGTCAAGGAGGACCGAAAACTCAGGAGGCAAACCAAGTTTATGGCCAGGGTCAAGGTCAGTACAACAATGGACGACCCTACAGACCGTATAATCAAGGACAGCAGCAGAACTTCAATAACCAGAGGCAGAACAACTACCAAGGTCAATCATCCAATCAACCTAGGCCATACCAGCCCACAAACAACAATGGAAATACGAGTGGGAGTGGTAGCAACAATAATAATAGGGGGCCCAACACTTCTGTCAACAATGCCCCAGGAACTCAAGAAGATATGGTTGCAAAAATGTATGAAATGTTCAGCGCTACTCAGCAGCAGTCCCAAGCTAATGCAAAAGCTATCGCGAACATGGAAAGGCAGATTGGACAAATGGCCGAGGATCATCAAAAAAGAGACAACGGAAAATTGCCAAGTGCTACGGAAGTTAATCCAACCCATGGTCAGCGGGCCGGGAAGGAGCACGTTAATAATGTTGAGGCTGAATGGCGAAAGGTCAGTTTGGAGGATTTATTAGATTCAGGAAATGAGGTAGAGCTTGAGAAAGAAGAGGAAAAAGTCCAGGAAAAAGTAGAGATTAAATAAGAAGGTGAGGAAGGAATGGAAGAAAAGGAAAATCCTGTCGAGGAAGGAACTCAACCAAAGGTGGACAAGGAGGTCCAGGAAGAAAAGAAGCAGACAATAGCAGGAATCAAGCAAAGAAAGAAAGATAAGAAAGGGAAGAAGAAACAGGAAGCGCCTAAATCGACAGGGCCATCGATAAACCAACCTTTGTGGGATGAACTCAAGGATGCTCCTGAGGATACGAGAATCCTTAAGGAGATGTGTGCGGAAAACAGAAAAAGTAAGATTCCCACACCGGACACTGTTAGATTGACAATTAAGGCAAGTGAGGCACTGTTGGGAACACTGCCCAAAAAGGAGAAGGATCCAGGATCACCATTGATCACTACTACTATAGGAGATGTGGTCATTCAGAACACTTTGCTGGACTTGGGAGCAAGTGTAAATGTGCTACCGGGGTACTTGTATGATAAGTACAAAAATGATGAATTAGAGCTAGCAAAGATCGTACTGCAGCTGGCTGACCGGTCAACAAAGGTATCCCAGAGGAAATTGACCAATGTTATAGTCAAGGTTGGGGACTTCTTTTATCCTGTAGATTTCCTAGTCATGGAGTATGAAAGTTTGGAAGATGCGCCTGCACTCATTTTAGGACGCCCATTTCTGGCTACGGCTGGCGCTGTGATTGACTGCAAAACGGGGGATGTGGACATCTCCTTTGGGACGCGAAAAAGAAGACTGAATATGTTTGGAAGCCTTGTATCTTTACCTCCAGGGGACGATGATAAGAAATAGGACAAAAGTGTGCTAATGGAGCCTGGGATTAGGAACAAAGGGAAGATATGGACACGAACGGGAGAAGGAGGAAAGGAAGAGATTTTAAAGGAAATAAAGGCTCACCCGTTGTCCACTATTAACAAGGAACAGTTGCTGGATATGATGGAAATGCTAGAGGCAAGACACCAGCATTATGAGAAAGAATCAAGAGAAAGGGAAGCAAAAGTCTTCAAGCTTCTAGAATCGCAACAATAATGGATTAGTGGAGTGAGTGATAGGATGACTCAACTCACATCCTTAATGTCAATGATGGCCCATAAGTTCATACCAGGGTTCAAGCAAATGTCACCCGGAGTTCAAGAAGAGGAATAATAGGAGTAGGAGTGCTACGTCTGGCTGAAGACGTTAAAATTAGTGCTTGTTGGGAGGCAACCCATCGTGCCATAGATTAGGTTCTGTATTTCTTAGAAGTAATTAGGGAAAGTATATCATTAATTGCAGGTACTAGTGGTCTAAGGCAAGTGTGGGGTCGTGTGAAGAATTTGGAATTTTTAATGACCGCGCCGCGGTTTGTTCATATGCGCGACGCGGGATCGTAAACCAACCCGATGCGCAAGGGTTGATTTGGTGACACGCGCGACGCGGTTTGTGCATTTGCGCGACGCGGGAATCGATCGGTCGGTTTTCTTCGATATTAAGGTAAGCCGCGACACTATTCACACACACCACGCCTCGGAGCTCTAATCAACAAAAAATTATCGTGTTTTTTCTTGCTAATTTCATTCCTACTACTACGGTACGTCATTCTAACTAGCTTTTACTCGTTAAAACTAGTGATTAGGTTGTTAATTTGGGTGATTTCTCCAAAAACTTCAAAACTTAGAAATCGCCAATGTGACTCATAGGGTGTTTATTTTACCAAATAGAGACCCTAGATGAGTTAGTCGGCACTTAGGCTACCTTGTGGTGTATTTGGATTGAGTTTAAACAGGTTAAAACTCGATTTGAGTTTGGATTTTGGAAACAGCCGCTCGCCGCGACGCGCCCTTGCTCTTGGGCAGCGCCGCGGTGCGGCGAGGAAGAAAAGGACTTATTTTGCAATTTTCTTTTTCGTTTGTACAGATGATGTTCAGATTAGATCACGAGTTTCTTTAGTTTCCAGAGGGACCAGCCTGCTCTGTGGAGTACCGTTCGAGGAGAGATGCATTGACAGGTCGCCGGGTTCTCGAGGCGACGATCATCGACAGGGATATCCTTAGGGATGCCGGGCTCTGGGGTGTGATAGAGCTGTTTTTACACCGCACCTGGACCTATGGGGATGCGTCGTTCACATGCCGGGGCTGGGACAGGCTCATGGCCACCGAGGAGAATATTGTCTACACTGAGCTTCTACTGGAGTTCCTTTCCACTGTCCAGTACGCACTGAGGTCGACAGACCCGCGTTCCAGGCTGATACGGTTTAGATTGGGAGGTGTGCAGAGGGAGTGCAACCTCCGGGAGTTTGGGAGGCGCATCGACATTTACACCAAGGCGGATCTTCAGCACCGCCACTACACTCAGTTCATGGAGGCATGTATTCAGGGGCAGTCCGAGAGGGCTGCCAACACGGAGGTTTGGGCACCATTGTCCAACATCTTCTATGAGGCGGGGACATCCAGGGAGAGCCATCTCCGTGATCCACTCCACCGTCTCATGCACCGCATCGTCTCCACCACCATCATGCAGCGGGAGGGGGCGAGAAGGTGTCTGGCGAGGACTTGACATTTCTCTGGGTCATTGTCGACCCCTCCAGGTTCCTTCACCTCCCATTCGCCCTAGTCGTCGCCTTATCCACCCGTTCGACGGGCGCATCCGCCAGCAGTCCATTGGCCCGTGGGTATTTCATCACCCGCCTGGCCCGCTCATACCGGATCCTCACCGCCCGGACTGTCGCTTCCTTGACAGCCTTACCTCCATCTCGCACTACGGCGCGAGCATTGGAGAATATGGGGCTGATTGAGCAACAGCGCCCGGGCCAGTTTGTGAGGGTGGCTACCGAGGCACCCCAGGACCCCCAGCCAGCTTACGCTCAGCCTGGCAGGAGAAGCAGGAGGCAGCCAGCACCGACAGAGCCAACACCACAGCCACAAAGCAGGAGGATCTATCGGCCATCCACCGATTGGAGGCCAGGGTCGTCAGGATGGAGGACTAGCTAGAGTGGATCGGGGAGGTGCTTTTACAGCTCATATCAGCGCAGGGTCAGCGCCCCCGACCATTCCCAGCCAGAGCCCATAATCATGAGGCTGGACCCTCCAGGCCACCAGGTGGCAATTGATGTATTTTCTTTTCATTTTCGTTTTTTTGGGATATATGTATTGTATCTATGAGACACCTCTATCTTTTGATTTTTTATATTTTATTTTATTTGTTATGTTTGTGTTTAATGTTCTGTTGAGTCATGCATGTTATACCAAAATTGGAGGAGTTATCTCAAACAAGTGTGAGGTCACCATGCCCCCTCCACTTGTTTTGACCACTGGCGTGTTCACTGTTGCGCTACAACTCCAGAAGGCGAAATCAAGGACCTTTTTTTGTTCGAATTTGTACCTGTGATACCAAGTACCAACCAAGCGATCTACTGTCCAGAAAGGGTAACTCTTTCTCCCTTGTTCTAAATAATTTTGTACAACGGGGACATTGTACGGTTTTAATTGTGGGGTGTGGACGGTCGAAAGAGTAGTTTTTTGAAATTTTTGCCGGAAAAGACAAATTTTCAAATTTTTAGCAACATCTTCAAATTTTTTTTAATAAATTGTAATTTTGAAACGAATGGTTTGTGATTGTTGATAGCAGTGGTATCTTTCAAGAGATACTATTTAGTTGTGATCATGCTATTAATTAGTCAAACAAGTTGAGTTTTATGAGTTTAGACGATTAGAGTGTTTTAAGATTGGAATTTAGGAAGGAAATTTCAATCTGTGGCCTTTGTTGTTCGAGCCGGTAGGACTAAAATGGGTGGGGCTTATGCACATTGCCACCTAAGATCGTCTGGTCTGGGATGGTATTTCTGAAAGCTCGTTACACGGACAACATCGAAAGTCATGGACAATTCCTTAATGGCCTTTAGAATCTGAATGAGCGAGTACACTTCATTGTGGACAGAAATTTTGTAATCAAGGGTTCTATAGAAAGCCATGAATTCGAAAGAACATTCTGATTAGGTTTTCATGAACTATCTCACTCTAACTCATAGGGCAATAAGCTTTGAAACTGAACACAGTCAAAAATTGATTGAGTCTTAGTTAGAATTTATTAAAAACTCTCTTGCTTGGGGACAAGCAAGGCACAAGTGTGGGGTGTTTGACAACGCCTAGTGATATTACATATTTTAGTCGTTGTTGAGCCCTATTCTTAGTGAAATTATATCATATATATCGTGGCATTCTCACTTTTCGTGCCAGTACTTGTTTGGAAGAAAATAATGAAAACAGGGACCAAAAGCGTGCAAATTGGAGAAAGTTTCGAGAAGAAGGAAAAATCAGGAAAATACATACGCGCGCCGCGGAAATCAAGAAGGCGCGACGCGGATCTAAGGCGGTGGAACAAATTCAAATGCCGAGAAAACGGGAAAAGATTAGTACGTGCGCCGCGGAAACCATAAAAGCACGGTGCGGCTGCGGGAAATTTGCAACTATAAATAGAGGCATTTTCAGCCGAAAACCCTAGCAAAACCCGGTGAAAAATCGACCTGAAGGCTCTTTGACTCCGTGATTAAGCTTCAGAAACTCCATATTTGGTATTTCTATGTTTTAGAATTTAATTTCTTTTAGTTAGTAGTTAGCATTAGTGGCTAGGGTCTTTTGGAGTGACAACCACTGACCTTGAGCATTTTAGTTACTGTTTTTCAGTGTTGGTTACTGTATTGGATCTTGGGAATTCGTTTTGGGTTAATAATAATCATTTGGTTACGAGTAATATTGGTTTTTCGGTGTTTATGCTTGATATTGGATTGTGCTTGTTTGTTTATGTTTGGATGTTTGTTTTGACCTTGATTGGCCTGATTTCCCTTGCTGATTTCAGTAGCCAACTAGTGTAACTCCCCGGTTTTTCTCGGTACGTTATTTATTTTAATTAATTAATTATGAGACATTATATTAATTTAATTAATTAAGGCATGATTAATTAAAAGATTTGGGCTTATAATTATTCCCATCTTTTAATCATATAATTAAGTCCATGGGTTTATAGCCAAACCCAATTAAAGCTTAAATGGTCTTCTAGCCCAAAGGCTTTAGGGTTTAGCCCACTAATCTAATATATTAGGGTTCAAAAACCCTAATTCCTCCACTCCACACTCTCTTTCACGCCTCCCTCTCCCTCTCCTCCAACCAAGAACTTTTCTCTTGTGTTCATCCCTAACTTCAATCCTTGGTATGTTTGTAATTTTGATTGTTCTTCAATTCTATCATTTTATGTAGCATCTTATGTTGTTATTTTGATGTAGTAATCTCTCTACTTCTACCATTTCTTTTAGATGTATGTATCTTAGTGTTAGATCTGAATACACCACCTCATTACATCATCATTGATGTACATATGAGTGTGAGTGTATGTGAAAGATCACTACAAAACCCTAAATTGAAAATCATGATCTTAGGGTTTTGTACTTGGATTTATGATTAAGTTCTTCTAGTTTTCATATGGCTAAATGAATCCCTAATGATCTCTAATCCTTTTTAGTACCACAATATTTATGGGGACTAAATAGGATGAGTTGGTACATCCTAGAATGTATCCCAAATAGAAAAGGGTGGATTGGCCAAGATATGTCATTAAAGGTTATGTTTCTGCTTCAATCAGATTCGGTAACCATTTTGTAAAAATCATATATCGAGTTCTAGAACTCAAATGGACCCCATATCAGTGCCCAAAGTTCACAAATCGAGTTAGGCAACTTTCTTAAAAGGCACCCTCGATAAAAAGGACTTTACCTATGGTCAACAACAGCTTCTCTGTTGTTGGGTCTGATCCGGGTCTGCTGTGATATGTCATTTTGTTTTTATCATTACGAGGGTTTGGGAAATGATCCTGAGTGATTCCAAATACACACATGTACATTACATAGTTAATTTAGTATCTGGAGAAAATGGGTCGTTAATTCTCAATATAACATGGTTAGAATGGACCCACACTCCATGTCAATGGACAGTCACCAGCTCATGCTGATTCTGTGATTGACCAACTTGTGATTTTTATATCTAGAGCCTTGGAAACCCTTTTTAATCGATTCCAACTCTGAGACTTGTCTTTTTGTGTCTAATGTGCCTCTGATTTTTGGTTGGGGCTAATTCCACCCATAAGTTGGGTAGAATTGGTCAACACCACCTGACTGTCCGTCCAAAGACTGCAGTGACAAGTCTTTTTGTAAAATTCATATCTCTTACATCTTTTGGAGTTATGAGGAGTTCCTTATGGTTCTGGAAACCTAAGCCATTGTAGTTTCTTGCAAAAATTATTTAATCCTATGTTTCTATTGTGCATTTTGGAGTAATTCAGTCCTGATCAGCAGGACTGTTTTAGAGTCCTTGCTGTGATTACTCCCTTCTCATTTCTTAGTTTCACAACTTCACTCTTCTAACCTTTAGTTCTATTTAGGTGAAGCCTTGAAGTTTGCACAAGCTTGGTGGTCTTATATTGACTCCTATCTGTTACTCACTCACTCAAGGTGAGTTCTCTCACTCCGTTGTATTAGTGTTTATGTTTGCTAGATAGCTCATGTGTGATTGTTTAGATATAATATTTAAAGCATGCTATATTATTGTTATAAAATCGTACATGTGCACTGTATGTGATTGATTAATACTATGAGGGGTAGTTAGGTAAGATCACCAACGTTATACTCTTTATGAGGTGCGGGGATCGGGGCCAAAGGATACGGGATTTACCCGGTGCGGCTCAAACCTACAAGTCCTCCCTATTAATATAAGCATTGATTTGTTCCTTGCTTATTAATGTAATTATAACTGGAATTGGATTTGAATTAGTAAATGTGAATATTGATATGATGTCTGTGTTTGAATTCACTAAGCTTTATGCTTACGGTTCTCCCTAACATTTTCAGGTATTAAGATTAAAGAGGCTGAGACATGACTTGGAGCACCGGGATACCACTACTAGAAGAGTTTCCATTTTGGGACATTATTATTATTTTGCTTCCGCACATTATTATATTTATTTCGTCATAATTTGGTTTTGTGATACTTATCTTTTGTAAACTCATAGCTTCTTTTATAAAAGTTGTTTTAAAAAGTTCAAATATTTTGTGAAAATTTTTGGGTGTGACAAGTTGGTATCAGAGCACACGTTTGAGAGAACTATGCATTCTTAGGAATGTTCTAGACTCAAATTTGAGGCTCTTAAAATTTTGTTCCCCTTAAAATAATTTCTAAAAGAATTTTCTTTAAAATTTTGAAGACTAGTAGTGGAAGATCCCAGGGTGTGCCGGTCAGCCAAGTAAGCCTTGTTTCTTATACTTTTATTTTGATAGATTATTGCACCTTGAATTGTTATTAGGAGCTTTGCCTTGAATTGTTATTAGGAGCTTTGCCTTTAGACTTATCATTAGCTAGCCCTAAAATTGTTAAATTTTCACCTAGGCTAGTAATACCATGTGAGAGAGAGTTGTTTAAATAACCGGCTAGAGCGAACTGGAACATTTGAAACTAGACGCGAATGCAAGATTGGAATTTGTGTGGAAGGTAGTAGAAGGGCCCCTACTATTTGAAGCACCGATGCCGATCTCGTGTCGGGGCAAGGTTGAAAATATCCAGTGAGCTGAGTGTTCCGTCTTCATAGAAATATCTAGGACGAATAAATCCTAATAATCTCTTTACTCTGCGAATATAGATGGCTCCGGCTACTCGTCTAAATCAGACCCAAATGGAGCAAGTTAGGGAACTCATCGCTGAAGAATTTAGCAATGCCTTCAACGACCTCATTCCGAATGTCACTACCGACATCATTACCCAAGTTCGTGCCCTCTTGGATGAGCGTTTAGCAGCTGTTCACGGAGGAGCTTTACCCGCGCCTCTTGTTCGCGACTCAGCCTATTACTATGAGAAGTTCTCTAAGTGCCACCCCCCTCAGTGGAATGGTGACTTGAATCCAGTAGAGGCTAAGCACTGGATTGCCGATATTGAAAGCACCCTCATGACTTGCGGGTGCCCAGACCAGTTCAAGGTTGTTGTTGCGATGAGCCAGCTGAGGAAGAAGGCGAATGCCCGGTGGAAGACTGTTACGACATTGTTGACTGAGGATGAGCTGAGAGCCATGACTTGGGCCCAGTTTGTGGAGAGGTTTGAGAAGCAGTATGTGCCCAAGGTGGAGCAGCAGCGGATGCTGCAGCAGTTTATGACCTTTGAGCAGACTTCAGAGTGCGTGTCAGATCTGAATGCCAAGTTCCTGGAGATGATGTCTTTCTGTCCCTCATTTGCCGGAGATGAGGCATGGTTGGTTAGCAGGTATAAGGATGCCCTTCGTACGGAGATACGGGAGTTTGTGAGCATGCAGGAGTTCACAACACTGTCAGCTGTTATAGATGCCGCTAGGAGGAGGGAGATTGAGTTACAGACCCAGCAGCACAAGAGGAAAGCGGACCACGCCCTGACCAAGACGTCCGGTGATGCACATAAGAAGCAGAAGAACGGTGGGAAGACGAGATACGAGTATAGGCCGTCTGCAGGACAGGACGACAAGAGTCGGTTAGTGTGTTACAACTGTAAGAAGCCGGGTCATCATTGGAAGAATTGCAAGTCCTCAGTGATGGTGGCATCACCACAGGTTCCCTCTTCGGTTCCTACCTGTTTTAACTGCAACGAGAAGGGACACAAAAAGCCTGATTGCCCACTGTTGAAGAATAGTGGTGGAGGCGGGGGTATGAAACCCGCGGGTGCATCGTCATCTAAGGGAACTACCATGGTGACACGAGGACGTGTTCACCAACTGACTGCAGAGGAGCCGGCGATTACCGCGACTGTGGCGGGTAAAATCCCCTTTCCTTCATTCTCCTTCACTCTTGTATTGTTTAAATTTGACGGTAGTTTAAATATTGTTTATATGTTGTGGATCAGGCACTTATTTATTAGACTCTGAGCCCGCTGTTGTCATGTTCGACTGCGGTGCTACTCATTCTTTTGTATCTCGCACATTCATTAATCGTCTGGGTCGTAGTATTGGAAAACGGGCTCGCCCAATGGTTATCGAAGTTGCCGATAACCGTATGATTTATGTCACCGACGTGTATCGGGGCTGTACTCTTGAATTTTCCGGGGTTGAATTCCCTATTGATCTTATTCCCATTGCGATGCGAGATCTTTGTGTTATCGTGGGTATGGATTGGCTTGACGCGTTTGATGCAGAAATCCTCTTTCGTAAGAAACAAGTTCGCGTTCGAAACCCTAAGGGCGGAGAACTTATCATTCAGGGAGATACTCCTCGTTTGGCCATCGC
Source organism: Cichorium intybus (assembly GCA_023525715.1). NCBI lineage: Eukaryota > Viridiplantae > Streptophyta > Magnoliopsida > Asterales > Asteraceae > Cichorium > Cichorium intybus. Next base: position 22,063,684 of record CM042010.1, on the reverse strand, counting down.
TTCTTGTTCTGCTGCCAGGGTACTTAATGGAATTCCGGTTGTTTCCGACTTCAGCGTTGTTTTTCCGGAGGAACTCCCTGGCTTGCCCCCTATTCGGCAAGTGGAGTTCCGCATTGATCTATTGCCGGGTGTGACTCCGATAGCTAAAGCTCCATATCGGTTGGCGCCACCCGAAATGAAAGAACTCCAGGAGCAACTTCAAGAGTTAAGTAGTAAGGGTTTTATACGACCCAGCTCTTCGCCATGGGGTGCTCCTATTCTTTTTGTCAAGAAGAAGGATGGCACCCAGCGTATGTGTATCGATTATAGGGAGCTGAACAAGCGCACGATAAAGAACAGATACCCGCTACCACGTATTGACGACCTTTTTGATCAGCTGCAGGGAGCATCTTGGTTCTCCAAGATTAATTTACGGTCCGGTTACCACCAGATGCGAGTCCGAGAAGAAGACATTGAGAAGACCGCATTCCGTACTCGCTATGGGCATTATGAGTTCGTGGTGATGCCTTTTGGGCTCACCAATGCACCCGCCGCTTTTATGGACCTCATGAATCGGGTGTGCAGCCCGATGCTTGACCACTCTGTTATTGTGTTTATTGACGACATATTAGTCTACTCTAAGACGAAGGAGGAGCATGAGCAACATCTTCGGGAAGTTTTGGAGACCCTCGCGAGAGAAAAGATTTATGCTAAGCTCTCGAAGTGTGAGTTTTGGTTAGAAGAGGTTCAGTTTTTGGGGCATGTGGTGAACAAAGAAGGTATCAAGGTCAACCAAGCCAAAGTGAAAACCATTAAGCAGTGGGAGGTTCCAAAAACGCCTTCCGAAATTCGTAGCTTTTTGGGTTTGGCTGGTTACTACCGTAGATTCATAGAAAATTTCTCAAAGATTGCGTTACCACTTACCCGACTGACAAAGAAATCAGAGAAATTTGTGTGGGGCCCGGAACAGCAAGCGGCGTTTGATGAATTGAGATCCCGATTATGTGATGCACCAATCTTGGCCCTAATGGATGGGGTGGAGGATATAGTGGTTTATTGTGACGCATCACTTCTGGGTTTTGGTGCAGTACTGATGCAGCGAGGCAGGGTTATAGCCTACGCCTCCCGACAGCTAAAACCCCACGAGCAAAATTACCCAACTCACGACTTGGAGCTTGGAGCTGTGGTATTTGCCCTCAAGATTTGGAGACATTATCTCTATGGGGTAAAGTTTATTGTATATACCGACCATAAGGGCTTGAAGTATTTGTTCGATCAGCGAGATCTGAACATGAGGCAGATTAGTTGGCTGGATGTGGTGAAAGACTATGACTGTGAAATTCACTACCACCCCGGTAAAGCTAATGTGGTGGCTGATGCTCTCAGTCGTAAACCGTCTTCCGAGCCCATTCGAGCTAAGTGCCTCCGTATGACGATGGTGTCACCCTTGCTAGACCTGATCCGTGACGCTAAGAAGACGGCAACGAGCATCAAGCGGGAGAAAATTGAGAATGAACTGCCTAAAATGGAACTCGATAGTCGAGGTTTGTTGACCCGCCATGGTAGAGTTTGGGTTCCATTTACAGGAGGCAACCGTAAAACCTTAATGGAGGAAGCTCACAAGTCTAAATTCTCCATACATCCAGGTGCTACCAAAATGTATCTGGATCTTCGGGAGGGTTACTAGTGGCACGGAATGAAGAATGATGTAGCCCGGTTTGTGGAAGAATGTATGACTTGCCGGAAGGTCAAGGCGGAGCACCAGAAACCGCATGGGAAATTGCAACCTTTGGAGATTCCGGAATGGAAATGGGAGCATCTGACCATGGATTTTATCACTAAGCTGCCTTGGACTGCCCGTGGAGCTGATACTATTTGGGTGATTGTCGACCGTCTAACTAAGAGCGCTCACTTCTTGGCCATAAAGGAGAGTTCACCTGCAAAGAAGTTGGCCGAGATCTTTGATCGTGAGATTATCTCATTGCATGGTGTGCCCGTTTCTATTGTCTCCGACCGTGACACTCGTTTTACTTCTCGGTTTTGGCGGAAATTTCAGGAAGAGATGGGTACACGATTACACTTTAGCACAGCCTTCCACCCGCAGACGGACGGGCAGAGTGAGAGGACGATTCAGACACTGGAAGACATGCTTCGGGCATGTGCGATCGATTTTGGGGGTAGTTGGGATGATCACTTGTATCTAGCCGAGTTCTCCTATAACAACAGTTATCACTCCAGCATTAAGATGCCCCCGTATGAAGCCTTGTATGGAAGGAAGTGTAGAACGCCTGTTTGTTGGGACGAGCTAGGGCAGAGGGTACTTGGGAGTACCGAGATCGTGCTGCAAACTACGGAAAAGATTCAGGTGATACGAGACCATTTGGCCACGGCAAGGAGTCGTCAGAAAAGCTATGCCGACAAAAGACGCTCAGACCTCGAATTTCAGGTGGGAGACTCTGTGTTGTTAAAAGTCTCTCCCTGGAAAGGCGTAATCCGTTTCCGGAAGCGGGGAAAGCTAGGACCACGATTCATTGGACCATACAAGGTCATTGCTCGCGTTGGGGAGGTGGCCTATCGTTTAGAGTTACCTGAAGAGCTCAGCCTGATCCATGACACCTTCCACGTTTCTCAACTACGGAAGTGTGTCGTTGATGAGACCACAGTGGTACCATTGGAGGATATCCAGATTGATGAGCGTCTCAACTATGTTGAGCAACCAGTCGCGATTCTAGATCGGGAAACGAAGACCCTTCGGAACAAAACTATAAACTTGGTTAAGGTTCAGTGGCGACATAGACGGGGTTCGGAATGGACGTGGGAACCGGAGGAGGAGATGAGGGCTCATTATCCGGATTTATTTGTTGGCAATGACTTCGAGGACGAAGTCTGTTCCTAGTGGGGGAGATTTGTAACGCCCCGGTTTTTCTCGGTACGTTATTTATTTTAATTAATTAATTATGAGACATTATATTAATTTAATTAATTAAGGCATGATTAATTAAAAGATTTGGGCTTATAATTATTCCCATCTTTTAATCATATAATTAAGTCCATGGGTTTATAGCCAAACCCAATTAAAGCTTAAATGGTCTTCTAGCCCAAAGGCTTTAGGGTTTAGCCAACTAATCTAATATATTAGGGTTCAAAAACCCTAATTCCTCCACTCCACACTCTCTTTCACGCCTCCCTCTCCCTCTCCTCCAACCAAGAACTTTTCTCTTGTGTTCATCCCTAACTTCAATCCTTGGTATGTTTGTAATTTTGATTGTTCTTCAATTCTATCATTTTATGTAGCATCTTATGTTGTTATTTTGATGTAGTAATCTCTCTACTTCTACCCTTTCTTTTAGATGTATGTATCTTAGTGTTAGATCTGAATACACCACCTCATTACATCATCATTGATGTACATATGAGTGTGAGTGTATGTGAAAGATCACTACAAAACCCTAAATTGAAAATCATGATCTTAGGGTTTTGTACTTGGATTTATGATTAAGTTCTTCTAGTTTTCATATGGCTAAATGAATCCCTAATGATCTTTAATCCTTTTTAGTACCACAATATTTATGGGGACTAAATAGGATGAGTTGGTACATCCTAGAATGTATCCCAAAGAGAAAAGGGTGGATTGGCCAAGATATGTCATTAAAGGTTATGTTTCTGCTTCAATCAGATTCGGTAACCATTTTGTAAAAATCATATCTCGAGTTCTAGAACTCAAATGGACCCCATATCAGTGCCCAAAGTTCACAAATCGAGTTAGGCAACTTTCTTAAAAGGCACCCTCGATAAAAAGGACTTTACCTATGGTCAACAACAGCGTCTCTGTTGTTGGGTCTGATCCGGGTCTGCTGTGATATGTCATTTTGTTTTTATCATTACGAGGGTTTGGGAAATGATCCTGAGTGATTCCAAATACCCACATGTACATTACATAGTTAATTTAATATCTGGAGAAAATGGGTCGTTAATTCTCAATATAACTTGGTTAGAATGGACCCACACTCTAGGTCAATGGATAGTCACCAGCTCATGCTGATTCTGTGATTGACCAACTTGTGATTTTTATATCTTGAGCCTTGGAAACCCTTTTTAATCGATTCCAACTCTACGACTTGTATTTTTGTGTATAATGTGCCTCTGATTTTTGGTTGGGGCTAATTCCACCCATAAGTTGGGTAGAATTGGTCAACACCACCTGACTGTCCGTCCAAAGACTGCAGTGACAAGTCTTTTTGTAAAATTCATATCTCTTACATCTTTTGGAGTTATGAGGAGTTCCTTATGGTTCTGGAAACCTAAGACATTGTAGTTTCTTGCAAAAATTATTTAATCCTATGTTTCTATTGTGCATTTTGGAGTAATTCAGTCCCGATCAGCAGGACTGTTTTAGAGTCCTTGCTGTGATTACTCCCTTCTCATTTCTTAGTTTCACAACTTCACTCTTCTAACCTTTAGTTCTATTTAGGTGAAGCCTTGAAGTTTGCACAAGCTTGGTAGTCTTATATTGACTCCTATCTGTTACTCACTCACTCAAGGTGAGTTCTCTCACTCCGTTGTATTAGTGTTTATGTTTGCTAGATAGCTCATGTGTGATTGTTTAGATATAATATTTAACGCATGCTATATTATTGTTATAAAATCGTACATGTGCAATGTATGTGATTGATTAATACTATGAGGGGTAGTTAGGTAAGATCACCAACGGTATACTCTTTATGAGGTGCGGGGATCGGGGCCAAAGGATACGGGATTTACCCGGTGCGGCTCAAACCTACAAGTCCTCCCTATTAATATAAGCATTGATTTGTTCCTTGCTTATTAATGTAATTATAACTGGAATTGGATTTGAATTAGTAAATGTGAATATTGATATGATGTCTGTGTTTGAATTCACTAAGCTTTATGCTTACGGTTCTCCCTAACATTTTCAGGTATTAAGATTAAAGAGGCTGAGGCGTGACTTGGAGCACCGGGATACCACTACTAGAAGAGTTTCCATTTTGGGACATTATTATTATTTTGCTTCCGCACATTATTATGTTTATTTCGTCATAATTTGGTTTTGTGATACTTATCTTTTGTAAACTCAAAGCTTCTTTTATAAAAGTTGTTTTAAAAAGTTCAAATATTTTGTGAAAATTTTTGGGTGTGACAACTAGGTTAGACTTTGGGTTTGAACTTTAGCCAGTGACTGTTCATTTGGATTTTAGTTATTGGTTCAGTTTATGCCTGGTTTTTGTTTGATTGTTTGGATGCCTTTGCTTGCTTCTAAATTAGAGATGTACTTCTGATTTCAGAAAGTAACTAGGTTTGGTTTGAAGCTTAGCTTAGTCTATGCTTGTTTTGAGATTGTTTGGTTTATGTTTTCTGGTAATAGTAGTCAAAAGCTTCGAAACTAGGTCCTCTGACTATAGCGTGACACTATAGTTGGTAATCTGTCACCTGTCTGACCACGTAACTCCTGCGGATCGACCATGACTACCACTATGCTAGTGTGTGTGTTAGGTTTCTCTCTTATTTTCGACCGCGCGACGACCTAGGCGTGTCAAATCTGTTAGATGTGTTGATAGCGAAGGTAAACCCAGTTTCCGTATGGACTGGGTTCCTAAATCTAATTGATCCCGCGACTTGTGCAGGAACAGTTACGGAGGAATATCAGCAGACCTTTGTATGTTGATAGTGGCTGTTCTAGGCACATGACATGCGACATATCCCAACTACAAAACATTGAGAAATTCAATAGGGGATGTGTTTGCTTCGCGGGAGGTGAAAAAGGGATGATCACGTAAAGAGGGACAGTGTCTAATGGTGTGTTGAAGTTTGCGAACGTGAATTTTGTACCTGAGCTCAAGCACAGTCTGCTGAGCGTTTCTCAAATATGTGACAAAGGTTTTTCAACTTACTTCACGAAGAAGGATTGTCTGATTCTCAAGCCCGGCGTTGTCATTCCAGAGGAGTGGATTCTTGTTCGATCGGAGCGAAAAAGCAATTCTTACATCATCGACATGAATCACAATACTCCCGAAAATGTCACCTGCTTATTCTCTAGAGCTGCAAAGCAAAGTGCGATGTGTGGCACAGACGTCTCAGTCATGCCAACGCAAAGAATCTGAATCGCCTTGCAAAGAACAACATGGTTGCAGGACTTCCAATCAAGGACTTCATTACATTCGAGAAATGTGTTGCCTGTGCTTAAGGCAAACATCACAGAAAGTCACACAAGCCCAAGCAGATCAATTCCATTGATTCGATTCTTCAGCTGATTCACATGAATCTATTTGGCCAGGTTAATGTTCTTAGTCTCAATCGCAGTTCTTACTGTCTTGTTATTATTGATGACTACTCATGTTTTACATGGGTTTTCTTCTTAAAGAACAAAAGTGAAACTGCAAATCTGGTCATTAGATTCATCAAGCTCATTGATAATCAGACGAATCAGAAACTAAAGGCCATCAGATGCGACAATGGAACGGAATTCAAGAATACAATTCTTAACAAGTTTTGTGCAGATAAGGGTATCCTGCGTCAGTTTAGTGCTGCTCGTACTCCTCAATAGAATGGTGTTGCTGAGCGACAGAACAGAACACTTATTGATGCTGCACGTACCATGCTATGCGATTCCAAACTGCCGGTGCTTTTTTTGGCTGAAGCCATCAACACAGTCTGCTATGTTCAGAATCGGGTCATCATCAACAAACCTCAAATGAAGACACCTTACAAGATTCTTTATGGTCGCAAACCAAATGTTTCACATTTCCACACCTTTGGCTGTCCTTGTACTCTTCTTCATCTTGAAGCTGCTCCGAAGTTCAACTCCAAGGAGGATGATTGTTACTTCGTTGGATATGCGAATAAAACCGCGTATCGAGTGTACAACAAGGTGACAAAGCAGATCGTGGAATCATTTGATGTTCGTTGGCTATAAGAGAATCCAACTTATGCCCGTGTTGGACCTGACTGGATGTTTGATTATGCTGAACTGTTTAAACCTTTCTATGTGCTTTCTGATGTTGTTTCAGGTGACAAACTAGGCCCCAGTAGAACCAACAGTGATGATGTTGAAGAGATTGTTCGTGATCTTATCACTCCGTCAATCATTATTCAAAATCCTGTTCATGATGGCGGCGCATCTCCTGTGTCTGCTTCCATTACTGAGGATGCTCCTGATGTTTCATCCCAAGATGTTGGCGATACCCCAGTTGTTGAGCAGTCAACTACCCATGAAGATGTTATTCAACCTGATCCTGCTAATCTGTTTGACTCTACTCTCGTGGATTCTCTCTTTCTAGAAAGGATTCCTGACGAGTTCATTGCAAGTACCTCTCACGACTTCAGATATTCTGATAAAGGTGCTTCGGGCGCAGAAAGGGTTGAGAATATAACCAATCTTCCGGTCTCTACCGGTATGCTCCAATATGAATGACAACGCCTAGTGATATCAAGTATTTTAGGCGTTGTTGAGCCCTGTTCTTGGTGAAATTATATCAAATATGCATGGGTATTCTCACTTTTCGTGTCAGGACTTGTCTGGAGAAAAAGAACAGAAACAGGGACTAAAGGTGTACGAAAGGAAAAAGTATGGAAAGAATGCAAAATCAAAGAAACACGTACGCGCGCCGCGGATTTCTCTTCTGCGCGACGCGGACGTAAGGCGGTGGAACACATTTTAATGACGAAAAAACGGGGAACGGATAAGTACGCGCGCCGCGGATTTCACTTATGCGCGGCGCGGTCACGGGAAATTTGCAACTATAAATAGAGGCATTTCCAGCCGAAAACCCTAGCAAAGACCGGGGGTAAACATCGACCTAGAAGCTCTTTGACTCGAGAATTCCATTTCAGAAGCTATCATTTGGTATTTTCATGTTTTAGATTTTATTTCATTTTAGTTAAACCATTGATCTTCAGCTTAGGGTTCTGTTTTTAGTAGTGTTCGATTACTGAATTAATGTTTGGATATTGGTTTGAGTGAATGAAATCATTCGGTTACATTAAATATTGATTTTTCGGTATTTTGGATGTTAGTTTGTGTTTTGGTTGTTTGTTTGTGTGTGGATTTTGTTTGTAACTTGGTTGGGACTGTTTCTCTTTGCTGAAAACAGTAGCTAACTCGGTTAGGTTAGGCATTAAACCTTGACTATTAACTGTCTCATAGAACTGTTAGTTATTAGCTAGTTTATGCTATGCTTGGTTTTGCTAGTTTGGATGCCTTCAATTGCTTCTGATTCAGAGATGTACTTCTGAGTTCAGAAAGTAACTAGGTCATTTGGACATAGTCAAGCTTGGCTTGGGTGTTTGAATATTGTTTCAAGGTAGAAAGATAGAAATTAGTTCCTCCGACTATAGCTGTGACACTATTAGTTGGTAATCTCTCATCTAGGCTAACCACGTAGCTCCTGTGGATCGACCCTGACTCCACTATACTAGTGAATGTTAGGTTATTTCTTATTTTTGACCGCATGACGACCTCTGCGTGTGTCAAATTTTGGCGCCGTTGCCGGGGAGCTGTTCGCTTAGATTAGGTGATTTGTAGGACTTAGTTTCTTATTTTTGATGTTTGATTTTAGTTTGCTGATTTTTGGTATGTGTACATCCTTATAATGGGTGATTACATGTACCCGGATCAGTATTATGAAGATTATGAAAATCCGGCCGACACCTATTACGAGGATGATTGTTATAATGGATCATTTGATGACAATGGATGGCGGACCGAGGAGTCATCTCAGCCTGAGAATTCTGTAACTTGGGCCCAACTTTGGGTATTCATGTATAACAACTACCACGAGCAGAAGGACCAGGCTGAAGCTCTTGAAAAAGTGCAAGCTTCTTTAGATAAGTTAGAGGAAAGTTGGAATTGTTCACCACCTTCGCCAGAACCGGAGGCGAGTGATTTTCATACCAATGATAATGTGTGTGAACTTGCATCACCTGAATATGTGATGGAAGGGCATACACCGTGGGAAAGTCAAGAGACCACTGAGATGGTCGAAAATGTTGTTGAGGAAGAGGTTGTAGGTGACAATGCTACCTCTGACTCAACAGCTTTTGACATGTTGGATGTTTTTGAAAATGTTAATAATGTTGATTTGGTGATGTGTGAACCCATACCATCACCAGATAATTTGGTTGATGAGGAGGGGGCTGTAAGTGACAGTACAGACCCTAGCCCAACGACTCCCGAAATTGTAGAAGTTTTTGATATTATTGAGGAAGGGGGTGTAGATGACAATACTACCCCTGACCCTATAATTTTTGAAAATTTTGAGAAATTTGAAAATAAGGACCTGGTGATGGGCGACTTTGTACCACCATCAGATCAAACCAGTCGTTCACTCTTGGTTCCGATCCACCTGTTGGACGATGATCAAGAAGTTGATGTTGACGAATTGAAATTTAAAAACAATAATAAACATGATTTTATCACCACTCATGATCCATTCATGAATGGAATATTAGATGTAATTAATACCATCGATGAGGACATATGGAAGCATCCTGATATGTTGCCTTCCGATCCCATTCGATTGGAAAATTTTTATTGGTACTGCAAGCCAAAATTGCAAAATGAAAATAACACGCAATATGAGAGCAACAAACGAGGCACAGCACAACTACTGGGAGCAGCACTGGGCGCGCTTCATGTCAAGCCTTTGACTTTGAAGAGATGCAGAAGGAAGGATCGAGCTTGGAGGTTCAAAGCTACCTCCAAGCACTCACGGGAATTAATTAACAAACGGCAACTGTGCAGCAACAGGAGAACCAACAAGCCATTCGACCCAGGAAAGTTTGAAGGGCAGTGGGTCAGCGAAAGGACGGTGGTGACTGAAAATCAGCAGAAACAAATGGCATACGATCCACCGTAGCTGTAGAATAATAGGAACAACACGTCTGGCTGAAGACGTTAAACTTAGCGCTTGTTGGGAGGCAACCCATCGTGTCATAAGTAGGTTTTATATTTCTTAGGATTAATTTAGAAAATACATCAATCTTTTGCAAGTATTAGTGGTCTGAAGCAAGTGTGGGGTCGTGTGAAAAGTTTTGAAATCTTCAAAACCACGCCGCGGATTTTTGAATTGCGCGACGCGGGTTCGAAACTCAACCCGATGCGCAGGGGTTGATTTGGTGACACGCGCGTCGCGGAAACGGGAAATGCGCGCCGCGGGAAACGATCAGACGGTTTTTGCCCTTATACGGTGAGCCGCGGCTCACAACTCAAATCACACGACTCGGAGCTCTGGTGATCAAAAATTTCTTGCATTTTTTCTTGCTTATTGTGTTTCTACTACCAAGGTACGCTCTTTTAACTATCTATCAGCTGTTTAAACTAGTTATTAGGTAGTTAATTTTAGGGTTTTATTCCAAAAAGTTCAAAAACTTAGAATCACTAATGCTAGCCCATCGGGTGTTTATTTTGCCAAATGGACACCCTAGATGAGCTAGTCGGCACTTAGGCTACCTTGTGTTATCATTAAATTGAGATTTAGCAGGTTAAAGTGAGGATTTGATTCGGAGTTTGGCAACAGTCGTACGCCGCGCCGCGCCCTTGCTCTTGGGCCGCGCCGCGGTGCGGTGGGGAAGAAAAGGGACTGATTTTGCAAATTTTTTTTTTTTGTGGCTGTATTTTCTTTTGCAGATGATGTTCAGATTGGACCACGCCTTCCTTCAGTTTCCCGCAGAGCTTGACACTTCGGTGGAGTATATCTCGCGGAGGGATGCATTGATTCATCGCCGGGTCCTTGAGGCGACTGTTATAGACCGAGACATCCTGAGGGATGCAGGGCTTTGGGACGCGATCGAGCCGTTTCTGCACCGCACCTGGACCCATGAGGAGGCATCGTTCACTTGCCATGGTTGGGACAGGATTATGGCCACGGACGAGGACGTGGTCTACACGGAGTTGCTACTAGAGTTCATCTCCACTATCCAGTTCGCACCACGGGCGGGGGACCCACGCTCCAGGATGGTGCGTTTTCGTTTGGGAGGTGTGCACAGGGAGTGCAACCTCCGGGAGTTCGGGAGGCGCACAGGCATTTACACTCCAGCGGACCTCCAGCACCGTTACTTCACCCGATTCTTCGGGTCATGCATTCAGGGGAAGCCGGAACGCCCTCCCAACATGGAGATTTGGACACCGCTGTCCAATGTGATGTACGAGGCAGGGACCTCGAGGGAGAGCCACCTACGCGATCCACTTCACCGCCTCATGCACCGGATCGTCTCCACCTCCATCATGTATCGGGAGGGGGGCGAGAAGGTGTCGGGCGATGACATGACATTTTTGTGGGTTCTCCTCGATCCGTCCCGATTCCTCCATCTTCCCTACGCCCTCGCGATTGCTCTCTCCACCCACGCGACCGGCGCCTCCACCAGCAGCCCATTAGCCAGGGGGTACTTCATTACCCGCCTGGCCCGATCATATGGTATTCTCACTGCCCCCGTGGCAGCTTCCTTGACCGCTCTGCCTCCATCGCGCACTACAGCACGCACGCTGGAGAGGATGCGGCTCATTGAGCAGCAGCGCCCGGGGCAGTTCATCCGGGCACCGGCCGAGCTTCCTCAGGCACCCCAGCCTGCATATGCCCAGCCCGGAAGGAGACGCCGGAGACCAGAGCCAGCAGCACCAGAGCCGGGACAGCTGCAGCCACAGCAGAAGGACCCATTAGCCCTCCGCCGATTGGATGCCAGAGTCACGCGGATTGAGGGTCAGCTCACGATAGTCTTGGACCAGCTCGAGTGGATCGGGGAGGTACTTATACAGATCGCATCAGTCCAGGGCAGACACCCCCGACCATTCCCAGCCAGGTCCCACGATCACGAGGCTGGACCCTCCAGGCCGCCGGGTAGTGATTGATTTTTCTTTTTCTTTTTCTTTCTTTCTTTTTATTTTTTTTGGGATATATGTATAAACTTATGACACATCTATCTGTATATTATTTTTCTGTCATGTGTGTTTTAATTTATTTGTTAAGTTGTGCATGATATACCAAATTGAGAGGGAGTTGTCTCAGACAAGTGTGGGGTCACCGTGCCCCCTCCACTTGTCTTGACCACCGGCGTGTCTTACTGTAGCGCTACAACTCCAGCATATGAATCGGGGATCTTTTTGTACGCATTATACCTGTGATATTGAGCACCAAGCAGTCTACCGTCCAAAAAGGGGTAACTCTTTCTCCCTTGTTTTGAATTAATTTTTGTACAACGGGGACGTTGTACGGTTTTAAGTGTGGGGTGTGGACGGTCGAAAGAGATATTTTTTGAAATTTTTGCAGAAATGATCAAATTTTCAAATTTTTAGCAATATTTTTCAAAATTTTTTATGAATTGCAATTTTGAAAATGAATGGTGTGTGATTGTGATAACATTAGTATTTTTCAAGAAATACTGTTTAGTTGTGATCATGCTATTAGTTAGTCAAATAAGTTGAGTTTTACGAGTTTTGAAGATTGAGCCGTTTTAGGATTGGAATTTAGGAAGGAAAAGTCAGTCAGTGGCCTTTGTTGTTCGAGCCGGTAGGTCTAAAATGGGTGGGCCTTACGCACCTTACCACTTAAGATCGTCTGGTCTGGGATGGTATTTCTGAAAGCTCGCTACACGGACAACATCGAAAGTCATGGACAATTCCTTAATGGCCTTTAGAATCTGAACGAGTAAGTACACTTCATTGTGGACAGAAAGTTTGTAATCAAGGGTTCTTTAGAAAGCCATGAATTCCAAAGAACAACTCAATTATGTTTTCACGAACTATTCCATTCTAACTCGAAGAGCAATAAACTTTGAAACTAAACACAGTCAAAAATTGTTCGATTCTCTATTACAATTTGTTAAAAACTCTCTTTCTTGGGGACAAGCAAGGCACAAGTGTGGGGTGTTTGACAACGCCTAGTGATATCAAGTATTTTAGGCGTTGTTGAGCCCTGTTCTTGGTGAAATTATATCAAATATGCATGGGTATTCTCACTTTTCGTGTCAGGACTTGTCTGGAGAAAAAGAACAGAAACAGGGACTAAAGGTGTACGAAAGGAAAAAGTATGGAAAGAATGCAAAATCAAAGAAACACGTACGCGCGCCGCAGATTTCTCTTCTGCGCGACGCGGACGTAAGGCGGTGGAAGACATTTAAATGACGAAAAAACGGGGAACGGATAAGTACGCGCGCCGCGGATTTCACTTATGCGCGGCGCGGTCACGGGAAATTTGCAACTATAAATAGAGGCATTTCCAGCCGAAAACCCTAGCAAAGACCGGGGGTAAACATCGACCTAGAAGCTCTTTGACTCGAGAATTCCATTTCAGAAGCTATCATTTGGTATTTTCATGTTTTAGATTTTATTTCATTTTAGTTAAACATTTGTAAGCTTTGAGTTGAATCTTTGGGTGTAACAACCATTGATCTTCAGCTTAGGGTTAGTTTTTTGTAGTGTTCGGTTACTGAATTAATGTTTGGATATTGGTTTGAGTGAATGAAATCATTCGGTTACATTAAATATTGATTTTTCGGTATTTTGGATGTTAGTTTGTGTTTTGGTTGTTTGTTTGTGTGTGGATTTTGTTTGTAACTTGGTTGGGACTGTTTCTCTTTGCTGAAAACAGTAGCTAACTCGGTTAGGTTAGGCATTAAACCTTGGCTATTAACTGTCTCATAGAACTGTTAGTTATTAGCTAGTTTATGCTATGCTTGGTTTTGCTAGTTTGGATGCCTTCAATTGCTTCTGATTTAGAGATGTACTTTTGAGTTCAGAAAGTAACTAGGTCATTTGGACATAGTCAAGCTTGGCTTGGGTGTTTGAATATTGTTTCAAGGTAGAAAGATAGAAATTAGTTCCTCCGACTATAGCTGTGACACTATTAGTTGGTAATCTCTCATCTAGGCTAACCACGTAGCTCCTGTGGATCGACCCTGACTCCACTATACTAGTGAATGTTAGGTTATTTCTTATTTCTGACCGCATGACGACCTCTGCGTGCACGTCAATGAAGTCCTTCAAGAATTCAACGGGACCATCCAATCGACAATGTTATTGGCCCTCTGGATGATGGTGTCATAACCAGAAGCCAAAGTGGTAGAAAAAACTGAAATTGAATTGGAAACGTCTCAAACAATTTTCCATGAATTGGAAATTCCCAAAGTTGGGGAGGGGTCAGTGGAGTCTAATACCACCCCCGACCTAGCAAATTTCAAAGAACCTGAAAAGCAACTTCTTGTTGAACTTTTTTGTGATAGATTCTAAAAGACTGGACATATTCAAAAAACCAAATGTCATCATTAATCGTCCCATTTTGGCAACTATTTATGCCCAAATTAGTTGTCAAGAAGGTGTCATTGATGTGACATTTGGAAACCAGAAATTTAAACTTCAACTATTTGGATGTACTAATGATCCTCCAATCGGTGGCGACTTGTTTGTAATCAATACTATGGATCAAAGTTGTCAAGATCCGGATTTTATATAGGATCGTTTTCCACTTTGCAAAATCGTGATCGTAAGATCGAATCGGATCGTAAGATCCTACTAAATGCATAAAAAATACATTTTCATACATCACTTAACCATTCGGTTAATAATAAACAGTTAAAAACATGGAAAATACATTTCGAGTACATCATTTATCAATAAACAGTTCAAAAGAGTTTTTCTAGTGATCATATTATATTCATTTAGCTAGTATAAGACAAAAAAATTAATTTTTTTTAAAAATAATTAGTAACGATCCTACGATCTTACGATCCGATCCTACGATCCTACCCCGATCTTACCCAAAAATGATTCAAGTAGGATCGAGATCGATTTACCTAGGTGGGATCGTAAGATCGTATGATCCTACGATCAGGATCGCGATTTTAACAACCTTGCTATGGATGATTATTTCTGTGAGCATACCGCAAATATGCTCGTTGACACTACCCACGATCTGGAGAAACTTTTCTCTTGTAACAGGTCAAAAGACATGGATAACATTGGGAGTCAACATGTGAAGAAAAGAATGGGGAAAAAGAAACATTATACCATACAATCCTACAAATCAAAGATGAAAGTGGTCGGTGGTATCAAGAATCGGTTAAAGAACTTCACTCCAAGGAGAAATGCATGTAAGTTTAAGTGCTATTTCAGAAGACTCAAAGGTAAAAGACCGAGAATCGATAAGGTCAAAGTTGACATGCCATTTGATCCGGGTGAAACTCAGGAATGTGAGTTGTTTGAAAAAAAGGAGAAATATATGACACCATATCAACGCAACATGATTGTTTTTCAAAAAAGTTAACTGACATACGATCCTCCGTGAAGCATGGTACAAGTATCTGTCTGGCTGAAGACGTTAAACTTAGCGCTTTACGGGAGGCAACCCGCGAACTTTGTGGATGTGTTCACTGCAAACCCTCACGAGACTTCACTCGTCCACTAGGGGCAACCTAGGGGTTTAAAAGGCTTGTTGCACGTGCTAAGTGCAATCGTGATCCCTGGAGAAATTGAGGGTTATTTTTTATTTTTTTATTTAATACGATGCTTGTAGTTTTGTTTTTGTTTTTTGTTGCATCGGGGACGATCCAGAGTCACAAAGTTGGGGAGGATGTACTTGAATGACAAAAGACAACAAACCAATGAAAGATGGAAGATTGAAGAAATGGACACGTTTAAAAAAAATCCACAAAATTTTCAGTTTTGTTCAGAACCAAAAAGAAAATTGAAACCTCCTCTACCATCAAATTACTAGGTGAATCTCTCTTCTTTGCTATTTTTTCTCTTTTCTTTCATTTCTTCCGGTTGCGTTTATTTTGGTTGAGTTAGTTGAAAACTTTTAAAATGGATGTGGGCATGAGATGATGATTTTTGGAACTTGATGAAATTGTCCCCAAACTATTTTTCTTTTTCTGCCCCGGTTGTGACTCTACAAGACGAAAAATGATTGAATAAAAGAGACTGGACATGGGATAATAGGTGATGACATAAAAGTGACATTTCAACTAATGTATATTTCTGTGGTTGCCTGTCCGGTTCAAGTAACAAATGGACAAAAATGTTTTAACTTCAAGTTGTAAACTAGTTTTTTCAAAAAATTTATGTTTCAAAAGTTCCCTTAGAGATACCCTGTTTAATGAACCCTGATGGCCCGGTTCTCGAATCTGCTTGTAAAGATCCCTACTGCATTCTATGACAGCACGAACTTAGATATCCCTATTTTTGTAATCTGTATTCCGCTGTTTGGGTTGTTGTGTACCTGGAGCCTGGTGTACCCCATTTCAGGTTTCTACCGTCCACAGCCGCTTGAATATGAATATACCTTCGAGACTTTGATAAGTATCTTGCTAAGTAACCGGCAACCCGTAGGTGACCCCTCTTGGAAGCCGCGCAAAAAGGCAGGACTCACTTGAAAAGTAGATTGCATATAAGTGATTATAAATTAATGATCTGTATTATGCTGTTTGGGGTTGTTGCGTACCTGAGACCTGGTGTACTCCATTTCAGGTTTTCACGTCCACCAGCAACTTTAAATATGAATATTATATTCAGAGAAAATTCTGAGACATAGATCACAAATGAAGTTCTACAAAGATAAATCAAATGACGAAATAAATATGGGCAAAGTGTTAAAAGTACAAAGTTAATATGGTTGTAATGTGAAAAAAAAGGACCAATAGAAATAAAAAGAAGAACCTTAGGAATCTGGACAAAATGCAGTAACCAAAAAGGACTGACCGTACCACGTCACTGGAAAAACCGCAGGGGGAGGTAAACTTGGTATCTTTGAGAGACTTTTGAAAAATGAATTTTTGACTTAGCCGTTTGCAGGGTGAAGAAATTTTAAGATCACTAAATAGTGCTTTGCACTTCAAATAAACTGGCATCCGGGCTGGCAATGGACACAGACGTATGCAATACTGTAACGTTTACTTTTGTTTGATTGCTTGTTGTTTTATGGACTGGACCTAAATTCTGATTTCGTTGAGTCTTTCTCGGGACGAGAAAGAGATAAGTTGGGGAGGTCTGATCGGGCCATTTTGGTTTGAAGTAAAATGTAATTAACTTGATAAATTAAGCATTGTTTAACCAAGAATGTCCCTACTTTTGATGGAATTGAGTGAATTACATGCAGGGATTGAAAAACGGGAATTTTGGGCGAAAACCACCCATCAAACGGACACCGGAAGCGGGAGAAAAAGCCCAGCGTCCCAACAGCGTCCGAGGTAGCGTCCCAGGCGCTGACCTGGAACTCTGGACCATTTTGAGGAGAAAAAGCAAGCTAGATGCGTGAGGAAGCCCGTCAGCGTCCTAGGTGGCATCTGGGACGCTGGCCTAGGACGCCCAGCGTTTTTGGAGCGTCTCGTTCTGGGACGTTACTTGTCGTAAAAGTCTGAAGAAAACACACAGCGTCCAATAGGCATCTGGGACGCTGGCCTAGGACGCTGCCGCGTAGAATGACCTAAATTGCCTTAATTAAGCCACTCTCTTTAATGAAACTTTATCCCATCGACCCAAGGCAGCCTCCAGACGATTTTCTCAAGGTTTTGACAGTTTTCCAAGGTCTAAAACACTTCCAAATCATCTCCAAACAATTCCCACTCTCAAATTAAACCCCCTGCAAGCATTATTTTTCTGATTTTGTTTACTTTTAAATCTGTTAGAACTAGTTGTTAACCATAAGCCTCTCGTGGATTCGACCCTTACTTGCCCTAACTATTTGGTGCGTTTAAGGTTTATTTTTGATTGTATCAACGATTGCGATCAATTATTTATACTTATATATTATGATGCCTCTTGGTTTTGAGTTTCTTAAACATGTTACAATATTTGATTCCTTTTTTATGATTTTTATGTCCGTGGAAAACAATGGTTTATGTATCTTATTCATTTTGATATTCCCTAATTTTACAATATTTTTGTTCTTTCTAATCCAACTAGGTTTTTGTAGAAGTTGTAGCTCACTCATATAACACTTATATCATTATTATATATATATATATATATATATATATATATATATATATATATATATATATATATATATATATATATATATATATATATATATATATTCTTCGCATGGTATCAAATATTTAATAAATTAAATATTAATATTGCACTCTTTATTTGAAAGCTGATAAATATTGAATTTAACAAATGATAACCCTATTTCTATTTATCAATGTGTAAATGGTAACTATATGGTTCTGTCTAAACATACATACACATGTACTTTTGACACAAATATGTACAGATGCACATCTAGTGTACATATACACATTCACATACATTCAAACTAAGTTTGTATATCCATTACTATATAATACAAATAAGAGTATGTAAAATTATGAATATATTAGGTGTATATACATAACAAGTATAAATATGAACATATGTGTACTTATACATATCCACATATATTCACTGTTAATTCGTTACATTCAATATATAAGTATTAATATGAACCAATGACCACGAATACACATATGTGTACTTATACATATCTACAATACATTACAGACAAACGATATAGTTATTGTATATCGAAACATGCATATTTACATTTATGTAATACAATTATGTTGATGTATTTTAAAATGAATGTAAATGATTGTCAAAATACATAACCCATAATTTTAAAATGGGGTTTTCCATTTCTTATATCATTAGAAATTTGATTTCGAAGATTGAGATAACTTGCATCATGTAATTTAATAAATGTATGTATCATGCGATAAATATAATTTTTTAAATTAGATGTTTAAGAGTTATTTGTGTGTGCTATAATTTCTAGAAAAATCTGGTTTGTGATAGATATTAAAAACTTGAAGAATTTGGGAATGTCTAAATGTATAATATATTTTGATTGCATTTAATGATGACATATTATTATGAATAATGAAAGAAACAAAATTTGTGATAGGATTGAAGAGTCCAAAACCAATAAACGTATTAATTTACCATGAATTCATTAAAAATTATTTTGTAAATTTGATTTTTGTATATTGGGACGTTTTATGGTTTTGAGCTTCTTAAACATGTTACAATATTTGATTCCTTTATTATGAGTTTCATGTCCGTTGAAAACAATAAACTATTTATATTATTCATTTTGATATTCCCTAATTTTTCAAGATTTTATTTCTTTTTATCCCAATTAGATTTTCATACAGATTGTAGCTCGCTCACATAACACTTCTATCATTAGTTTATAAATATATATATTCTTCGCATGTATCATATATTTAATAAATTAATTATTCAAGTTCACTCTTTATTCGATCTTTGATGATAAGCCTATTTTGATTTTATAGGTATGCTATTTTAATGGTAAAACCATAGTATTTAAAATGATATTATGGTTAATAAGTGGCGAGCCGTTTTACGGGTGGTTCGGAACCCTTTAGTATTTATGAATCGAGATTGTGTTTTTGTCATACTTTGAAATTTTATTTAAGTTTAGAACCAAGTTTGTAAGGGTCAACCTAGGTTTAATCCTTTTATTTTAATAGATCGGGTTGAGTTGGAAAACTCACCTATTTACGTAAATAAACTGGACTGGATTGAGATTTCAACTCAATTAATTAATAGGTTGAATCTCAACTCGACCTAGATGCTACAACTCTAAATTTTCGCAATACAATTGGACAATTTCTGTAATTTACTATATACTTTTCAAAGGCGTGTGGAAGATTTTAAACCCGTATTGGATGGGCAAACATAGAGACGACTTTTCAACAGTCAACTAGTAGCCAACTTGCTGTTTTAAACGGGTATTGGTAAAAAAACCCTCCATGATGTGACATGTGTGTGTGGAGGTCAACTCACACAACACACACACCCACACACATGGAGGGGGTTTATTTAAGATTACCCGTTTTAAACCCGGCGGTATCCCTTGGCCACGTCGATCCGATGCCACTTGCCGCGTGCCATTCCCTTCAGTCGTAGTTGGGTATAGAGAGAACTTTTCAATAGTCAACTTGTATTCAACCTGCAGGTTTAAGTCTTCCGGGGAAATGTTCTTATAAGAACTATGATGATCTTCCTCAATCAATACCTAAAGTCTCAAACACACAAAAAGCAACAATGCATTTACAGATACTTGTAGCAGTAGTAGTGGCAGCTTTGGGGGCAGCAAGTGCTCAATTGGAGTCACGTTGTAAACAACCATGTGGCAATGTGACTATTGAGTACCCTTTTGGCTATGAGGAATGCTCCTACAGTTCTGATTTCCTTGTAACCTGTAACCAAACATCAGGTACGCCAATACCTATCCTTGGAGAAGGCACAACCGATATTGTTATATCAAATATGTCCACGGAAAGAGGCGAGTTGGAGATTATGATGTTTGTAGCAAGTGATTGCTACGATAGCTCTGGTCCCACTCGTAGTCTCACAGCATCTTTGACATTGGGAAAATTGGAGAGGGATATCCGGGTCTCAACCAACAACACGTTTGTCGCAATCGGGTGTGATACGGATGCGACTATTCGTGGAACAAGGGGGGAGGTGACTGATTTTACAGGATGCTCTTCTGGCTGTCTGAAGAACAGCCTTATTACAAATGGATCTTGCTCAGGAGTTGGGTGTTGTGAAGTAGCGGTTCCAGGAGGAATGGGCTCTTTCGAAATTTCAGTAACCAGCTATAATAACCATACAAATATAACCGACTTCAACCCTTGTAGCTACGCCTTTTTTCTTAAAAATGGAAAGTACAACTTTTCAACCGTTGATCTAGGTGATTTTCAAAGGGAGAGGATGCCTATGTTACTTGACTGGTCAATTGGAACCTTGACTTGTAACAGCACAAGTAAGGACGTGGGTAATTTCATCTGCAAGGGGAACAGCACATGTAATACAGACTATACAGGTCCTGGATATCGCTGTGTTTGCAAGGATGGTTATAAGGGCAATCCCTATCTTGAATACCCAGATGGCTGCAAGAGTAAGTGCTATGTTACATATTTTGGTGTCTTTCTTTTATTTTTTAATCGTTGTTGAACCAGAGTTTGCCACTAACGAAATGCTTGACCATTTGTACTCTACAGATATTAATGAGTGTGAAAATGGAAATCATGATTGCCGACATAAATGCATTGATACGGAAGGAAGCTATGAATGTAAATGTCGAAAAGGTTTCTCAGGAGATGGCAAGAAAGGTGGATCAGGTTGCACGGCAGATCAATCAATGCTTATAAAGATTGCAGTAGGTAAGTGAATCTTTTCTATAAATACTAAAGATGCACATCAGGACTGGGTTTCAATCTTAACATTACATTGTGTATTTGTGTGGAGTCCTTATAAACCGATTGTACTTCGGCCTCAATTTGTTGATACTTCTTGTTTCAGGTTCCTCGGCTGCAGCCATCTTTCTGATTGTGTTTGTCAACTGGTTGTACTTCGGACTCAAGAAACGTAAGCATATGTTGCTTAGAGAAAAATTCTTTAGGCAAAATGGTGGAATAATGTTGCAGCAACGAATTTCTGGAGATAAAGGTTCTCATGATCAGGCGAAGGTTTTCACCATAGAGGAGCTTAAGAGGGCGACCAACAACTATGATGAGAGCAGGATCATCGGCAAGGGTGGCTTTGGTACAGTTTATAAAGGCGTACTCTCTGATAACAGAACAGTTGCCATAAAGAAGTCCAAACTACCAGATCAAACCGAGTCACAGATAGAGCAATTTATCAATCAAGTGGTTATCCTTTCTCAAATCAATCATAGAAATGTGGTGAAGCTGATTGGATGTTGCCTGGAAACAGAGGTCCCATTATTGGTTTATGAATTCATTCCAAATGGAACTCTCTCTGATCACATCCACAATAAACAAAAGTCATTGACTGTTAGTTGGGACATTCGAGTAAGAATAGCAACCGAGACAGCTGAAGCACTTTCCTACTTACACTCTGCAGCGTCTGTCCCAATCATCCATCGAGATGTGAAGCCAGCAAATATACTCTTGGATGATAATTATGTGGCAAAAGTAGCTGATTTTGGAGCATCAAAGCTAATTCCTACGGATCAAGTTGAGTTGGCGACAATGGTGCAAGGAACACTAGGTTACTTGGATCCTGAATATCTGCAGACGAACCAGCTGACGGATAAGAGTGATGTTTATAGTTTCGGGGCAGTATTGGTGGAGCTTTTAACCGGAAAAAAGGTTCTAAACTTTGATAGGCCAGAGGAAGAGAGGAACCTAGCCAAGACTTTTCTATCTTCTTTGAAAGACGGGCGACTCTTTCAGGTTCTTGATGAACAGTTACAGCAAAATGAAGATCATAATGAGATCATTAAAGTCTCAAAACTTGCCGAAAGATGCTTGCTTGTTAAAGGAGACGAAAGACCTGCCATGAAGGAAGTAGCAATGGAGCTGGAAGGAATATTGGCATCAAAGATACAAAAGCATCCGTGGGTAGAACTTACTTTGAATGAAGAAGAAGGTGAGTATTTGCTTAAAAAAGCAACCAATATCTATGAATCCATGGATGGGACTGATGCAAGTTCAAGCACCTTCGATAGCATGAGCAAGCAAACAATATTACCCATTGCCAGTGGTAGGTAATTGTATAAAGTTTGTTATAAAGGAAACAATATTCACCTAGTCCCAAAGGTACATCGTCCTGAAATATCACCCATTGATAGTGGCAGGTAGTATCCATGTATTGTACATTGGTATTTTAGCCAAGCTAGAATGTGTTGTACTAGCACTATCTGGCATATCAGGAGAGTTTGTTAAGGTATAAGAGTGGTCGAGAATCGAGATAGTTTATATATATACCTTTTTCTTTGAATTCAATACACAGCAGTATATAGAAAAAAGGAGCTCCCTAGATCTCTATTTTATCTTCAATGCTTAAATGGAATCAGAAAAATGATTCTGAAAGGGATTATGTTTCCAAAACATCTTAGTAGCAAAAGATTATTACATGGCAAGGTCTTCTTGTTCTTGCTGCAAATCAGGCTCGATACCATTAGTTAATATACTATCATGTAAGATCTGATTCATTATAAACACATAGATCTCACATAGACATACCAATGCAATTGAATAATAATCAAAACGCAGACAAAAGAAGTTTTTAACATTGTTCACCGATTAGAGTAATCCGCTACGTCCATGAGAGAGAGAGAGAGAGAGAGAGAGAGAGAGAGAGAGAGAGAGAGAGAGAGAGAGATTCTATTAATTTGACAAAAC
The DNA here is from genome assembly GCA_023525715.1 of Cichorium intybus. Classification (NCBI taxonomy): domain Eukaryota; kingdom Viridiplantae; phylum Streptophyta; class Magnoliopsida; order Asterales; family Asteraceae; genus Cichorium; species Cichorium intybus. The sequence goes on along the minus strand of CM042010.1, from coordinate 22,040,539 downwards.
CTGTAAATACTATCACTAACTTTCTCATATCTATTAGTGATATGTTTGTTAACTTGTATGTTAATTTGCTCATTTGGAGTCTTTCATAATTTATTATGAATTTTTAAAGTAGACAGATGCATACAGTTGAACTGTACAGACTACCATGGAAAGATTGCAACTTTTCCAATAATTTAATGGGAAACAGATCAAGTATTTTTGTAGGATAAAATTATACTCCCTTACAAGACTCTAGCCCTAGACCTTGCCCCATGTTTTTCTTTAAGAAGATAGGTGATAACAATTTACATTTTCACATAAAATCATAGGTTTAGTTTTTGAGTCAAGCTTTCATCTTAAGCCTTTAAGACACTGAGAAACACCATTTGAGCTAGGCATGCACACATTAGAGCCACCACAATATGGTGGTGCCATGGTGGTTTCCGGCGAAATGAAGAAAAGAAGGAAAAAAGAAATGCTCACAACTTCCAATGCTCCTCCATCTTCACCACCTTCTTCTTCTCCAACTCTTTGCTCCTCCGGAGCCACCCCCTCTGGCCACCTCCCTCCCTTTCTTCTTTCTTTTCCCGAAACTTTCCCGCTCTCTCATTTCTTTCTTTCTTTCAACGAAATCCAAGAGAAAAGAAGTGAGATTGGCTAGATATAAGCGGTAATGATGGTGATGGTTGAGTGCACTAGTGAGCTTCCCCCTTGCATGCCCCCATCTCCTTCCCTCTTGGCATATATGGATGGAGAGAAAAGAGTTTGGTTGGTGTGTTGCACTTAACAACAAAGATGTAGTATGATTGTTATGGTCGTTATTAAATCCTTTATTATTATTATTTTCTCCATTACCATTATTATTATTATTATTATTATTATTATTATTATACCATCATCACTTATAATTATTATTACTACTAATAATTTTTATAAGTTTATAAATGCCTAAAAATTTAAATATTGAAAAAATGGGCGTTACACAATCGCTTATGGTATTTACCTGCTTGATGTTAAAAATGCCTTCTTACATGATGATCTAATAAAAGCGTTTACATGGCAACCAATTGTGATATACATTTTTACTTCCTTGGTCGGCTTTAAAAAACTCTATACGGCCTCAAGTAGGCTCCTCATGCATGGTATCAGTGTTATGCGGTATACATCTCCTTTATTAGGTTTCAAAGAGGTTGCTTTGACAACTCTCTTTTCACATACCACTATAGATTATAGACAAATTCTGTTCTTCTTTATATTGATGATATCTTTATCATGGAATCCTCTTTGCCTCTTATCAGTAATTTCATCACTCGTCTATATTTCAAGTTCTCTATGACTTATCTTTGACCTCTTTCCTTTTTTTCTTGGCATTATTGCCACATGGTATGTGCATTGTATTTTTCTATCCCAAATTGTTCTTGATAAAGAAAACCTTACCTTTGCTGACATGAAGATGTGCAATCTATGTAGCATCCTAACAGACACCAAACCAAAACTTTCCTCTAAAGGAAAATAAGTTACTGACCTTATGGTCTAGAGGAGTCTTCCTAGGCTGTAATATATGCCATTGACTCGTCTATATATTTCTTATGCGATTAAACATATTTTCCTTCATGTGCGTGATCCTCATGCACCACACTTCCTTGCCTTGAATAATATTCTATGTTACCTTCAAGGTACCTTATTGCATGGGTCACATCTTCATCCTTCCTTTGTAGACATATTGGTGTCCTACGCGGATGGTGACTGGTCTAGCTGTCCTACACTCATCGGTCTATTTCTAGATTTTGTTGTTTTCTAGGTGACAATCTTGTGCCGTGATCTTCCAAATGTCAACATGTTATGTCTCACTCCAGCATCGAAGCTGAGTACAAGGAGTAGTCAATTTCGTTGTTGAAGCTGCTTGTGTTCATAACCTACTTCTTAAGCTATCATGTTATCTCATATGATGGTTGTTTTTTTTTCTGCCAATATTAAAGTCATGTACTTAGCTTCCAACCCTGTTCAGTATCAAAGAACCAAACATGTGAAAATAGATTTACATTTTGTCAAGTAAACACATTGCTATTGGGCATATGCATGTCATGCACGTTCCATCGGCTCACCAGGTTGTAGATATATTTAAAAAGGGTTTTTCTAACACAATTATTTTTAGACTTCGAAATAACTTGAGTACATGAGAACCTACCACTCAAATTGAGCGGTTGTTTTAGAATTTATATTATATAGTCTCTTTTTATTCTTTTATGTAACTTATAGAGGCCCTTTTGAAACATTGTGTATTTTATGTTGTTAAGCAATATATCGTAAACCCTAAAGGGATTTTCGGCCATCCAACATTAAGACTGGACCTGGAGCTGTCACATGAGTCGCATATTTGTCCTTCCTCTATTAACAGATTGGTGTTTTACTCGGATACTGATCACTTGTCGGTCCACTTCTAGGTTTTGTGTTTTTCTAGGTGACAATCTTGTGTCGTGGTCTTCCAAACGTTTTTTTTTGTAACGGAGGAACCCAACTAACCCATCCTTTGGATGACCCAGCTGAGCCAACCTCCGGGGTGCACTGAACCCCCCGGTAGTGCCCGTGCTCCCTTTTACAGCATCCCCATTGGGGAGACCGGTGGCCATCCCTGATTGAAACCTGTGGGAATCGAACCCTGGACCTCCTCTATGAGGGGCAAGAGCCGTAACCACTAGGCCATCAGAAGATGGTTGTCTTCCAAACGTTAGCATGTTGTCTCGTGGTCCAGCATCAAACCTGAGTACAAGGGGCAGCCAATGTTGTTGCTTCACAACGCTTATCAATATCAAGTATTTTAGTCATTGTTAGGCCCTATTCTTTGTGAAATTATATCGTATAGTTTATGGTATTATTCACTTTTGTGTCAAGTGCTTGCATGCGAGAAAAATATAAAAACAGGGACTAAAAGTGGACAAAATGAAGAAGTTCTGGATAAAGACCATTTCAGTCGAATACGTATGCGCACCGCGAATAGAAGACATGCGCGTCGCGGATAGTCAAAGATCAGGCGATGAGTTGAAATTCAAAGTGAGAAAAACGGGGATAAAAGGATAAGACGCACCGCGGTTTTAAGCCAGGCGCGACGTGATTAGCTCGATTTTGCAACTATAAATAGAGGTGTCTAGGTCGAATTTCAGGAGCGAAGAATCGACCCAAATGTGCAACCTAGGCTTCTTTGACTCAAGATTTTGGATTTCAGCAGCTTCAATTGGTATTTTTATGTTTTCTCATTTATTTTAGTAATTCTTAGTTTTCGTATTTGCTTGATTCCTTCAATTCTGGATTGTAGAATATGTTGGAACAAGTTTAGTTTGAATATTTTCGAATTTAGAACATTGTGGTTTCTGGAATTGGTTTTAGTTTATGATAATCATTTGGTTTGAATTAAATTGCATGTTTTCGGTATTGTTTATGTTTAAATTGCCTGTTTGATGTTTTGGATTATTTTGTGCTTCTGATTTTTCTGGAATTCACTTCTGGAATCAGTAAGTAATTGTGGTTTGAAGTGTGGAATAGTCTAGTTTAGTTAATGTTTATTTTAGTTGTCGGTATTGTGATTTATTGATTTATGGGAAGTAAAGGAAACACCGTCGACTATAGCGTGACACTGTAGTTGGTCATTCTGACACTATATCTTAACCATGAGACTCCCACAGATCGACTTTTGCTGCTACTATACTAGTTTGCGGGTGAGGTTTTATTTTCTATTTTTGACCGCATAACGACCTAGGCGTGTCAAATTTTGGCACCGTTGCTGGGGAGTTGTGCGCTTAATATAGAGTGTCAGTGGTTTGTTTTCTGATTTTTATTTCAGTTTTTGGTTATTTAGTTGATTTGGTAATTTGGTTTTTAGTTTTGACGGTCGTTTGCATTAGTGCATGCGTACCTGTCGGGTGAGCAATCATCACCTCTTTTGTTTGATTCTGAGATTGAATGAACTGCACGCAGAAACCGTGTGCGTAGGCGCTTGATCAACATGAGTCCCGATAGTGTAGTAGTTGAGGAGTTCACCAATGAGCCTACGGGCGAGGTAACGGGGGAAGCATCATTTATACCCCCAGATTCATCTGAATTTCAGATAGGGTCAACCAGTGCTAGTGGTGGTGCAGTTTCAGCCCCTGCACCCATACCATCATGCACTCAGCCTATGGTTCAACCTTTGATTCAACAAATTGTCAACCCTTTAGGAAATCCCGTATCCGCTGCAATAACTTGGGGAGCGCTGACCCGTGATGACACCCTACGTCTGCGACAACCGGTACCAGTTTCTCAACCACAACCATTACAACAACAACCTGCCATTTATAAACCCGAACCACCTTTTCAACATATACCACAACAACCTAAACCTCAATTACAACCGTAACAACAACCACCACAACAGTACCAATATCAGGACGGAGAGCCAGTCTATGATGATGAAGATGAAGGATGGATGCCAAATCATCCTGTGCAGCAGAATCAACAGTGGAACCGAGGTCGGGGACCTCCGAGACGATACCAACAATAATATCAACAACAAGGGCAACGACATTATAACAACGAGTTATATGACGGTAATTTCGTTCCACCCTTGTACTTTGCTCAACTGATCGGGCAGTCAGTTGCATCACACTTCCAACCTCGGGACTATGATAACGCATCACCCATTTATTTTCCTGAAAATGCTGATAGCCATGTAGAGATTAGACCACAATTGTTAGGTATTTTACCTGAATTTCGAGGATATAAGCAAGATGACCCTTACAATCATCTGTATGAGTTTTTGGCTATAGCTAATGCTAATATTCCTAGGAACACTAATATGAACATTTTTAGATTAAGGCTATTTCCTTTACTCTAAAAGATAAGGCAAAGTATTGGTTCACATCCTTGCAGCCTAATAGCATTACAACCTGGAAACAACTTAAGGGGAAATTTCTCCAAGAGTTTTACCCAACCAGCAAGACGACAAAATCAGGCGAGCTATCCAGGATTTTCAGCAGAAGTCGGGAGAGGCGTTTCATGATGCATTCGAGCGATTAAAGGAGCTGATGCGGTCCTGTCCGCACCACGACATTCCACGGTGGCAATTGGTGAAATTCTTCTTCAATGGGGTGGATGCGACAAATCAAACTATGATCAACGCTTCATCTAGTGGGACAATTATGATGCAAGAACCAGACGATGCCCGAAGATTTTTGGAGCAATTGAGTAATGGTTCCAAAGCAAATTATTCTGCAAGGAAGCCAGTTATCACCGCAGAAGTAGTTAGGACCGACATTGAGTGGAGAAAGGAGGTCAAAAAGGATATAGGAGAATTGAATAGGAAGTTTGATAGACTGATGGCAACTATTCATAATGGACCGCAAAATCTTCAACAACAATGCAATCAGCAAGGGTAAAGGCCTTAGGAGGTCAACCAGGTCTATGGTCAAGGTCAATACAACAGTAATAATGGATGGCCATACATACCCTACAACCAAGGGAATCAAAACTACAATAACCATCCTTACAATAACCGTCAAAACAACTATCAAGGACTGCCTTCTAATCCGCAAAGATAGTTCCAAGCTGTGAACAATAGTGGTCTAAGTACTAGCAATAACAACAAAAGGGGAGCAGCTAGTAATACTCCCGAAACTCAGCAAGAAATAATGGCAAAGATGTACGAAATCATGAACTCCAGTCAACAACAGACACAGGAGAATGCTAAGGCAATTGCTAACATGGACAGGCAGATTACGCAGATGGTTGAAGGCCAACAAAGGAGAGATAACGGGAAGCTACCAAGTAACACGAAGGTGAATCTGAACCATACTCAAAGAGAGCTGGTAAGGAACATGTCAACACAGTAGAGACAGAATGGAGGAATGTTACAATGGAAGACTTGGTAGGAAAGGAGAGTGAAAATAAGGATGAAGAAGGTGTCCAGAAAGAAGAAGAACAATCAACCGTAGCTGGCATAAAGCAGAAAAAGAAAGTCACAAAGGAGAAAAAGAAGCAAAGTGTGCCGAGTGGACCATCAATTAATTGTAACACCCGACTTATTAACAAAACACCCCTTAAATTTTTTTTTTTTAAACCAAATATTTTACAATAAAACCATAAGTATGGGGTATTAGTTAACACAATACGAGTACAAGTGTATCACGAAGTACAATACATATAAATATTATACATTATTCAAGCCGGGATGTCACTTCAAATCCTAAGTCCTCAGTCACGGACTTTATCTTTTCCCTTGGCGGGATCACGCTCACCTGCAGGGACATATCAAATAAACCGTGAGCTATAAAGCCCAATGAGTAATCAACAAATAACATTACACATAAATAAGAGAATAATAACAATTAACTCTTATACATTTTTTGTCCCATAAGTCATAGTCATTTCTGACCGCACCATATATCATAGCCATATTGGCCGCACCAGATATCATAGCCATATAGGCCGCACCAAATAATCATAGCCATATAGGCCGCACCAAATAATCATAGCCATATAGGCCGCACCTGTTGAACATAGCCACAAGTGGCCGCACCAGTTAATAACATTTTATTGTTTATATCATAGCCCGAAGGCCGCACCAGTTTAGGTTCAATAACCCAATATCATGGTCCTAAGACCGCACCAGAAATCATATAATCTGTCATTTTCGTCCCCAAAACAATTTCCATCTGCAGCTGCTCATTTAATATATATCACATCGGATAACAGTGAGATTACTCACCTGAAGGCTTGCTACTACTAGCTTTTGTCGTTTCTTGCCTTGAAATGAAATCCGCAAGATTTTGTCCCGTACCTATAATTTCATTATTTACAATGATTATAGGTTAATATACCATTTCAGTTGGTTCTAATGCACAAGAGTCTAATATAAGACCAATTCCAAGCATTAACCATTGGTATAAAAATTTAATACACTTCCCGAAATACGCGTATTCTACTACAGTACTTTCGGGAGGTCGTATTCGTATTCCGATAATTTTCCATGAAGTTTTACAACATATTAGACCTATGTTTAAAATTTCAGGTCAATCGGATAAACCTAACATAAAAATCAAACTTGGAAAATTCACAAAATTTTAACAGAGGCTGAAATGGTTTCTGCCCAGGGGTCGAGTCGCGACCGACCCTATGGTCGAGTCGCAAAGACCCTCCTTCGAGTCGCGACCAACCCTCTGGTCGGGTCGCGAGCGCTGAACAGAAGTGCAGAAACTCCGATTTTGTGCTAGAAATTTCCATTTTTCCATTTTTAAGCACTTATTGCTCGACTTAATCGTTTGGGGTTTATTCCTAGGCTAAAACCTTCTATTAATACAAGGTTTTCAACCCTCAAAACCCACTCAATCAATCATATGAAGAATTAGAGTTCTTAATTCCAAAAACCCCAAAACTTCAAATTCATCATAAATAGCAATCTACTTCCATTATCTTGAACTAAGCCCTTATTAGCATGACTTAATGGAAATATTACATCATTTTAATCACTCAATCATAACTGTAAATGCAGTTTTGAGTTCTACAAAAACTCATCAAGAACACACAAACTAGAACTTGGAAAACTTACCTCCAAAACTTCCAATTCTACCCTTTGAAGCCAAAAATCAAATTGTAAGCTTCAATTCTTCAAGAACTCTTCAAAATTTCTGAAAATCAATCACAAATCCCTCTCCCGTAACCTCTCAAAATCTGCACACAAATGGGAGAAGCTTCCAACCTTTTATACTTCCAGAAATTGCATTTTGGTCCTTGAAGTTGCATTGCTTAAACTTTTGCCACAACTAACAAAGTTTATGACAAAAATCAGATTTTATAACATTTTAAGTCCAAGACTCAAAATATTATTACAAAACAAGTCCTTTTCTGTCCAAAAGACCAAATTACCCTTCTAAGGTAAAATGACCAATTTGCCCTTTTTATTATAATTACATAATAACATGTTTTGGCGTTACAAATTCTCCCCTCCTTCAAGAGATTTCGTCCCCGAAATCATGCAAAGAGTTGAGGGTATTTTTCTCTCATTTCATTTTCGGTCTCCCAAGTCATGTCGGGACCTCTGTGATGACGCCAAAGCACTTTGACCATGCTGATTTTCTTGTTTCGCAGCTGTCTTATCTTTCGGTCGAGCACCCTCTCGAGTTGTTCCGGGTATCTCAACTTGTCATCTACTTCAATTTCAGCAAGAGGTACTTGTTGAGACTTATCAAATAAAGTTTTCCTCAAATGGGACACATGGAATACATCATGTATACCATGAAGTTCATCAGGTAACTCCAATCTATACGCCACGGCTCCAACTCTTTGGGATATACGGAAAGGTCCAATGAAGCGAGGACTCAACTTCCCTTTCTTCCCAAAACGAATTAAGCCTTTCCAAGGGGATACTTTGAGCATTACTATGTCTCCTACTTGGAATTCTATCGGTTTCACCCGTTTATCTGCGTACTGTTTCTTTCGATTCTGAGCTACCTTCAAGTTTTCTCGAATTTGTTTGATCTTTTCTTCCGTCTGTGCTATAATTTCGGGTCCAGCCAACGGCTTTTCCCCAACTTCAGTCCAGCAGGTCGGAGTACGACACGGTGCTCCATATAATGCTTCGTACGGGGCCATCTGAATGCTGGAATGATAGCTGTTATTGTACGCGAATTCTACCAAAGGCAAATGATCTTCCCAGCTTCCACCAAAGTCTATTACGCAAGTTCTTAGCATATCTTCCAAAGTTTGGATAGTTCTTTCACTTTGGCCATCGGTCTACGGGTGGTATGCAGTACTCATAAGTACTTTTGTACCCAACTGCTCTTGTAGACTTTGCCAAAACCGGGAAGTAAATCTGCTGTCTCGATCCGATACAATCGATGCTGGAAATCCATGCCGACAAATCACCTCATCTATGTAGATTTTCGCCAATTGATCTACCCTGTACTTTTCTTTATATGGTATGAACTGTGCCGATTTAGTCAATCGGTCCACAATCACCCATATAGAATCATAACCTCGCGGTGTCCGCGGCAACTTTGTTACAAAATCCATGGTAATATGGTCCCACTTCTTCTCTGGAACCGGCAATGGTTGTATTTCTCCATACGGTTTCTGATGGTTTGACTTCACTTGCAGACATGTCAAACATCTTTCTACATATCTTCCAACATCTCTTTTCATTCCGGGCCACCAATACAACGGTTTTAACGTCCGGTACATCTTGGTACTACCCGGATGAACTGCGTATCGGCTATAGTGTGCATCTTCTAGAAGCAAGTTTCGCGCATCTCCTTGTTTTGGGACCCATACACGTCCTCTGAAGGTCTTCAATTTCTGAGCATTTTCTTCCAGATGCTTCAAATATCCAACCATTTGTTCACTTTTTACATTCTCCGGCTTACACGCTTCTTCTTGTGCCGAACGAATCAATTCTGGTAACCGGCTTGCTACACCCATACACGCAGATGTAACTTTCAATGGTGCTTCTTTCCGGCTTAAAGCATCTGCCACCACATTCGCCTTGCCAGGGTGGTACCGAATTTCAAAGTCAAAGTCTTTCAATAGATCCATCCATCTTTGCTGTCGCATGTTAAGCTCTTTTTGATCAAATAAATACTTCAAACTTTTGTGGTCTGTATAGACAACAAATTTCACACCATATAAATAGTGTCTCCATAGCTTCAATGCTAGAACCACCACAGCTAATTCCAGGTCATGAACTGGATACTTCTTCTCAGCGTCTTTTAGTTGGCGGGACGCATAAGCTATTACTCGACCTTTCTGCATTAATACACATCCAAGGCCAATTCTTGAAGCATCACTGTAGATCACATACTCTTCTCCGCTTTGCGGTAGTGTTAACACTGGTGCTTCACACAAGGCTTGTTTCAACTTCTGGAATGCTTCTTGCTGCTTTTCGGCCCACGTGAACTTTTCACCTTTCTTGGTCAACTTGGTCAGCGGGACAGCTATCGAGGAAAAATTTTCGACAAATCTTCTGTAATAGCCTGCCAAACCAAGAAAACTTCTTACTTCAGTTGGACTTCGAGGCTGTTCCCACTTCATCACGGCTTCAACTTTTGCTGGGTCGACTTTCACCCCTTCGGCATTAATTACGTGGCCAAGAAATTGAACTTCTCTTAGCCAAAATTCATACTTGGAAAATTTAGCATACCAGTTTTCTCGGCGAAGCAACTCCAACACTTGTCGCAGGTGCACTTCATGTTCGGCTTGGCTTTGCGAATACACCAATATATCATCTATGAACACTATCACCGAGGTATCAAGGAACGATCGACACACTCGGTTCATAAGATCCATGAATACGGCTGGAGCATTGGTTAACCCGAAAGGCATCACCAAAAACTCATAGTGACCGTATCGTGTGCGAAAAGCTATCTTTGGAACGTCAGATTCCCGTATCTTCAGCTGATGGTAACCCGACCTCAGATCAATTTTTGAAAAGTAGGATGCCCCTTGTAGCTGGTCAAACAAGTCATCAATTCGTGGGAGCGGATACTTATTCTTCACCATGATCTTGTTCAATTCCCGATAGTCAATACACATGCGCGTTGACCCATCTTTCTTCTTAACAAATAGGATAGGGGCTCCTCAAGGCGATGTACTCGGTCTGATGAAACCCCTGTCTAACAGTTCTTCCAGTTGCTTTCGCAGTTCCACCATCTCTGAAGGTGCCAAACGATATGGAGCTCGAGCAACAGGAGCAGCTCCCGGAATCAGTTCAATCGTGAACTCAACCTGTCGATCTGGTGGTAACCCTGGAAGTTCATCTGGAAATACATATGGGAATTCGTTTACCACGTTTACATTCGCTACCCCCACTTTAACTGGCTTTGCCACCGCTACATAGGCCAAATAAAACATTCCTCCTTTACTAATACAGCTTCGGGCTTGAGCAAAGGAGATAACTGGCATTCTTAACCGAGGTCGTTCACCCTGAATCTTCATCCATTCCCCCTCCGGTGATAAGACTGTAATTCTTTTATTTCTACAATCCATGTTAGCATAGTTTGTTGCTAACCAATCCATACCCACAATTACACCAAATTCATTGGTAGTCACCGGCTTCAAATTTATAGGGAAAGTGGTCCCATAGATTTTAAGCTGACAACCTTCCAAGTGTTCAGAAACTCAAACATATCTGCCGTCCGCTATAGCTACTTCTAAGCTTTCATCCATTGGGGTTAACGGTACATTCAGGCGGGGCAACAAGGACTCCGATACAAAACAGTGTGTAGCCCCTGGATCAAATATAACATAGACAGGTATGGAATTGAGAGTGAAGATACCTGTAACTACATCTGTCTTCTCACGAGCTTCCTCAACGGTCATTTGAAAGGCTCGCGAGGCTACCGGTCTTCCTCGGTTCTTCACCTCCTCTTTCTTTCCGCCCTGATCGATCCTGGGTCTATCACTGATTGCTACAGATTTCAACTCGGGACAGTTCAGGCGAAGATGTCCGTAGCCCCGCATTGGAAACACCTACGTTCCGCCCGACAGTTGCTAGCATCATGCCCCGGTTTTCCACAATTTCGACAACTTGCGGATGTAGTGTTGACCCGGCAACTCCCAGAGTGCCTTTTTCTGCATTTTTCACACCACTTTCCTTCGTCTTTCTGGCCTTTACCCCTAGACCCGGTTTGTTGCGACTTTTTCTGAGGCGTCCAACTTTGGTCTTCCGCCTTTCGTTTAGTTTCCAATACTTTCTTTTCATCTTCCTGTCGCTTCAATTCTGTTTCTCTTTCTGTGGCTCGATCCACCACTTGTCGGAAAGTAGGCAGTTTCAGTGATTGCACAATTTCTCTGATTCGGGTCGTCAGCCCCCAAACATACTTATCAATCTTTCTCTTTTCGGTATTGACATGATGTTCTGCAAATCTTGCTTTCTCCGGAAAGCTCAAGGTGTACTCTTGGACGGACTGGGAACCTTGTTCCATGTGCAGAAATTCGTCCTCCAACTTCTTTATAGCTACTTCCGAGCAGTATTCTTCATTAAACTTATTCTTGAATTGTTCCCAAGGTACCGATTGGGATGAACCAAGATCCAATGATTTGTAGTAAATTTGCCACCAATGTAGTGCATTGCTTGTAAGTTGATTTGTGGCAAATTCTACCTTGTCCTCATCCGCACATTTGCTAACCCGAAACACCTTCTCGATATGCATTATCCACTCCATAACTTGGACTGGATTATCCGTCCCTGAAAACTCTTTTTGCTTACAACCAAGGAAAACTTTGTAAGTACATCCGACTCTTTTTGTAGAAGCTTCCCCGCCTTGAGTTTCTTTTATTGCCCGAGCACGACTTTCTCCCTGGCTTTCATCTTCTGGATGCCTGTCATGAATACGTTTTGCAGCCTCTTCACTAGGATTAGGATTGGCACTCGGGTTAGGATTGCCACTCGGATTGGGGTTATTCGTTAACGTAGGCATCATTTGCCTAACCACTTCTTCCACTATTGCCCGAATATCAGGTGGATTTTCTCCCACCGGTTCCCTTGCTGGTGCTCTTGCTCTTTGTCCCACAGAGCCGCGTGACCGGGCTGGTCCACTTCTTGAGGTTCCACGCGAGTTTGCACCAGTGGGATTACTCCTTGTATTTCTCATACTTCAAAATTCAGCAAACCGTTAGATTACATATATAATAACAAACTTATATATATCTAACAGTCCATTTGTCTATTTTTCTCTCAAGGTTTAAGTCCAGGAATCTAATCTAAGACACATAGTTCACTTAAACCACGGCTCTGATACCAACTTGTAACACCCGACTTATTAACAAAACACCCCTTAAATTTTTTTTTTTTAAAACCAAATATTTTACAATAAAACCATAAGTATGGGGTATTAGTTAACACAATACGAGTACAAGTGTATCACGAAGTACAATACATATAAATATTATACATTCTTCAAGCCGGGATGTCACTTCAAATCCTAAGTCCTCAGTCACGGACTTTATCTTTTCCCTTGGCGGGATCACGCTCACCTGCAGGGACATATCAAATAAACCGTGAGCTATAAAGCCCAATGAGCTATAAAGCCCAATGAGTAATCAACAAATAACATTACACATAAATAAGAGAATAATAACAATTAACTCTTATACAGTTTTTGTCCCATAAGTCATAGTCATTTCTGACCGCACCATATATCATAGCCATATTGGCCGCACCAGATATCATAGCCATATAGGCCGCACCAAATAATCATAGCCATATAGGCCGCACCAAATAATCATAGCCATATAGGCCGCACCAGTTGAACATAACGTTCAAAATCATAGCCACAAGTGGCCGCACCAGTTAATAACATTTTATTGTTTATATCATAGCCCGAAGGCCGCACCAGTTTAGGTTCAATAACCCAATATCATGGTCCTAAGACCGCACCAGAAATCATATAATCTGTCATTTTCGTCCCCAAAACAATTTCCATCTGCAGCTGCTCATTTAATATATATCACATCGGATAACAGTGAGATTACTCACCTGAAGGCTTGCTACTATTAGCTTTTGTCGTTTCTTGCCTTGAAATGAAATCCGCAAGATTTTGTCCCGTACCTATAATTTCATTATTTACAATGATTATAGGTTAATATACCATTTCAGTTGGTTCTAATGCACAAGAGTCTAATATAAGACCAATTCCAAGCATTAACCATTGGTATAAAAATTTAATATACTTCCCGAAATACGCGTATTCTACTACAGTACTTTCGGGAGGTCGTATTCGTATTCCGATAATTTTCCATGAAGTTTTATAACATATTAGACCTATGTTAAAAAATTTCAGGTCAATCGGATAAACCTAACATAAAAATCAAACTTGGAAAATTCACAAAATTTTAACAGAGGCTGAAATGGTTTCTGCCCAGGGGTCGAGTCGCGACTGACCCTATGGTCGAGTCGCAAAGACCCTCCTTCGAGTCGCGACCAACCCTCTGGTCGGGTCGCGAGCGCTGAACAGAAGTGCAGAAACTCCGATTTTGTGCTAGAAATTTCCATTTTTCCATTTTTAAGCACTTATTGCTCGACTTAATCGTTTGGGGTTTATTCCTAGGCTAAAACCTTCTATTAATACAAGGTTTTCAACCCTCAAAACCCACTCAATCAATCATATGAAGAATTAGAGTTCTTAATTCCAAAAACCCCAAAACTTCAAATTCATCATAAATAGCAATCTACTTCCATTATCTTGAACTAAGCCCTTATTAGCATGACTTAATGGAAATATTACATCATTTTAATCACTCAATCATAACTATAAATGCAGTTTTGAGTTCTACAAAAACTCATCAAGAACATGAAAGGTTTTCTGCAACTATGAACTAACATTCCTAAGTTCACATGCAACCTATATAGATCTAGGTTTTCTTCTAATTAAACATATAACATATCCTAGAAGGCCAGAAAAAGATAAACTAAAAGAAAGATCAAGAAAAACCAACCTTAAAGTGAATCTTGGAAGCAAAGCAACAAAAGTCTCTTGCCTCAAATGCAGTCACACCCTTAACTGAGCTCTTGGCCGAAAATTCCTTGGGAGAGAGAGTTAAAATTCGTGGTCTAGGGTTTAGGGAAGCCTCCCTATTTATAGCCTTCATGTGGTGATCAAATAATCGTTACAGATAAGCCTTTTTGAATTCGAATTAAGATAAACTATTATTTTAATCATTCAAACATCATTTATCTGTAGTATATATATATATATACATATATCTCGAAAATATATATATCTATATATATATTTTCGACCACCACATGGTCACTCACACTGCCACTTACTCAACTATCGAATAATTACAGTTTTAGTCCCTGCACCTTTAATTAATTAATTTAACTGCCAAATTACTTCCAATTAATTCCAGAAAAATTTCTAATTAATTATTATAGTTTCTAATTAATATATTATCACTTAAATATATTAATAAACTATTTATTTAATTTCTATTGATTTATTAATCATATAATAAATCAATCTTTCTCTCTACCGGACTTTCTGCCAATCCTCCAACTATGAGGGCAACCCAAATGGACTATGCTACTATTAATTAGATAAATACTAATTATTAGTCATGACTTAGACACCTAATCCAACAGTCTCCCACTTGGATAAGTCTATGACTAAAATTACCAGTTTACCCTCTAATTAATTTAGCAACTGTAGCTTCCTAGAAACCGCTGCCGAACTCTGACTTAGTCAGTTCTGTCCAAAGATAAGTGATCAGATGATCCTTCGTCCAACAAGATATTTTCAGACACGAGACATGGATTGAGATCAATCTCTGTCCGATACTCTGTTCCCCGATTTCCGATTCTGCTTATGACTTTAGAACTTCTAATTGAACACATCAATTTAGTCCAGGCTGGCCAGCACTTTAGTCAACTTCAAAATCATCGAGAGGCCTACAGATATCTGTTTCCCATCAGGGTCAAGGAACGAATAAGCTTCGACTCATATGCTTATATCTTTTACCAGTCAAATCATTCACAACAACACGTTTTATAACATCGAGTTACCGATGTGTTTTCGTATTATCAATGAACAACTGCCTTGTAAATTATAACTCATATCTCTCTACTTGAAGATCATAGGATATTATCGTCTCAATATTGCTTGTGATATAATCCATGAAGCAATCTATTGAGCGTGGGTTTATCCAATACTCAAATCTCTATTTCTAAGTACTCATGAATGTTGTAGCAATCCTATTGCTATGCCTAACTCCTTAGACAGTCTACAAATCAATTCACGACAGTCTTGATTCAATACTTACTTCCCAAAGTATGAGCGACTGTGGACCTTTCTGAATAATTAAATTATTCGGGAAGTAAAACATGCGAAAGCGAAACATAAAGATCTGACTGGCAGCTACTCTTGCTTATCACCAAGTCTCCACAAGGTAATCACCAAGTCGGACCTTATCATAAACTATTATCGGTTTCAGGATTTCTTTTAAACTTTCAATTCTAATTTTACAGCTATGTCTTAATGAACCTTACACTCTTTCTATGTATCCAAAGTATCTTATACTTATACAATTTATTGCAGATGATCCAATCGGATGCTCATCCGATAACATCTCAATAAGTTATCCTGTCAATTTCTCTTCTAACTCCATTATGGTAATGTGTACTGTGACTTCTTATGGTTCTGGGGTCTTTAGTCTACTTGACTGCACCTTAAGACTATTTCGAGGTGTTATGACGTGCCGGTGAACCACACGCGCTCCATCAAAATACCAACGAGACTTTGTAACAATGAAGTCCATTAACATCGTGTCCTGATGTTAATAATTACCACTTTGAAAATCTTTCAAATTAATACTATCACTTTCACCCTAATCATTTTCTAATGAATTCTCATTTTAGTTCAACCAATCCATCCAGTATTCCCAGCCAGCAATGTCCTGAATCCAACTTATTATGCCCTAAGCATTAAGTTATCAGGACATGTTCATGACTTTATGATCGATCCAAAACTTGTTGAACCCGATCTAATCCTATTCCAAATCCTTTCGGAATCCAAGGATTATTTATAATCCTTTATGTCATGATTTTCGAAAAACTATTTTCCTTTCGGAGACTTTTCTCGTGCATCTTGAATCTTATCAAGATCATGCTTACAATGGCTAGGCCTATGCTGACGATTTCATATTTCCAATAGATGACTGTGAATTACATGAGTATGTTGCACCTTCTTTATTTCTTTCATGCCAAGTCATCACACTTTGCAATGACAAGAAAAACCTTTCCTAAGTCTATGCATCTTGAATCTCATCAAGATCATCTTGGCAGAATCTGGATCCATCTCATAGACGTTTACAACCACCTGAGTATGCCGAATTTCTATTAAGGCTTTCATAGCGATCCGTCTCTTAACACCAAGTCATTACACTTCGTAATGAAAAGAGACGTTTCCTAGAACCATTATTTATCCCACATGTGGGGATAGTGGATAACGGCGACTCCCACTGGCTTTGACACGGTTATAGACTATTCACAAAATCCAGGACTTATGGCACATTTTGAGAATCCAAACCTTTCTGACATTTTAATGGAAATCTTTTAGCCATTTCTCAAAATCCAATCCTTTGGCATATTTTGAGAATCTGAATATCCTTTCTTGCAAGATACCCGTGGGACGAAACCTAGGGCCATGTACCTTTTGTAATGGCATGCTCTATGTGTGTCCCTATTAGTGTGCCGGTAAACTACACATGCTCCACTAACGACTCACACTATGCCATGCAGAATCCTCTCGGATTTCATCTTCTATTGAGAGTGCTTTACTCGGAATCAATTGCTTGACTCTGAGTATCGACTCAACTAGATGCTCTGAAGGTATGTATATGTCCATGTTGCTTTCTTTTGATGATTCAGTTACTCCCACTGGTTTTTAGACCAGGTGTAAAATCAATCAAATTTTCACACAGACCGTGTCTCGCCCTAAGGTCCTCTTATTTGGCAGCAGCCGGGCTCACCAATGCTTCCAAGTAGTCGGATTGCAAATCCGTACCAACTGCAGTGTTTTACCACCAATCGGTATGTCACCCTGATCACAACTACTTATGATGGTGATCAATACTACTGGTCAAGAGGAGATTATGTCAGTTGTAAAGCAGAAATCTGATTTCTGCTCCAAGCCTAGTGATGACTAAAAGGTTCTTTCATTGCTAATCCTAAACTTATTTAGGACTGTCCCAACTCCCACTGTTTCCTTAGACCATGAGTTCTTTCTAAAAGAGCTCTTTAGTTACAGTGGGATAGCTAATGAAACGACAATGCTGATCAAGTTCAGCTGGTCATGAGGTTCAGATGAACACTACAAGACCCTGGACTTTCTATGTACAAGTGGGATAATCCCAGCTTTACATTTCAGGCAGTGTCTGCTAGACCTACTTAGTCTAGGATGTGGTCGGAGTATGGTTTATATGGACTGACTGGTATAGTGTTCATTTTATTGGAAACTAATTGGCAATGTATCTCATACACCGATGATCGAACTATTTCGACCAATGCTCAATTATCTTCCCTAAGGCACATTTTAACTATTAATGTTCTTGGAAGTTAATGAACTGTGAAACCTTTTTCTCAGTTATCGCTCAGGTTCTGTGGAACTTGTACTTCCTTTGAAGTCCTTGAACTGTTCAAGGTTTCAATTCAATCACATATCCCGATAAGAAATGTCATATTCGTCATACTGAATGATGAATATTGTGAAGTACAAGCAATTGTGTTCTATATCAAGATTCTAGCAATACACAGCAACTAGTGTGTCCGTTGCTCTTAATCTCAATGTCTTTTACATATCTATGTAAAATTATGACTTTGTTCAAGACTTGCAATCTTCAGTTGACTTTAAGTCAATTGATTCCAAAATCCTATCCTCTGGATCTTTGGGTGATTCATTTCTTGCCACATGTGCTTTATAAAGAAATTAATCATCATCTGACTCCAAGTCAGATGATTCCAAAGTCCTGTCCAACTGGACTTTTGGTTGATTCATTTCTTGACACATTAAGAACTCAATTCATCAAGTGACTCTAAGTCAATTGATTCCAAAGTCCTGTCCAACTGGATCTGTGGTTGAATTGATTCTTGTAACATTAACAATCATAAATGACACAATTCTTGAATCCAAACACTTTGGATGTATCAACATTCAAGTTATTATTAATCATACATTCATAACATTCAAATAACATTTCAAGGATAATTTCAGACAACAGGTGTTAAAAGAAAATATGACAATTTCATTAAAAATAAAATCCTTGAACAATGTAATAGACAATGTCAAAAATGTATCTAAAGACTAATAACAATATTTAATATCTATCTAAACTTCAAAACTGCACGAGCTGGAGATCCAATCAAAATGTGCTCCTATGCGACTGAGTCCCGTGCCTTCTTGATTCCCTGCATACAAACGAAAAATGTGACTATCACATTATGTATCAAGAAATCTTGGAACAGGAATTTTGAGGTTTTTAGATATACCTGAGCTTTCAAAAGAGTTGGAGCGTCTTCCAATCTTTCCGTGACTGTATCCGATTTTGCGGATTCCCAGTTTGAGACATGTCTATTCGATCTCGACCGTTTCTTGTTACCTCTCTTCACTGGACTTAATCCAGAAGTAGCTGAGCCATTGGAGCTATGCCTGTCCAAGAGTGACTCGTATAAAGTCAACAGTGGACGCATTTCCATGAGGGTCTTTTTCTGGTCTTCCTTTCTATACGTCTGAATGAACAGATCGTACTCATTTGTCAGCGAAGCGAGCAGGATGTTAACACTCTCCTCCTGACTCATGGGATGACCAAGTTTATATAACTCGCCTATGTGCCCTTCAATCTGAAGAACATGCGAATTGATGCTACTTCCTCCCTTTAGCTTGCACTCTGCAAGTCTTCTGAGGATTCTAGCTCGTTCCTCTTCAGCTGGTTTTTGGAACCTTTCCTCAACCAGTTGCATTAACTCATATGGCCCCAAGGATTCAAAATCCTTACGGAACTCGGGGTCAATGGTTGATAGCATGAGGCCACGAATCTCTTCAGATTCATCATACGAACCTTTTATGATGACTTGTTCCGGTGGAACTGGGATCGGATACTCGGTGAGATGTAGCTTGCCAGCAATGCCGAGACCCAGTCTCCAATTGCGAAGCCATTCTTTACAGTTGAGGCCAGTCAGCCTTTCCATATTAAGCAGGTGCATTCTGATGCTTTCAGAAATGGGTGAAGGAGGAGAAGGAGGAGAATTGACACTTGACATCTATAAAAGAAAATAGAATTTATTAACTTAATTGGTCCTTTTTAAATAATTACCCAATATGTTATTTAATAAGGCTAGGATCCAAAATACCCCAATTATGGTGTGAAGAGGGATGCCGTAATCACAACATAATGGTCATTAAGGTAGATAAACACTTATCAATTTCATCTTATGAAATTCCTAGATCTGTTGAGATTCATTAAGCTCTTCAATGGCATGTTTAATCTCGGATGTGCTCCACTGTTTGTGACTGGGATGCCGAGGATCACAAACTGGATGTGAATAACCATGCAAATTAGCTTGGTACTCTCAGGCTAATTATCATCTCTAATTGATGTGCCGGTAAACCACACACGCTCCACCAACAATGACAATACCCGGGAAACCCATTGCAACTCTTTATGAACCCCTATTGGCGTGCCGGTAAACCACACACGCTCCACCAATGTTTTATAAAGTGCAATGTGCAATTTCATGGATTAGCACCAATTCACATTTTTCCTAAAGTAACTAGATTTGGGTTTTAATAAGTGTTCTAGTACTTTGAATCATTATACTTTTAGTGATTATTAGGTGGTCCTATCAAACCTGTTCGGCTAACGACCCTCCACTGATCAGGCGAGCGGTGGGCGAGAGAGTTTACCCATTAGACCGCCATTTTATAGGCAGTCTCCTTATACCCACTTTATAGACCAGCTTCGTGAATGAGGCCTACTAATGATTTGACTAACCATTTAATCTCATACATATAAAAATAACTTCCTAGTTATAATATATATAAGATGTAATTTTTTAAACCTTTAAAAAATTGTTTCTGGTTTATCTTTTAATTTATTGTCGATTTAAGCTATTAAATTTTAAAATTAAATTAAACCATTAAAACCCGATTTAATTATCCTTTAATTAACCAATTAATTAAATTAATCAAATTTGATATTTTAAACCTTTTAAAATATTTCCAGGTTTTATCTATTAATTTTCGAGATTTAAAACAATTAAATTCGAAATTAATTAGTCTTTTTAATTATATTTTAATTAAACAATTAATTAAATTAATTAATATTTGATATTTTAAACCTTTTAAAATATTTCTAGATTTTATCTATTATTTTTCGCAATTTAAAACAATTAAATCGAAATTAATTAAATCCTATTAATTATCTTTTAATTAAACAATTAATTAAATTAATTAATTCTAAGATAGGTATCACAAAATAATCAAATTAATTTAAACCTATCCTTATCCCCTTAATTTTCGATTTTTAAGATAATTGGTTTAAGGTATTATCTATTTAAACAATTAAAGTTACCAAAAATAGAAATCCTGCTAAACCCTAATCATCAAAAACCGCCAAGCAGGAGGGGGGCCGGCCAGGGTTTCTAAAACAAACCCTAATTTTCAAAATTGGCCACATTAGGGTTTATAAACAATTAAACCCTAATTTTCAGGAAAGCAGTTATAGCAATTTAACAAGAAAACACACCAAATAGCTCTGATACCACTGAAAGGTTTTCTGCAACTATGAACTAACATTCCTAAGTTCACATGCAACCTATATAGATCTAGGTTTTCTTCTAATTAAACATATAACATATCCTAGAAGGCCAGAAAAAGATAAACTAAAAGAAAGATCAAGAAAAACCAACCTTAAAGTGAATCTTGGAAGCAAAGCAACAGAAGTCTCTTGCCCCAAATGCAGTCACACCCTTAACTGAGCTCTTGGCCGAAAATTCCTTGGGAGAGAGAGTTAAAATTCGTGGTCTAGGGTTTAGGGAAGCCTCCCTATTTATAGCCTTCATGTGGTGATCAGATAATCGTTACAGATAAGCCTTTTTGAATTCGAATTAAGATAAACTATTATTTTAATCATTCAAACATCATTTATCTGTAGTATATATATATATACATATATCTCGAAAATATATATATCTATATATATATTTTCGACCACCACATGGTCACTCACACTGCCACTTACTCAACTATCGAATAATTACAGTTTTAGTCCCTGCACCTTTAATTAATTAATTTAACTGCCAAATTAATTCCAATTAATTCCAGAAAAATTTCTAATTAATTATTATAGTTTCTAATTAATATATTATCACTTAAATATATTAATAAACTATTTATTTAATTTCTATTGATTTATTAATCATATAATAAATCAATCTTTCTCTCTACCGGACTTTCTGCCAATCCTCCAACTATGAGGGCAACCCAAATGGACTATGCTACTATTAATTAGATAAATACTAATTATTAGTCATGACTTAGACACCTAATCCAACAGAACACACAAACTAGAACTTGGAAAACTTACCTCCAAAACTTCCAATTCTACCCTTTGAAGCCAAAAATCAAATTGTAAGCTTCAATTCTTCAAGAACTCTTCAAAATTTCTGAAAATCAATCACAAAAACCCTCTCCCATAACCTCTCAAAATCTGCACACAAATGGGAGAAGCTTCCAACCTTTTATACTTCCAGAAATTGCATTTTGGTCCTTGAAGTTGCATTGCTTAAACTTTTGCCACAACTAACAAAGTTTATGACAAAAATCAGATTTTATAACATTTTAAGTCCAAGACTCAAAATATTATTACAAAACAAGTCCTTTTCTGTCCAAAAGACCAAATTACCCTTCTAAGGTAAAATGACCAATTTGCCCTTTTTATTATAATTACATAATAACATGTTTTGGCGTTACATTAATCAACCACTATGGGATGAATTAAATAATGCACCGGAGGATACTAGAATTCTCAGAGAAATGTGCAAAAGAAACGAACAAATCAAGATGCCAACGCCAGAAACGGTGCGACTGACTGTCAAGGCGAGTGAGGCTTTGTTGGGAACATTGCCCAAAAAAAGAAAAAGATCCCGGTTCACCATTGATTACGGTCATTGTGGGTGACATGATCATTAGGAATACGCTATTAGATTTAGGGGCAAGTGTAAATGTTTTGCCTAGGTATCTTTATGACAAATACAAAAATGAAGAATTGGAACCGGCAAAGACAATGCTGCAACTGATAGACCAATCTACAAAGGTCTCACGGGGCAAGTTGACCAACGTGATCGTCAAAGTTGGTGACTTTTCCTATCCAGTTGATTTTCTGGTCATGGAATATGAGAGTCAAGAGGACGCTCCAGCACTGATTTTAGGACGTCCATTTTTGGCGACAGCTGGGGCTATGATGGATTGTAAAATGGGTGATATAGACATCACCGTTGGCACACGAAAACGAAGGTTGAATATGTTCGGTTGTCCAATGACTTTGCCACCAGGGTATGACAACTAGTATTTCAACAACAAACCATTAATGGCACCAAGAGTGAATGACAAATGAAGAAATCGAATGAAGGATAATGAAAGTGGAAGTGAGGATGAGGAAATCCTCTGGAAAACGCAAGGACATTTGCTGACAACAGCTGATAAGCAACAAATCTTTGATATGATGGAAGCCATGGAACGAAAACACCAGGAATATGCAAGGGACACAAGAGATAGGGAAGCAAAGGTGTTTCAACTTCTAAATGCTTAACAACAATGGATCAATTAGGTAAGTGACCGGATGACGCAACTCACGACGCTGCTTGCAACATTAGTTCATGATTTCGCACCCGAAATGAGAAATCTCGTACCAAAGGAGGAATGAAATGAAGCACCGTCTAGCTGAAGACGTTAAACTTAGCGCTTGTTGGGAGGCAACCCATCTGTAAATAGGTTAGGTTCTTTGTTTTTGAAGTAATTAGGAAAAATGAATCATCATCATCATTGCAGGAATTCATAGCACGAAGCAAGTGTGGGGTCAATTGAGAAGAATTGCAAGAATTGAAGGTCGCGACGCGGTGAGGATAAAAGCGCACCGCGCGTACGCAGATCAACTCGATGCGCTGGATTCAATTGTGGACACGCGCGACGCACATCGCCTTTACGCGCGTCGCGGAATACGATAGGTCAGAAACCGCCATAAAAGGTACGTATCTTCTCGTCGCACCTCACACACAAACGACGCGCAAAAACAAAGCACCGATCAACCACGTATTTTTTTCGAGTTTTTTTTGTGCGTTCTAGTATCTACTATAGAGGTATGTCACTTAGAACTCATTCTTTCAAGTTATTACATCCGTTTGACGTGTGAATTTGATTGAATTAGTCGAAAATAGAAAAACTTAGAAAATCGGCAATGTCGACTCATAGGGTGTTGCATTTGCAAAATCTTCACCCTAGAGGGGCTAGTCGGTAGTTAGGGTGCATTGTGATTGCTTGGGATGCAATTAAACATGTGATTTTGGAGAATTTTCGCAACAGTCATACGACGCGACGTGGGGTGTTCATAAGCCGCACCGCGCGTATTAGGGCGATGCGCAAGAATCCGCGGCGCGTAAGGACTAATTTTGCAAAAATTTTGTTCTGATGTGATTTATTTGCAGATGGGTGATTATATGCCAGGACACCAGTTCTTACAGTTCCCAGATATGCTTGAGGAGACTCCGCGCTACCGATCTCGACTTAGGGACCTCGCCACCCGACCAGTCCTCGCGGCGATTCACCTTTATCGGGCCATATTGACCTAGGTAGGGCTATGGGATCAGTTTTTGCCTTTCATCCACCGCACCTGGACCCATCCCGAGGGGACTTTTACCTTCACATGCCAGGGTTGGGACAGACTGATGGCCATCATAGAGGACGTCGTATACAAGGAGCTCGTGCTCGAGTTCCTTTCGACCTATAGATACACCCAAGCATCGAGGGAGCCACGAGCCCAGTTGATACGGTTCAGACTGGGAGGGCAGAGTCGAGAGTGCGCATTACGAGACTATGCCAGGCGCACCGACCTCTATACCGAGGCGGAGATGAGCGGTGTTCACTTTCCACCTTTCTTCACCGCATGTTTCAAGGATCAGCCTTAGAGGGAGGCAAATGCAGTTATTTGGGCAGCGATGTTCAGCCAAGGAGAGCCAGCTTCGTGACCTGCTCCACCGAATGATGCACCGGATCGTATCCACCTCTATCATGCAGAGGAGGGGATGCGAGAAGGTGTCCCGAGAGGACATCTAGTACATGTGGGTCCTCTCTGACCCCAGTAGGTTCCTCAACCTGTCGTATGCTCTGACAGTTTCCTTGACATCTAGGGCAGCGGGCTCGACCGCCAAGAGCCCCTTGGCTGGTAGGCACTACATTACCCGTTTGGCCCGATCTTATGGCATTCTCATGGCCGAGGTTCTTGCCGGCCTGGCCCTGACACCACCCACGCAGGCATCGATACGTTATTTTGAGCTTATGGGGATCATCCACCAGCCGCGACAGGGTATACTTGAGCTGATGTCGACGATCGAGGCAGTTGGCCCACATTCATATGAGGAGGACGACGAGGAGGAGCAGCTTCTATACCGGCCCGCCCAACACCGGATAGTGGATGCACCAGTCCAACCATCACCACAGACACAGCCACCACCGTAGCCGGTAGACTTACAGGCTGCCTCGAGGGATCTGGATATGAGGATGGCGCGCAAGGAGGCCCATCACCGTTGGATGGCAGAGACGCAGAGGATGATCATGCTTCAGCTGCAGATGGGGGACATACCACCCTACCCTCCTAGAGATCGAGATGATGAGGCTGGTACATCTAGGACTCAGCATGATGATTGATAGTACATTTCTTGTTAGATTTTGAAACATTGTACATAACCTGCTACTATCTTTTATATTTGTGTGTTGAGTTCTTTTTGCGATTAATTTGTTTGTGAGTGTTTGTTTGTGCAAGTACCAATGGAAATCTACCGAGGAGTTGTTTCACGCAAGTGTGGGGTCATCGTACCCCTACACTTGTCATTCACCGGCGTATGCATTTTTACCCGGTGACAATTTGGTTCCAACAAGCAGTCTACCGTCTAAAGGGGTAACTCTTTCTCCCTTATTCTGAAATATTTTATGTACAGCGGGGAAGTTGTAAGGTTTTAAGTGTGGGGTGTGGAGGGTCGAAAGAGTTTATTTTTGATTTTTTTGCGGAAAACGAGTAATTTTCAAAAAATTTAGCAATTTTTCAAAAAAATTTAAGAGATTGTAATTTTGAAACGAATAGCTTTTGAATGTTATTGCATTAGTATTTTCTAAGAGATACTGTTTAGTTGTTAGCATGCTATTATTTAGTCAAATAAGTTGAGTTTTAAGAGTTTGAAAAATATTAAATTTGGAATATTTTAGGATTGGAATTTAGGAAGGAAACGTAAATCAGTGGCCTTTGTTGTTCGAGCAGGTAGGTCCGAAAAGGGTGGCCCTAAAAGGGCATTTATGGACCTTACTAACTAAGATCGTCTGGTATGGGATAATATCTCTGAAAGCTCGTTACACGGACAACATCGAAAGTCATGGACATTTCTTTAGCGGCCTTTAGAATCTGAATGAGTATGTACACTTTTTTGTGGATTGGAAATTTGTAATCAAGAGTTCTTTAGAAAATCGTGAATTCAAAGGGTATTCTGGTCAGTTTTCTTAAAAATCATTTTTTCAATCTAACTTTTGAAAACAATATACGTTGAAACTAAAATCATTCAAAAATATTTGAGTCTTAATTATAATTTATTAAAAACTCTATTGCTTGGGGACAAACATGGCACAAGTATGGGGTGTTTGACAACGCCTATCAATGTCAAGTATTTTAGTCGTTGTTAGGCCCTATTCTTTGTGAAATTATATCATATAGTTTATGGTATTGTTCACTTTTGTGTCAAGTGCTTGAATGCAAGAAAAAGATAAAAACAGGGACTAAAAGCGGACAAAATAAAGAAGTTCTGGATAAAGACCATTTCAGTCGAATACGTACACTCGCCGCGAATAGAAGACACGCGCGTCACGGATAGTCAAAGATCAGGCGATGAGTTGAAATTCAAAGTGCAAAAAACGGGTATAAAAGGATAAGACGCGCCGTGGTTTTAAGCAAAGCGCGACGCGATTAGCTCGATTTTGCAACTATAAATAGAGGTGTCTAGGTCGAATTTCAGGAGCGAAGAATCAACCCAAATGTGCAACCTAGGCTTCTTTGACTCAAGATTTCAGATTTCAGCGCTTCAATTGGTATTTTTATGTTTTCTCATTTATTTTAGTAATTCTTAGTTTTAGTATTTGCTTGATTCCTTCAATTCTGGATAGTAGAATCTATTGGAACAAGTTTAGTTTGAATATTTTCAAAGTTAGAACATTGTGGTTTCTGGAATCGGTTTTAGTTTATGATAATCATTCAGTTTGAATTATGTTGCATGTTTTCGGTATTGTTTATGTTTATATTGCTTGTTTAATGTTTTGGATTCTTTTGTGCTTCTGATTTTTCTGGAATTCACTTCTAGAATCAATAAGTAATTGTGGTTTGAAGTTTGGAATAATCTAGTTTAGTTAATGTTTATTTTAGTTGTCAGTATTGCGATTTATTGGTTTTTGGGAAGTGAAAGAAACACTGCCGACTATAGCGTGGCACTGTAGTTGGTCATTCTGACACTATATCTTAACCATGAGACTCTCACGGATCGACCCTTGCTGCTACTATACTAGTTTGCGGGTGAGGTTTTATTTTTTATTTTTGACCGCATAACGACCTAGGCGTGTCATTGCTGAAGCCGTGTAGCTTCCCAACCTGCTTCTTGAGCTATTGTGTCCTCTGTCTCGTATGATGATTGTTTTTTCTGACAATGTTAGTGCCATGTACTTTGCTTTTGACCCAATTCAGTATGAAAGAACCAAACATGTGGAAACAGATTTACATTTTGTTAGAGAACACATTGCTATTGGACATGTGCATGTCTTGCACTTCAGCTAATATGGTTGTAGATATATTTAAAAACGTGTTTTTCCAACAAAACGTTCGCCTCAAACTGAGCGGTGTGTTTTAGAATATATATTGTATAGTGTTTTTTTATTCTTTACTTGACGTATAGATGCCTCTTTGAAACATTGTGTATCATATATTGTTGACAAATACATTGTAAACCGTAACGGGATTTCCCACTATCCAACATTAAAACTGGACCTGGACCTTCCTCTCTTATGTCAAGACGTTTTTAGTATAGTTTAGGAACAATTTAGAAATAGAGGATGGCGATATTTAGCCATGCATATGGTAGTTCAATATCCTTTGGTTGTAACTTTACCCTTTTAAAAGAACTTAATACTTACCTCGTTAATAAAAAGTACAAAATGTACATATATGGATTAGTCAAAATAATTTAGACTACAATCTTGAAGATACAAAGTATTCACCGTTACCTGCCACTAGCTACTTGTAATATTGTATGCTTGCCCATGCTGTCAAAGGTACTTGAATTTCCACTGGCCCCATCTGTGCATTCAAAGCCATTAGTTGGTTCTCTAAGCAAATACTCAGCTTCGTCTTCATTTGAAGGATGTTGCACCCACGGATGCTTTTGTATCATTGATGCCAATATTCCTTCCAACTCCATTGCTACTTCCTTCATGGTAGGCCTTTCGTCCCCTTTAACCTGTAGGCATCTTTCTGCAAGTCTTGAGACTATGATGATGAGATTATGATCTTCATTTTGCTGCAAGTGCTCATCAAGAACATGGAAAAGTCGTCCCTTTTTCAAAGAAGATAGAAAATGAATGGCTAGATTCCTCTCTTCCTCAGGCCTATCAAAGCTAAGAGCCCTTTTTCCAGTTAAAAGTTCCACTAATACTACCCCGAAACTATAAACATCACTCTTATCTGTCAGCTGGTTCGTCTGCATATACTCAGGATCTAAGTAGCCTAGTGTTCCTTGCACCATTGTCGCCAACTCAATCTGATCCATAGGAATCAGCCTTGATGCTCCAAAGTCAGCGACTTTTGCTACATAATTATCATCTAAGAGTATATTCACTGGCTTAACATCTCGATGGATGACTGGGACAGATGCTGCAGAATGTAAGTAGGAAAGGGCTCCAGCTGTCTCTGTTGCTATTTTAAGACGGATGTCCCAAGTAATAGCTGAAGACTTGCCTTTGTTGTGGATGTGATCAGAGAGAGTGCCATTTGGAATGAATTCATAAACTAATGATGGGACTTCTGTTTCCAGGCAACATCCAATCAGCTTCACCACATTTCTATGATTGATTTGAGAAAGGATAACCACTTCATTGATAAATTGCTCTCTGTGACTGTGTTTGATCTGCTAGTTTGGACTTCTTTATGGCAACTGTTCTGCCATCAGATAGTACTCCTTTATAAACTGTGCCAAAGCCACCCTTTCCAATAATCCTGCTATCGTGATAGTTGTTGGTTGCCTTCTTAAGCTCCTCTACGGTAAAGACTTTCGCTTGGTCCTGAGAACCACCATCCCCAGAAATTCGTTGCTGCAACAGGATTCCACCATTTTGCTTAAAGAATTTTTCTCTAAGAATCATAAGCTTCCGTTTCCTGAGTCCGAAGTACAACCAATTGACAAACACAATCAGAAGTATGGCTGCAACTGATGAACCTGCAACAAGAAACATTAGGTTATACCAGAACAATTTGGGTTGTTGTAGTACGTATTAAGTGAAAATATTCAGTTTCTTACTTAATGCAATCTTTACAACCATTGATTGATCTTGATCTTGATCTTGATCTGCAATGCAACCAGTTCCATCTTTTGTGGCATTTCCAGAGTAACCATTCCAACATTTACACTCATAGCTTCCTTCGGTATCAATGCATGTAGCTTTTACGCAACCATGACTTCCGTTCCCACACTCATCAATATCTGTAGAGCCAAATGGTCAAGCATTTCATTAAAGCCAAATTCTGGTGCAGTAAAGGACTGGAAAATAAAGGACAAAATATGGAAAAGTACTTACTCTTACAGCCAAGGTAAGGATTGCTGTTGTAAAATACGACGGATCCGAATTGACTTTAGACAATATTAGCTCAATGCAGAATAGGATCAAAATTATCAAACGATAATAATCACAACGAAAAATACGAATGAAGTAAATAAAATAGAGACACGAGGATTTACGTGGAAAACCCAAATCGGGAAAAACCACGGGCGGAGGAAGCCGAGAACCAATTCACTATATTTTGTGGTGTTTACAAAATGTTTGGGAGAATACAAAAATACAAAGAGTTTATAACTCTTTTGTATTAATAAGAAGATGAATAAGAAGAGAAGATGTTTTGGTGTGTTTTGTTTGAGATGGTTTCTAACCTATTTATACTAAAAACTTTGCATGCCACTTAAAGAAAAAAATGGCTCATTTAAAAAATTCTACATGCCATCTTTGAAGTTTGTTTTAGCAGCCATTTGAAAATAAGTGTTGCAGCCACATCTTTGAATATCATCTTTAGCAGCCATTTGAAAATAAGTGTTGCAGCCTTTGAATAAAATATTGTTGAATTTTGAAGACATATTCTTCAATCTCCACCTTGACTTCAAAATGGAACAAAACTTGTATACCAATTTGGTAAAACCAACAACTCTTCAAACTTCAAAACTCCATAATAAATTGCAATCACCATATAGAGAAAAATTGATCCTGAAAAATGAAATACTTCCTCCACCACGAGCCTAATCAGGCTCAACTGCGATCAGAAATACCCATTAAGTCCAAACATAGTTTGAACTTGGCTATTGGAAGACTTTTAGTGAACACATCAGCGGGATTATAATCTGTATCAATCTTTTCTATGACACAATCACCTTTTTCAATGATATCACGCACAAAATGATAACGAATATCAATGTGCTTTGTACGGTCATGAAACATCTGATCTTTACTCAAGAAGATAGCACTTTGATTATCACAGAATATTGTGGTAACCTTTATTCTATCATCGAGTTCTCTAAATAATCCCTTTAACCAAATATCTTCCTTAACTGCTTCTGTAATCGCCATATACTTTGCCTCTGTAGAAGACAGTGCAACTGTAGACTGTAACTGGGCTTTCCAACTAATAGCACAACCATTCAGTGTAAACGCATACCCTGTAATGGATCTTCGTTTATCCAAGTCTTTGCCAAAATCTGAATCAACATATCCAACCACCCCAGTGTTAGATTGTCCATAGCGTAGACACATAGAAGACGTACCGCGTAGATAACGTAAGATCCACTGTACTGCTTTCCAGTGTTCTCTTCCCGGGTTCGCCATATATCTACTAACCATGCTAACTGCATAAGCCAAATCAGGGCGTGTGCAGATCATAGCATACATCAAAGATCCAACAGCACTAGAGTATGGTACGCGTGCCATGTACTCCATATCAGTCTCAGTAGTAGGACTTAAAGCGGATGATAACTTGAAATGAGCTGCAAAAGGTGTGTTGACAGGCTTTGCTTCATGCATATTAAAACGTCTTAGGACTTTCTCAATGTAACCTTTTTGAGAAAGATGCAAGATCCTAGACTTCCTGTCACGAACAATTTCCATACCTAAAATTTTCTTGGCAGCTCCTAAGTCCTTCATTTCAAAATCAGCTTTCAACTGGTCTTTCAACTTCTGAATCTCCTTCATATCTTTTGCTGCAATCAACATGTCATCCACGTACAAGAGTAAGTAGATCTTTGAACCATCGTCACCTTTCTTGAAATAAACGCAGCTATCATAGGTGCACCTGCTGAATTTGTGACTGGTCATGAAAGAATCAAACCTCTTGTACCATTGTCTAGGAGACTGCTTGAGGCCATATAGAGATTTCTTCAATTTACATACGTAGTCCTCCTTGCCAGGAACTACAAAACCTTCAGGTTGTTGCATGAAAATCTCTTCCTCAAGCTCACCATTTAGGAAAGCTGTAGTAACATCTAGTTGCTCCAACTCATAATCATTTGAAGCAACTAACCCCAACAATGCACGAATAGAAGTATGTTTGACTACTGGGGAATAGATGTCAGTATAGTCAACGCCTGCAATTTGACTGTAGCCTTTAGCTACCAACCGAGCTTTATATCTTGGTTTCTCATTCGGGTTAACAGGTTCTTTGAGCTTGTAGACCCACTTGCATTTAACTGGCTTTTTCCCTTTTGGAATAGGAACTAAATCCCAAGTACCATTTCTTTGCAATGATTCCATCTCATTATGCATAGCAATCATCCAATCACTTGAGTCTTTAGATTTGATAGCCTCATCATAATTTAGAGGCTCCGTTTCCGACTCAATATCATTAGCAACAACAAAAGCATAAGCAACAAGTTCAGCTTCAGCATACCTCTTTAGAGGAACAATTTGTCTTCTCGGCCTATCTCTTGCAATGCTTCGAGTAGTAGCTTGTGGTTGTGAAGTTGTTGTTTCTTCAACAACTACATGCTCATTTGGCGAGGAAGACTCTGGTTGCTCAACTGGACTCAGAATGTTGACAGGTGAAGTAGGAAACTCCACCTCCATTTGAGCTTTCTCTTCATTTGCTTTTGATGATGCGACTGTATCTTCTGTAGAGTCGGAAGTTTGATGAATCATAACAGACTCATCAAAAGTAACATCTCTTGAGATGATGATTTTATTTAGATCATTGCTCCATAACTTGTAACCTTTAACTCCTGGATTATAACCAAGAAAGACACATTTAAGTGCTCTCGGTTCTAACTTCCCATTGTCAACTCGTGCATAAGCTGGACATCCGAAAGGTTTCAGATGTGTATAATCGGCAGGTTTCCCGGACCATAACTCATACGGAGTTTTCTTTTCGATTGCTCGTGACGGTGATCGGTTGATAACATAGCAAGCAGTAGAAGCAGCCTCCGCCCAAAAGGACTTTGGCAATTTGGAATTAGAAAGCATACACCGGACCTTCTCCATAATGGTGCGATTCATCCTTTCGGCTACACCATTTTGTTGAGGCGTATGGACTACCGTGCGATGTCGAGTAATGCCTTCCTTTCGGCAATAGGCATTAAACTCTTCTGAGCAAAACTCTAGTCCATTATCCGTACGAAGATACTTTACCACCAATCCTGATTGCTTTTCAACCTTAACTTTCCAGTCTCTGAAGGTAGAGAAAACATCTCCTTTATGTTTTAAGAAGAAACACCACACCTTCCTGGAGAAATCGTCAATGATAGTGAGCATATAGTTAGCTCCACCTTTAGAAGCAACTCGAGCTGGTCCCCATAAATCCGAGTGGACATAGTCGAGTGGTCCTTTCGTTGTATGGATACCACTTGCAAACCTCACTCGTTTTGCCTTGCCATATACACAGTCTTCACAGAAATCCAAATCAACAATCTTTTGTTGACTAAGTAAACCTCTTCGACTCAATTCTGACATGCCTTGAAAACTCATATGGCCGAGTCGAAGGTGCCAAAGACGGGACTGATCTGGATCAGAAAGAGACTTTGAAACAACAGCAGCATCACTCGAAATTGTTTGCCCGTCAAGAAAGTAGAGGTCGGAGGTTTTTCGATTGGCTCTCAGTTTGTCGGAACCATCTTTGAACACCCTGAGAACTCCACCTTTACCGGCAAACTCGTATCCCTTTTTATCAAAGGAACTTAGAGATAACAAGTTTCTTCTGAGATCAGGGACATATCTAATATCCCCAATGGTTCGGATAACGCCATCAAACATACGGATTCTGACTGAACCATGTCCAAGAACTGGACATGTAGTATTGTTACCCATCAACACATAGCCTTGGTTAACCTTTTCAAATGTGTAAAACCAACTTTTGTTGTGACACATATGAAAAGTACAACCAGAGTCGAGTATCCAATCACCAGTGGAATCCAGTTTATCTGAATAAACTGTCAAGAGTTCTCCAATACATTCGACCTCTGCTACATCGGCTTCACCCGAAGTGCTAGCTTGTTTACCATTTGCTGCCGCCTTCTCTTTTTCTTTATTCTTCAACTTGAAACATTCTTCAAGCACATGTCCCTTCTTGTGACAATAGTTGCAAAACTTTCGTTTGCCTTTAGATTTGGATCTGGTTCTGTTGGAAGATTGAGAAGTTCTACTTCTCTCTGTTGTTCTTCCTCTAGCATTCAAACCTTCGGCTTTAGCATCATCTGAACCACCACCGGTAATATATTTCATCTTCTCTTTAGAATCCAAAGCTGTAAAGACTTCATCTAAAACAAGAGTGTCACGACTGTAGATGATTGTATCACGAAAATGGCTATAGGATTCGGGCAACGATGACAACAAAAATAAAGCCAAGTCTTCATCTTCATATTGAACATCCATATTCTCCAAGTTATTTATTAACTCTTTGAATGTGGATAAATGTTCAGCTAATGAGCCTCCTTCAATCATCTTGAGATTGAACAAC
This sequence comes from Cichorium intybus, assembly GCA_023525715.1. Classification (NCBI taxonomy): domain Eukaryota; kingdom Viridiplantae; phylum Streptophyta; class Magnoliopsida; order Asterales; family Asteraceae; genus Cichorium; species Cichorium intybus. Next base: position 22,006,543 of record CM042010.1, on the reverse strand, counting down.
CGTTGCTTTAGATGCAACTTGTTTGGTAAGCTCTTTGTCATCAATAACTGCTCCAACTTCAGCCACAAAGCAGCCGCCGACGTTTCTTTTAGAACATCTTGTAAGACATCGTTTGACAAGTGCAAACGAATTTGAGATAAAGCCTTCAGATCCTTCATCTCCTTTTCTTCTTCGGTCCATGTATTGGGCATCCTTTCGAAGCCCAAGAGCGCCTTGTGTAAATCCATCTGAATGAGAATATCTCTCATCTTTACTTGCCACAGCGGAAATCGGGTATTCCGATCCAGCAGCGGAATATCGTATTTCACCGAAGACATGATTTATTACTTGATAAAATGATCCCAACAAGCTAATATCAAAACCCGGATTCTCTGATACCAATTGTTGTAAAATACGACGGATCCGAATTGACTTTAGACAATATTAGCTCAATGCGGAATAGGATCAAAATTATCAAACGATAATAATCACAACGAAAAATACGAATGAAGTAAATAAAATAGAGACACGAGGATTTACGTGGAAAACCCAAATCGGGAAAAACCACGGGCGGAGGAAGCCGAGAACCAATTCACTATATTTTGTGGTGTTTACAAAATGTTTGGGAGAATACAAAAATACAAAGAGTTTATAACTCTTTTGTATTAATAAGAAGATGAATAAGAAGAGAAGATGTTTTGGTGTGTTTTGTTTGAGATGGTTTCTAACCTATTTATACTAAAAACTTTGCATGCCACTTAAAGAAAAAAAATGGCTCATTTAAAAAATTCTACATGCCATCTTTGAAGTTTGTTTTAGCAGCCATTTGAAAATAAGTGTTGCAGCCACATCTTTGAATATCATCTTTAGCAGCCATTTGAAAATAAGTGTTGCAGCCTTTGAATAAAATATTGTTGAATTTTGAAGACATATTCTTCAATTGCCTTCATAACCTTCACTGCAAAGACAGCGATATCCACGACCTCTATAATTTTCATCACATCTGCTGTTTCTCTCGGCCTTGCATAAGAAATTATCCACGTCCTTACTTGCTATGTCACAAGTCGAGTTTCCAATTGCCCAGTCAAGTAACATAGGCATCTCTGTTGCATTAAAATCACGCACATCATTGGTAGAAAAATTGAAGTTCCCTTCTTCTACAAAAAAGCCATAGCTGCAAGGGTTGAAGTCGATGATATTTTTATGGCTTTTATAGCTGCTTAGTGTCACTTTAAAAGAGCTCATTCCTTCTGGCACTGCTACTTCACAACACCCAACTCCCGAGCAAGACCCATTTGAAATAAACCTGTTGCTATCACATCTAGAAATGCATCCTGTACCATAAGAAACATTCCCCCTTGTTCCATTAAAATATGCATGCGTGTCACACCCAATGGCTACAAACTTGTTCTTGGTTGAGATCCGTATATCCCTATCCGTTACCGCCAATGTCAATGATGGTATAGCCGAACTGGCTGGACCAGAGCTATTGTAGCAATCACTGGCCACAAACATCATAATCTCCATCTCACTTGTGTCCGTTGACATATTTGATATAACAATACCGTTTTTGGCTTCTCCAAGGAAAAGTATTTGCTCACCGGCCGATGATACGTTACAAGTTACAAGGAAATCAGAACTGTAGTAGCAGTCCTTACCTGTGCCAAAAGGATACATAATAGTGAGAGCGCCACAGGAACTGTTACAATTCGGCCCCTCTATAGCACTTGCTGCCCCCAACGCTGCCATAGCTAGTACCGCTAGTAGTATCTGAAAATACATGGTTGCATTTGGTTTGTGTTTTGGATATTGGATATTGATTGGGGAACATGATCAACGTTTATATAAACATTGCCATGAAGTCCCATATAGAGATTCTAAACTGTATTTTGACAAGGAGTTGACTGTTGAAAAGGTCTCTGTATGTTTGCCCCATTTTACTAAGTTCTTTGAAACCTGCCGCGAGCCTTCTTAAGATAAACTGTTTTAATGTGGTCTGATAAATTCTTCAAACTTGTAATCGCTTTGGCACGAACCCGGAACCTCCAATGGGGCGGTATGTCGGTATCCCTCCAAATTTGGTGTAGTTTCCATTCCACCGACACTCCATTTACAACAAGCTTTTAGTGCAGATGAATAATGACAAATTGAATTTGGGGTATAGTGACACACTAAATTTGTATTACTATTGACTCTACACTAAAACATCAAACTTGTTTTTTCCATATAGATTGTTAAAAGTTTGACACAAATATTTCAGGTACTATATGTAAAATCTATAATTACAGTTTTTTCAACGAGGACTTCAAAATAAGACTAACATTATATATGATATTTTTCAATAATAATTTTAAACTCGTCACTTTGATTTAACGAATTCTCATGGCATTGTATATATTATTAGAAATTTAATATATTAAGTACGTATTATAATGGTCACTTTTTTTTATAAAATAACATAGTAATTGAAAAATAGGTTATTATTATATATATATATATATATATATATATATATATATATATATATATATATATATATATATATATATATATGTGTGTGTGTGTGTGTGTTTTTTTTTTTTTTTTTTTTTTTTGATGTGATGTGTTGTTAGTATGTTGGTATGAGAAAAGAAGAACCATTGTGTAAAAATTACATAAAAGTTAGATGTATTTTTTAGTGTTGTGGTTGGAGTTGGATTAAAAAAAAAAAAAAAAACATAGTAAATAAGGCCTTTGGTCATCTAAACTTATTTTAAAGCAAATGATAGGGTCACACCACCTTTAGGGATTGAATAAGATATTAATCAAGACAAAGAATCTTTTACAAGCTTGAAACTTATATTCATTGGTCCCATAGTCATCTTTGTCTCTTCTGTCCAAGAAATTATCCTCTTGATCGAGACCAATGTTAATATTGTCGGTTATGAAATTCTTCGAATTAGAAAAAGTCAATCGATATAGAATAGTATACTATTTATATATTGACTGATCCTTTAAAAAGTAACTTCTCAACCGCACACTTAGTTGACAACTTACATGAAATTGGGTCTCCCACAACATGAGCTTAGGTATTTATAAAAGCCCACTAGCATGATATGGTGACTGCCTGACTCTTTCCAATTTTTTTTTTTTTTTGGAACGGCGGCAATATTATTAAAGGGCAAGCAAGAAGCTAAAGCCCAAACCAAAACAACATTACAGTGAATTACATTATGCTAACGATCTAAACATTTCAGTCACGGGATCATTACTCCAGCTGTCCCATATCAAATCTCTACCTTTTTTCTTCCTCGCATTGATCCACAAATGTGCTAAGATCCTAATTTCAGCCGCCAGTTCAAGTTCATTCCTTGTTGCCTTTTGGAATGTTCATTTGTTTCGAAAGGACCACATCACCCAAACAAAAATCAAGCATATCGCCTCGGACACTTCAGCAAGCCAATTCGGACCTACGAATTCGATTTTGGACCTGATAAGCTCCGTGCAAGACGTCGGGACAGACCCAAGGCAATACCACCAGTTTCTAGTTTCATTCCACACTTGGGTAGCAAGATTACATTGGGTAAAAATGTGATCTTCCGTTTCTGGTCCATGATTACATATCCTACAGTTTAATTGAACATCAACTCTAATTCGTCTGAGATTTGAAAGTGTTGGCAATTTTTCATTTAAAGCTCTCCAAGCTAGCATGTTGACTTTGCAGGGGACTAATTTATTCCACTCCCACCTAGGTCCGCCCTCTGGCAGCCACCGATCATCAAAGTATCTTGCATAGGAGTTGACAGTGTAGCCCCTCGTTTTATCCAGCTCCCAACAAATAGTTGTATGTCCTGAGTCGGCTTGCTGTGCAGAAATCAACTCATTGAATTGTAAATTCAATTTTGCTAGCTTCGTTGGAATAGACACTATGGTTCCCCAACATCCAGTTTTGCACATGTTCGGATTATTCAATGACCCATCGAGCCCGTGTAACGACTTGATTATCTCTTTCCAGAAATAAGGTTTGTTTTCCGTGAACTTCCACCGCCACTTACCCAATAGAGCCATATTTTGTGCCTTTAAACTCCCGATACCGAGGCCGCCTTTTTCTTTTGAACATAAGATTTTTTTCCATGCAATCCACGCAATCTTTCTTTTTTCTGCAATCTTTCTTTTTTCTGCATTCCCTCCCGATACCGACGCCGCCTTTTTCTTTTGACTCTTTCCAATTTTGATAGTAATTTATGTTATTTTGAAAAGAGTAAATTACAGTTTTGGTCCCTATGGTTTGCCCTATTTTTCGCATTGGTCCCTGAATACGAAATTTCACATTTTTTCCCTTGTGGTTTGCATTTTCTAACACATTTGGTCCCTCGATCCGTTAGACTTAACATTTGTTGTTAAATGGAGGATGAAATGACTATTTTGCCCTTCATTTATTATTTAGTTTATTTATTAAAAAATAAAAATATCTCTCTCTCACACACACAAACATACACACACAAAACCCAAATGATTGTTTGAAGCATTTAGAACAAGCAAGCCGATAAAAAAAGGTTGTAGAAGCCTTGAAGGAGTACAAGATGAAACCCATATACACAAGAAGGGTGCTTGTTGTAACTATAACATCGTAAGTAAGCTTACATTCGTATTCACATATATCAAGGAAACAAGCTGCGATCATAAAACATAAAGAGCTAATCTTTCTATGGTGGCCGGCATCAACCAAGCAAATTGCGACCAACACAGACTACACTCATACAAGGATGGACCAGGTCCGATGAAATGCACGAACCACTGAATTAAGTCGGCGATGCACCAAGTCCCACAATCCAGCTCCGATGCTAGCCATCTTTTACAGCAAGACCATCATCTCCGGCGATGTGAACCATCTCTGCCCTGAGCCAACGTCTCTTCAAGCAGGGGCGGAGCCAGGAAAAATCACCGTGAAAGGCACAAATTTTTTTTCGGCAATATATAATAAAAAAGTCTAAAAAAAGTACGATAAACATTATATATGAAAAACTACCCTACGAAATTACATTTTAAATGTGACCTCTTCTGTCTTTCATTTTTTGGAACCGATTAATGACGTTTTCGGTTTTAACATTTGTAAGTGCTTCGTGTTCTACACTACAAATCAAAGAGTCGTGGGCACGTATATATAAAAAATAATTGTAATGGGCACTTATTTTTTATCGAGGTGGGCACTAATATATAAAAAAAAAAATTCGAAAATTTTTGCACTATTCAGAAAAAAATCGTAGGGTGCCCGGGCATTTTGTTAAATCCGCCCCTACCTTCAAGCGTGCTGTAGTTGTAAATGGTGACCTTTTGGCGCACCCACCGGAGACGACGCCACTGGGTCTTGCTTTAGAAGAACAATCAGCGGAAGAAATCATAGATTCTTCGGTGGGTCTTGCCCTGACTTGAAGTTGATTTACCCAAGTAGTAGAGAAGCCAAGAAGAAAAGAGTGGTTGTAGATGACTTTGTAAAGAGAGGAAGATAGGAGATCTAGATGATTTTGAATCAAGAAAATCACAGTTACGGCTGATAATGGAGTCATTGGAAGATGACTTTTTATCTCATCTTAGGATTCTTGTGGTGGCAGTAGATGGTTGTGATATGCAGGTTATGGTGGCAGAAGGTGGTTGTAGTTGTAGATGGTGGTGATGAACGGTTATTGTGTGTGTGTGTTCTAATGATGAAGAAACCCAAGTGGTGACAACAAGGAAGACGGAAGAGTGTGGGAATTTCAGGTATTTGGTTAGAACAGATATGACGAATTGAAACACAAATCCTCCCAAAAAAAACTCTAGATCTATCTAACGGAATTCAAACACAAAATCGCCACAATCACCGACCCAAACATATCCGGGTTGAAGATGAAAAGGAAATTGAAGTGGGGTTTTGAAAAGGAATTTGATGTTTTCTGGGTTGAGAGAGAGATTATTTTCTTAAATCAAAATTCGTAAAATGACTATTTTACCCCTCCCATTTAACAGAAAATTTTAACATTAACGGAGCAAGGACCAATAGTGAAAGTAAATATCAACCACAGGAGCAAAGATGTTGGATTTCGAGTTTAGGGAATAATGCGGGAAATGAGGCAAACCATAGGAACCAAAGCAGAGTTCTTATCATTGGCGCCATCCGTGGGACATCAAACCCTCTACCAGTCTCAACTGTCCCTTATCAAATGTTTACCGGTATACCAACTCTCCACACGTCTCTCGCACTACCGCCATATTACGGCAGTAGTTATACACCATCTTATATAACGCCACCATACAATTTTGTACCGCTTCATCCACCTTTTCAGCAATATCCACCAGCTCTCATCCCGACAATAACGCCCAATCGTTCCCCATTCGTCAAAGATTTACTGGACTACGAGATTCCCAGTACGGCCAAACTACCAACGTTGAAAGTATATAACGGCACAACATGCCCTGATAGCCACATCGATACATATGAATGGCATATGACGTCCCTGAAACTAGATCAGCGATTCTGGTGCACGTATTTCCCAACAACTTTAGATGGAAATGCAGGCGCGTGGTTTAAAAGTTTAGCACCAAATAGCATCTACAATTTTGAGCAGCTGAAACAACTCTTCCTAACAAATTTTATGCAACTCCGAAAGTACAGAGGCGATAATCACGCCATTATGGGATGTAAACAACGCGAAGGAGAGTCTGTGAAAGAATACTTTCGCCGTTTCAACAAAGCAACACTAGATGTCCCAGGACAAGACGATAGAATGGTAACGGGAGCCTTTACCTAGGGACTTCTTCCAGGACCGCTATCCAGAAAATTCCTGGGTAAACCACCCCAAACACGTCACGAACTCAAGGAACGAGTAGAGCGTTTCCTTCGTCAAGAAGAAGGAACTGTCGAAAAACAATCCTACCTCAAAGCCACTTCAGACCAGTATCGTAAGCGCCATGATCGATACCAATACCACAGCCGGCGAACTGATTATTCTACTTCCTCCTTCAGAGGAGGTCGACCACCACGACGATACAACCCATTTCCTAGAGAGGAACAGCGAAGCAGAAATGCAGACGTTTACGTGGTGAAAGAGAACATTGGTAAAGCCCAAGATAACAGAAACCGGTACTGTGAATACCACAAAAGTAGGGCTCATGACACGGCAGATTGCGCCATGCTGAAAGCGAGATGGAAGAAAAACAACTTAAAGGAAATCTTGTAGAAACGGCAAAGAAGTTACGAGAACAATACGAAGCAAACCGGAATATGGGAAGAAACAAGAAGAACGAACAAGGCACTGGACGAGGACTTGAGATACTAGCTATCCGCACTTGCCACAAACGAATCTCACGCGCCAGAGAGGAGGTCGCGTGCCCCCAGCAGACGATTTCAAACCTAGATTTTTCCATTGACGATCCCCGACCAGAAAACTGGCAGGGAGATGACCCCCTAATCATAGTTGGATATGTTAAAAATATCAAGATTCACAGAGTATATATCGACACCGGAAGTGCGGCAGACATTATTCACGAGCATTGTTTCAATTTACTTCCTCAAGTAATTAAAGACACCCTGCAGCCAGCCACGCGCCGATTGGTAGGGTTCACGGGACACAGCATCTGGCCAGTCGGGACAATACATTTGCCTTTTACTCTACGAAGCTTCGATGAAAAACTCTACAAAACCGTTCTCCTCGAATTTGTAGTGGTACGGGCACCGTCGGAGCACAACATGATATTGGGGCGGCCAGGACTCTTGAAGTTTGGCGTGATACCATCTACGGTCCACGGCACACTCAAATTCAAAACATCTGGCGGCACTGCGTGTGTCCTCGCCACAAACCCTCAACAATTGAGATGTTACCAGGTACTGCAACCCACAGATATCATCCGCCCTACCAAGAAAGTGCGCTCAGAAGAATCCGGTGACAACGCAATCGTGAATCCAGCCTATCCTGAGCAGCTTGTCAAAATAGGCAACACACTCCCTGCTGATGTAAGAGATGTAATTATTACCTTACTTCAAAAATACAAACACGTGTTTGCATGGAAACCGTCTGACATGGTGGGGGTAGACAGAGATGTCATAGAACATAGTTTGAATGTTAAAATGGGAAGTCGCGCTATAAAGCAGAAGAAGCGAAGCCAGGCTGGCGAACGTAATGCTGCAATCAACACTGAAGTATCTAAGCTAGTGGCTGCCGGAATTCTGCGCGAAGCAATTTTCCCCGATTGGATAGCCAACCCAGTAATGGTCAAGAAACACGATGGTAGTTGGCGCATATGTATAGACTATACAGATTTAAACAAGGCGTGCCCCAAAGACTGTTACCCACTGCCAGAAATTGACCAAAAAGTAGAGTCACTTCAAGGTTTCCGTTGGAAGTGTTTCTTGGACGCGTATAAGGGGTATCACCAAATTCAGATGAAGAAAGAAGACGAAGAAAAGACTGCATTTTATACCGACAGGAGAACATTTTGCTATAAGAAAATGCCATTTGGATTGAAGAACGCAGGAGCAACTTACCAACGCTTGGTCGACAGAATGTTTCGCAATCAAATTGGAAGAAATATAGAAGTTTACGTTGATGATATGGTCATTAAAAGTCAAGAGACACTAGCACTAACGGCTGACATTGAAGAAACCTTCAAAACGTTGGAAGAGGCAAAGATGAAATTAAACCCATCAAAATGTGTTTTCGGGGTGGAGGAAGGCCAGTTCCTGGGATACTATGTGACAAACCAAGGTGTCCTCCCCAATCCAGCGAAGCTCCAAGATGCTATCGACACTAAAATACCTACTACAGTGAAGGAAATGCAAGGCCTCAATGGAAAATTAACTGCCTTAGGCCGTTTCATAGCCAAGTCAGCTGAAAAAGCGTTACCACTCTTTAATACACTGAAAGGCGAGGTAAGTAAAGAAGGATTCAAATGGACGCCTGCAGCCGACAAAGCATGGCAGAAACTCAAAGAAACACTTAGCCAACTGCCAACCCTCGCCAGCCCAACCCCCGGGGAAACTTTATTCGTATATCTGTCAGCGGCACAAGAGGCGATTTCAGCGGTTTTAGTAGTAGAAAGGAACACCATGCAACTACCAGTGTATTTCGTAAGCCGGGCACTTCAAGGCCCAGAGGTCAATTATCCTATATTGAGAAACTCGTCTTGGCACTCGTATATGCTGCCAGGCGACTTCGACGATATTTCCAGGCGCACCACATTGAGGTCCTCACCAGCCAACCATTAAAACAAATACTCTTGAAACCAGAAAACTCCGGTCGATTAGCAAAATGGGCAATAGAGTTAGGAGAACATCACATTGAATATCGACCGCGATCAGGCATCAAAGGCCAAGCTTTGGCAGACTTTCTCACCGAAATTCCAGAACAGATGCAAGTGACAGTGCCAGACAGCCAGCCGAAACCCACTGATAAGCAACAATGTGAGTGGACCCTTTTTACTGACGGAGCAGCAAGCAAAGAGGGATCAGGCGCAGGCCTCATTCTGAAAAGCCCACATGGGGAGGAGATTACGTACGCATTAAGGTTCGATTTCAAGACGTCTAACAACGAAGCAGAATACGAAGCCCTGTTAGCAGGCTTAAGACTAGCAATTGAAAATGGAGCAAAACAAGTTGCAGCTTTGAGCGATTCAATGCTGGTAACGAACCAAGTTAATGGCCGGTACAAAGCAAGAAACACAAGAATGCAAGGATACATGGACGCCGTTCAGAAGTTAACCAAATCCTTTGATAGGTTCACTATCAAACAAATCCCAAGATCAGAAAACAGGAGGGCGGATGCCCTGAGTAAGCTCGCTTCAACTTCCTTTGATCACTTGACGAAGCAGGTATTGGTCGAAGTTTTACCAGCGAGAAGTATAGATGAAAAACAAATTTGTGAGACGAGACGCGAAGAAGTGACGTGGATGACTGTTAGGTGTATTTCTAAGCATGTTTTCATGCCTTTTTATCCTTGTTTTACCTTGCATTTCATTCTCATTATTGCATATTTTCATATTTTTCGGGATTTCAAGAATAGCAACCTACTTTCACACTTTGTGGTTGTTTTCAGGTGTTTTTGAGGATTGAATCTTGCATTGGATGACAATGGGAAGCTACACAAGAAATTTCAGAAGAAACGGAGCTCAAACGAAGAAGTTACAAAAATCGAAAATCATCCCGAAGACAGAATGTTACACGACCGTGTAACTTTTGCCCTATAAGTTACACGGCCGTGTAACTTTGTTATGCCACGTGGATGCCATGTCAGCTCAGGGTAGGGTCCAGGGACTTTTGCAGGATTACACGACCGTGTAATCTTGGCCCAAGAAGTTACACGGCCGTGTAACTCTTCCTGGTGACCAGATCTACTTTTTAGCCCACTTTGAGTTGTTTATTCACTCTTGTGCTGTCATTCCCATGCTACACGACCAGATCCAGATCCAACCTGATTTTGAGGCCATGTGATGAAGATAATGGGTGTTGGAATGATGATGTTTGCCATTGTCCATTTTACCATTTTGCCCTTGGTGTGTTAGTATAAATAGATGTGTCTAGTTAGCCTTAGAATCATCTCTTATTCCATTAACTTCTGAATACTCTCTAGATACATTGTGTTTGTGTTTGTGTGTAACTTCAAGTGTGGATTATCTTCATCTTGTAAGTTCTTTTATCTTTTACTAGTCATGAGTGGCTAGTAACCTTATTTTCTGGTTTTGTATTAAGGATTATGATTGTGATTTAATATAAAGTTTGATGTTTGATTTTACATCTTTCTAGTGATATGATTTTGAGGCTTAACAAACGTTTGGTTTTATTTATTTCATATTGGTCATTTGATCTCAAATATAAATCAATCTAGTCATACAAATTATGAAATCCGTAATTGTTTTATAAAATGTTATTTGTGACAATCATCTTTGATTGGTGAAAATCATATCTCATGTTTTGACGCTCCAACGCTTGTTTAGGAGTATTGAACATTCTTGGGAACATTCACATAAAACATAATGCAATCTTTCATTCAAATTCTACGATGGTGTATGTACGAGCTTTCGTCATACACTTGACTAATCTAGATTTGATTAGTAAGATTAGTCTTAGTTAACGAGCTTCTCTTGACTAAGGTACATTAGGTGAATGGTGTATGTGCGAGCTTTCGGCATACACAAAGTACCAACTTAGAAAGATTAAAGTTATAAACATCATTCTTATTGTTATTTCCAATCATATGACTATAAATGCAAAACCAGAATTTGTCCCCAATTTATAAAAGCAATCATTCTATATATTTTGTCCCAAGTTATTTGTTCTCGACATTTATACAATCGTGTTCCAACTAAACATCAAAACCCCCCCCCCCCTTTTTGGTTACTTTCTTTATAAGTTTAAATCTCGTGAAATCAAGGTATAATCCATTAGACCATCGCTCCCTGTGGATCGACCCTACTTGCCATTTATACTACACAGTTCGTATTTATAACAAGTAGTGCAATCACGAAATATCGGTAATTAATAAATCATTTCAAACCATATTTCAATTCTTTTATTTTGTTGGTTACGACACTCAACAAATTGGCGCCGCTGCCGGGGATCACGGTATTACTAATATTTTATGCCCAGATCTGATCGAACAGGTACACCTCTTGAGATCAACAAAGAAATAGAAAAGACCGCAAAAATATTAAGAAAGCAAACTAAGCTTCGAAAGAAGCTTGATTACCAAAGATCTCATACTACACCAACACTCTCTCCTACACCACCTTCTACTTCTACTTCTACTCCCGATTTTTCTTCTAACCCATTAAAAATGGATAACGAAGAAAAGACATTGAGACAATGGGGTGCGCGAAAAGATACACAACAACCTTTATGTATAAATTATCCCAATGTAGAGAATTTTGAGCTAAAATCCGGGCTCATACACTTACTTCCAACCTTTAGAGGTTTGGAAAATGAAGATCCTCATAAATTCCTTAAGGAATTTCATGTAGTATGTTCGGGTATGAAGCCCCATAATGTGACAGAAGACCAAATCAAGCTAAGGGCATTCCCCTTTGCTCTTTACGATGCCGCAAAAGAATGGTTGTACTATCTCCCACCGGGGACGATAACAACATGGAACGATATTGCTCAAGCATTCCTTGACAAATACTTCCCGGAGCCAAAAGCTTCAAGCATACGTAGAGAAATTCTCACCTTGCGTCAAGGACGACGAGAGTCCTTGCACACATATTGGGAGAGGTTTAAGAAACTTTGCGCTCGATGCCCACAACACGGTTTGTCTGAACACCAACTTCTCCAAAATTTTTGTGAAGGCCTATCTCATCTTGATAGGCGAATTATAAATGCTTCAAGTGGTGGAGCCTTGCTAGACAAGACTCCATCCCAAATCCGGGCCTTGATTGCTACTTTGGCCGAAGATTCAAAGCATTCAATCGGAGAAGATGAATGGTATTCCGACCCCCCACGAGGAGAAAAGCAAGTAAGTACTCCTCACATTGAAACTCAAATATCTGAACTAACAAAAGCTGTCATTTTGTTAACTAAAGAGAGAGGAGCCGAACCAAAAGCGAGAGCTTGTGGAGTTTGTTTACAACATGGTCACCCGACCGACATGTGCCCATCCTTGCAAGATGAAAACGAGCATGTAAATGCTATGGGTGACCACGTGGGACAAAATTCCAGGAATTTTGACAACAATCAATCGTGGAGAAATGCGCAACCGAGACCTCAATATCAACCACAACATACCGCACCACGAAACCCCTCAGGTATGTCTTTGGAGGAAATTGTCTCTAACTTGGCTAAAAATACAATATCTTTTCAGCAAGAGACAAAAGCAAGCATCCAATTCTTGGAAAAACAAATGGCACAACTTGCAACAGCGGTTGGCAAGTTGGAAAGTAGGCTGGATACTAAATTGCCAGCCCAAACAGAAGCAAACCCAAGGCACAACGTGAGTGCCATCTCCCTTAGAAGCGGGAAGGTTTGCAAGGACCCAAGTGTGCCCAAAGATGCGGAAAAAGAAGGCACAAAGCAAGCGGAAATTCCAAGCCATACTCCATCACCTCCTTTTCCTTCGAGATTCTTAGAATCAAAGAAAGAAAGGGAAGATAGAGAAATCATGGCCACGTTCCGCAAGGTGGAGGTAAACATTCCCTTACTTGAGGCCATTAAACAAGTTCCTAGATATGCTAAGTTCCTTAAGGAACTTTGCACATCTAAAAAGAAACTCAAAGGGGATGAGACAATAAAAGTCAACGAGAATGTCTCGGCAATCATACAAAAAAGATTGCCACCAAAATACGGGGACCCGGGCGTATTCACGGTTCCTTGTAAATTGGGGGATACAAACATACCGAGAGCCATGCTTGATCTCGGTGCCTCTATCAATGTCCTGCCACTTTCAACTTTCAAAAACTTAAAGAAAGGAACATTGAAACGCACCGGAGTCGTTATTCAATTGGCCGATAAGTCTACCATACGTCCAAAAGGCGTGTTGGAAGACGTATTAGTCCAAGTGAATAACTTGGTTTTTCCCGCTGATTTTTATATCATCGATATGGGAGATGACGACTCACCAAATTCAAGTTCCACACTTTTAGGGAGACCATTCTTAAAAACATCGAGAACAAAAATTGATGTTTTTAATGGTACCCTATCTATGGAATTCGATGGTGAAATTGTAACCTTCAATATTGATCAATCCATCCGCTACCCAAGCGATGTGCCACCCGAAAACCTAAGGGAAAACAATTCATTGTTACCAAATGAGCATGAAAATAAAAATTTAGTAGCAATGGTTTCTATGAACGAAACAACAACTGGACTGACTGAAGGGTCCAAGCCTGTGGATCGCCAGGATCATCAACGCAATGATCTGGATTTGCAAAATAGAGATCCACCTCCTTTACCAAAACAAACGAGAAACAAACACCATTTCAAACGGTTTACCGAGTGTTTCTCTACCAACCAAGGAGTGGACATGAAGGAATGTCCAAGGTAAGCTTTCCTCAGCCCCCGTGTATGGATCCTTGAGCCCAAACACGGGCCCGTGTCGAGCCAAAGACGTTAAACAAGTGCGCTAACCGGGAGGCAACCCGGGGGTATTTTTGTCATTTTTCCAAAGTGTAATTTTTTGTATTTTTATAATTTTTCTATTTATAACTTTCAATTACCTACGTGTGGAAACAATCGGAATCGAAAACGGACTACCGAGGCTCAAGTTACGAAAAACGAAAAATGAAAAACGAGACAGAATGTTACACGGCCCGTGTAACTTTTTACCCTATAAGTTACACGACCGTGTAACTTGGTAAAATGGTCAAAAACGTTTTGGGTCATAAGGTAAGTTTACACGACTGTGTAACTATTCAAGCCAAAGTTACACGGCCGTGTAACTTAGGCCGAGGGGTATTTCTGTCATTTTCGCAACTATAAAAGCCAAGGACCTCATTTCTTCACTTCAATTGCTGCGATTTGCCCTTCTTGCCTCTGCCGAGTCCGATAGAACACACAAAGAAATCGATTTCATCATTTTTTCTCCTAATTTCTTCAAGTTTTGTTAAAATCCAAAGGTTAGTTACATTATTTCTCATCTTCTCCTTCATTTTGACCACAAGAAACAACCAAATCCATGGTGAAATTCGGATTTCTTGAAACCCTAGAAAATGAGGGTTTTGAATTTTAGTTGCTAAATTGTTGAAATTGCTTAGGTTCAAGCTTGGGGAAGGCTAGAATACAAGGAATCAAGGTCAATATCACCATTGTCAAGCTTCAATTCGGTGAATTCTTTCCAAAACTCAAAATCTTCATAATTTTTGGTTTTTGGCTAAAAAATTGGTTATTGGCTTTGAATTGTGAAACCTTTGTGTTTATATTTGTTTGTTTGTTTGTTTGTGTGTTATTTTTGATCATTTCCTTTGTTAAAAAAAAATAATAATAAAAAAACTTATGGCATCATCGTCCCGTACCTACTCTAGGGGTAATAAAAGGCAAATCGTATACTCGGCCTCTAGTGGCTCTTCCGATGAAGAGCCCGAACAGCAGGACTATGAAATGGGTGATGCGGGTATCTCATTCATGACCGATGCCCAAGAGGCACGTTTTTATAACTTCTTGGAAAGAACTGGACAGGCACAAAAATTCATTGATATCCCAACCTTGCGAGACTTACACATAGAGGCAGGAGTACGCAAACTCCTGTCCAATGTTGGTTGGGAAGGGTTGATGAATATAAGCGAGAAAAGCTATTCCAACCCAACTATTGAATTTTTATCATCCGTCGAATTTAACGCTCATACATCAGTTTTGTCTTTTAGAATGTTCAACAGGTCATACAAAATCACACAAAACCAGTTGTGTGAACTTATTGGCGCACCGGTCGCCAACACTTATGACCAAAGAGGCAAACTGAACAAGTTGTTTCACCGTGAAGTTGGCCCTTTCTGGACAAGGATTTCCACAGAAAATTTCTACCGTCCCAGTGCCGCCAAAGCCTCCAGCATCATCCACCCCGTCCTAAAAGTCACGCACCGCATCATTGCCTCTATCCTCTTCCCACAAGAAGAGATAAGCAAAGCTGGCCTAAATGAGCTTGAGCTTCTCTACTGCATGATTAATCCAGGGCCTAAAACCCCAAATTTTGGATCTTGGATCATGTACAAACTACTTAAGCTAAGTAGAAGTTCATCTGGCCAGCTACATTGCGGTGGCATTATCACTCTTATAGCCAAACATCCAGCTCTGGGCATCAGGTTTCCTGATAACCTTGAGATAGTCAGAGGTGAGCGATACCTCACCTCTGATGTTCTTGAGGGTATGAGGTTATTTCGACGCCCCCAATCAGACGAAATATGGCAAGCCGACGGACGCGACTATCTGCGGGTCAACAACAGAAATGCCCGAATCCTACGATTAGCCAACCCTGTCTCCACCGCAAATTGGAAGCCTCCTTCCAACATGGGCCTACAACTACCCGCTCCCAACCTACCCCCTCGAGAACCCAGTCCACCACCAAGACAGCCCCAGGAGCCTGGCCCTTCAAGCTCTGCTAGCTCATTTCCTCCAGAGCACAGTCTATACATGGAGCAATTTTCTAGCATCAACTCCCAGCTTGCGGATCTTCGCCTTGATTATCAAGGCATCTATGATAATCTTGGTGAGATTGATACACACCAAATGGAGCTGCGTCATGACTTTGATCAGTTTAGGGAGAACCAATATAAACATAACCAAGATGTTATGTCTATACTCTCTGACATACAAAGATCCGTTGCCTTCAACCCATGGCAACAGCAGCAGCCACTACAGCCACCGCAACAACAGCAGCCAGGCAGCCAACCACCACCGCCCGCTCAATTCCCGCCTTACCCATATTTCCCACCGTACCCATACCCTCCATTTCCGCCACGGGGACCCTTCCCCGACCCTCAGTAGGTTGTTTCTTTCTTTCTCCTTCCTTAATGCATTGTGGACATTGCATTTATTTTAAGCTTGGGGATGGGGAAATAAATCCCATAAAAAAAAATATATTATTTCTTGCATTTATTTTAACTTTTGCATGCATTTTTGTTATCTCTTACTTCTCACCTATGTGACACCTTTAAATTGCAACCATAATACATCTCATAGTTAAACTTCTTGTATTTTTGTCCCCTATCTACATGCAACATCACCATCTTTTGAAACCCTAGATCTTCATTAGGAATTTCTTTTTATCAATTTTCTAGCATAGATACGATTGGGAGAATTATAAAACACACATAAAATTGAATCAAAATTATTCTAGCAAAGGATGCTTTATTCACCCGTGAGTTCATCAATGTGTGTAATCGACTAGGAGAAATACTATGGAAGTTGCACTAGTTCCCCCTCATGACCATACATTTGCATATTGTCTATTAAACATAAGGTTTATCTCAAAATCGCGATTTTCCAAAGTCATGGACAAAAATCTTATTTTTTATATTTGTTCTTAGTTTTTGTGTGGTAATATGTGTCATATGACCTTGTTTATATTATTTTGGTCATTAGTGTGTTTAAATTTTTATTA
This sequence comes from Cichorium intybus, assembly GCA_023525715.1. NCBI lineage: Eukaryota > Viridiplantae > Streptophyta > Magnoliopsida > Asterales > Asteraceae > Cichorium > Cichorium intybus. The sequence continues at coordinate 21,989,534 of CM042010.1, read as the reverse complement.
TTTCAAAAATATCATAAAAATTATTGTCTAATCATTTTAGTAAAATTTTGTGAAAATGTTTTTATGGTGAAAATCCAGAAATCATTTCACTTGGTTCTAAAAGATTGGTCTAAAAAAAAAAATAATAATAATAATAATAATAATAATAATAATAAATAAAAAGACCGAACCAAGTGATCACTCAAGTCATTTAAAGTGAAAAATTTCCTACAAAAATACAATAAAAGCGATTACTTGTTTTGAAAGCCTCCTCATTTTTACTTTCAACAACTAAATCAAATTTTGGTTTAAAACTTCATTGACCATGTTTTAAAAGTCTTCATACATCTTGGGTCAATTTTGAAGTTTAAAAGATTTGGTTGTCTCGGTCGTCTAGGTATCTATCATTTGTAAATAGGAATCGAGTTGTAAATTTTTGTCCCTCTGTTTTGAAAAATCATGTGTTTAATAAATAAATATGCAAATGAGGTCGGTTGGAGGACTTGAGCAAAGTCAACTTAGTATAAGCTTCCTAGATTCGATATCTGAGCGCCCCTCCTATAAAAATGAGTGTTTATAGCCAAATCTTGAAAATGGAGCTTGCAAGGTCACACATCTTGTGACATGAGTGAATAAACACGAGAGGAGTGAACAATTGTGAGCACATCCTTTGTTTGCGAGATGCTTTGAATAAATAGTGAAGGTTTCATGTGTGAGTTTATCTTTTGTCCCAACGTGCCTATGCTAAGTAATTGATGAAAATTTGTTCCTTTTAATGGTCTTTTGTTTTGAATAGATGGTCTAACTTATATGTGTGTAGGGTCCAAATTGACATGATTTTTAGATATGATTGATGTTGTCTTGGTTGCTACCTAGGGTGTCTATTCTTTTTATACTTTGTAGTTTGTTTTCCACATTGTTTAGATCCTTGTTTTCCTTGAGGACAAGAAAAGTCTAAGCTTGGGGATATTTGTTAGGTGTATTTCTAAGCATGTTTTCATGCCTTTTTATCCTTGTTTTACCTTGCATTTCATTCTCATTATTGCATATTTTCATATTTTTCGGGATTTCAAGAATAGCAACCTACTTTCACACTTTGTGGTTGTTTTCAGGTGTTTTTGAGGATTGAATCTTGCATTGGATGACAATGGGAAGCTACACAAGAAATTTCAGAAGAAACGGAGCTCAAACGAAGAAGTTACAAAAATCGAAAATCATCCCGAAGACAGAATGTTACACGACCGTGTAACTTTTGCCCTATAAGTTACACGGCCGTGTAACTTTGTTATGCCACGTGGATGCCATGTCAGCTCAGGGTAGGGTCCAGGGACTTTTGCAGGATTACACGACCGTGTAATCTTGGCCCAAGAAGTTACACGGCCGTGTAACTCTTCCTGGTGACCAGATCTACTTTTTAGCCCACTTTGAGTTGTTTATTCACTCTTGTGCTGTCATTCCCATGCTACACGACCAGATCCAGATCCAACCTGATTTTGAGGCCATGTGATGAAGATAATGGGTGTTGGAATGATGATGTTTGCCATTGTCCATTTTACCATTTTGCCCTTGGTGTGTTAGTATAAATAGATGTGTCTAGTTAGCCTTAGAATCATCTCTTATTCCATTAACTTCTGAATACTCTCTAGATACATTGTGTTTGTGTTTGTGTGTAACTTCAAGTGTGGATTATCTTCATCTTGTAAGTTCTTTTATCTTTTACTAGTCATGAGTGGCTAGTAACCTTATTTTCTGGTTTTGTATTAAGGATTATGATTGTGATTTAATATAAAGTTTGATGTTTGATTTTACATCTTTCTAGTGATATGATTTTGAGGCTTAACAAACGTTTGGTTTTATTTATTTCATATTGGTCATTTGATCTCAAATATAAATCAATCTAGTCATACAAATTATGAATTCCGTAATTGTTTTATAAAATGTTATTTGTGACAATCATCTTTGATTGGTGAAAATCATATCTCATGTTTTGACGCTCCAACGCTTGTTTAGGAGTATTGAACATTCTTGGGAACATTCACATAAAACATAATACAATCTTTCATTCAAATTCTACGATGGTGTATGTACGAGCTTTCGTCATACACTTGACTAATCTAGATTTGATTAGTAAGATTAGTCTTAGTTAACGAGCTTCTCTTGACTAAGGTACATTAGGTGAATGGTGTATGTGCGAGCTTTCGGCATACACAAAGTACCAACTTAGAAAGATTAAAGTTATAAACATCATTCTTATTGTTATTTCCAATCATATGACTATAAATGCAAAACCAGAATTTGTCCCCAATTTATAAAAGCAATCATTCTATATATTTTGTCCCAAGTTATTTGTTCTCGACATTTATACAATCGTGTTCCAACTAAACATCAAAACCCCCCCCCCCCTTTTTTTGGTTACTTTCTTTATAAGTTTGACTTCCGTGAAATCAAGGCATAATCCATTAGACCATCGCTCCCTGTGGATCGACCCTACTTGCCATTTATACTACATAGTTAGTATTTATAACAAGTAGTGTAATCACGAAATTTTGGTAATTAATAAATCATTTTAAAACCGTATTTCAACTCTTTTATTTTGTTGGTTACGACACTCAACAATGACACCTCTTGTAGAATACCTCCGTCACGGCACACTACCAGAAGACGACGCAAGCGCGCGAAAGATAAGGGTCAAAGCCCCAAATTTCGTTATAATGCAGGGAATATTGTATAAAAAAGGATACCTTACCCCATAGTTGAAGTGCATAACCAAGCAAGAAGGACGACAGATATTGGAAGAGACACACTCGGGACTTGCGGGAGCTCATGAGGGCGCGCGCGCTCTAACTGGTAAAATACTGCGAATGGGAGTCTTCTGGCCGGATATTCACCACGACGTGACAGAAATGACGCGTGCATGCGCCGCATGCCAAACCTTTGCCCCAGTACAAAACTTGCCTCCCAACACTATGACAAGTATTAGCAGCCCCTGGCCATTCTACCAGTGGGGAATTGATATTGTAGGACCATTTCCTGAGGCCCCCGGGAGAGTGAAATTCCTCGTAGTTGCTGTCGATTACTTCACGAAATGGGAGGAAGCTGAGCCACTAGCCTCTATCTCGGGTAGGGCCATCATAAAGTTTATGTGGAAGAGTATACTGACAAGGTTTGGCACGCCTAGGGTGTTGATCAGCGACAACGGATTACAGTTTGCAGAAAATCCGTTCAGAGGTTGGTGCAAAGACAGAAACATTCGACAGCAATTCACATCAGTGGCACACCCGCAAGCAAATGGACAAACGGAAGTAACCAATCGGACCATTGTCAACGGAATCAAGAAGAGGCTGGGAAAAGCTAAAGGTAACTGGGTGGAGGAACTCCCGAGCGTATTATGGTCCTATCGAACAACTCCCCGCGCAGGCATGCGAGAAACTCCATTCAGTTTAACATACGGCACGGAAGCTGTACTTCCCCCGAAGTTAATGATAACATCCCTTAGAATTTCCACTTTCACACCAGAGAAAGCTGAAGAAGATTTGCGACACAGTTTGGATTTACTGGATGAAAAAAGGGAGCTCGCCAACCTGCGACAGGCAGCGTACAAATCCAACACAGAAAGGTACTATAATAAGCGTGTACAATCTAAAGCTTTCAAGGTAGGGGATTTTGTGCTGAGGAGGAACGAGATTAGTCACGCACATCCAGGAGGCAAATTAGGACCGACATGGGAGGGACCCTTACAAGGTACAAGAAGCGCACTGAAATGGGTCCTATGTGCTAGAAACCACTGATGGACGAATGATACCAAGGACATGGAATGCTCAACACCTAAGAAAGTTCTTTTTCTAAAAAAAAATTGCATTCGAACAATCGCAATCCAAACGCTACTGAATGTGTATGACCAAATTCTCGCAAGGAGCCAGTCTCCGAAAATTAAAAAATTTCTTTACTTCAAAGAAAAAATGCACTTTCTATTTCAACACATGTTTGCTAAACAAACGATAGAATGGGTTGGACTGATCACCCAACCCGCAAATGATGGTTATAATATACAACTCAACGATAGTGGCCGAGCACCACACCCATTAAGTCAAAGCTTAACGCTGTGGCCGAGCACCACACCAATTAAGCTAAAACTCAACGATAGTGGCCGAGCACCACACTCATTAAGTCAACACTTAACGTTGTGGCCGAGCACCACACCAATTAAGCTAAAACTCAACGATAGTGGCCGAGCACCACACTCATTAAGTCAACACTTAACGCTGTGGCCGAGCACCACACCAATTAAGCTAAAACTCAACGATAGTGGCCGAGCACCACACTCATTAAGTCAAAACTTAACGTTGTGGCCGAGCACCACACTCATTAAGCCAAAACGTAACATTGTGGTCAAATACCACACCAGTCGCAACTAAAATCATGTTTAAAAAGTAACAATTACCACAGCAAAAATCACAAAGCCAACCAATATATTTGCTACAAAGAGAGATACGCAATCATCAAAATACCATAACAGCCAAATCCAGATATTCATGGCCAACTATCAAAACAAACATTTCAAGACAAAAACACCCAACCAATTGTTCTACAAACCACAAGTAACACCAACTTGCTAGAATCCAAAGGGGTAAAGCAATGCAACATCTTCTACGGACAAACACACTGACAAAGAAAGCAAAATGCATGAAATATTGTTCAAACAGCAACCATCATTTACACAAACCAAACACACATACCCTATTCGTCAGTTTCGACCCGCAACAGCTCTTTCAACTCTCCAACACCCAACTGGCCCAAACGAAGTAACCTAGCGTAATCCAGCGTCGCGAATTCCTCCATGGCATCATTCACTTCATGAGTATAGCTGGAGGATGAACTGCCCTCCCCCACATCAGGACCCGCAATATTAAGCTCTTGGCGCAAAGCACGGCGACCAGCATCTTCACCTGCAACATAGCTTGTACGCCTGATGCGATTCACGCTGTGGATTAATTCCAGGATCATGAAGACCTTCTCCACAACCCTGACCATACCTTCTTCAACAACCCACTTCAAATCTTCCTCCACCTTAGCCAAAGCTGCAGCTCCCTCCTCCAGCATACGTTCTTTCTTGCACATACCTGCATCAAAACTTTCTGTACGAATCATTAGTGCCTCGTTTTCCTCAGTCATCTTGTCCATGCCCACAAGTTGCTCCTCAACAGACATTTTTTCTGACATTAAGAGCTCATACTTCAGATCGAATTCACGAGACACCTTCTCCAACACAGCAATCTGTTCTTTCAACTCCTCTACTGTCCCGCGTAAACGCGCATTCTCCGCAGCAGCCTTCCGGGCTTCCAATTTAAATGCCTCATGCGTCTTGGAGGAGTTGGCTAGATGCTCAATGCGTTTTGCAGCAGCTGCCAAGTAATATGCCGACTGGGTAGATGCGAATCTCAGTGTACTCACCAGGCCATCATGCGTAAAATCCTCCATTTCTGCATCTGCCGCAGGAGGAAAAGCATGTAAGGCAAAATCAATGGCTGTTTCTCTCGAAGATAAGCGAGATCCATTCAGCAATTTCCAATCTGGGACGAATGGCAGAGACGCATAATCCGTCCAGACATGCGTCCCCAACATGCCACCACCTTTCCCCGAACTGACACCTTCTTCATCACCAACTTCAAACCCAAACAGACTTTCACCACCAACATTTTCAAACTCAGCACCAGCTTCCCCCTTTTTACCCAGACCTTGTATATCCTCAGACCCAGAAATCTTCACTTCTTCATCAACCCTTTCCTTACCCTTACCTTTGCCACCAACAATGCCAGACTCAGAAATCACCTTGGCGTCTTTCGGAGCATCATCATCGGGAATGTCGATAACCCCAAGTTCGTTTTCTTTCAACTGATTCAACAATCTGCGACGACTTACACGTCTAATTAGTCGAGTATCCCTGGAACTCTCCGATCCCTCCACCGTATCCCATGCAACCTTCCTCTTGCTCAACATCTTAGATACCCCTTCAATAATGCCCTCTTTACTATCCACAACAAGTTCATGAGATTTCTCCCCATCCCCTTTCGAAAAACCTTCCACCTTAGCATCAACTAAAGGAACCTCGCCAGACTGATCTTTTCCCGACCTTTCCACCTCCCTAACATTTTCCATACGAGCGACGGTTTCTGGATTACGGAAAACAAACGACGGCGGTATCTTGTCAACCAGATCGACCTCACGATACTGGTATTTTTCTTTTGAACTCTTTAAAAGAACCTCTTCAAAGCGAACCTTACGAGGACCACCTACATATGGAATCAGCATTTTCCTTAACAAAAGGGGGCAAAAACGAACACATCAAGATGAGCATAGGAGAACTAACAAGAAAACGAAAATTTACCTTTTTGAACAACGAAAAATTCTGGCATTTTACCTCGCATCCTCCACGCAGTACTCATTCCTCCCCCGGCCAAAATATGCTCCGGAAATTCATCGGCAGCCACCTGAAAGCTATTTAGGATCTTTACTACTGCCTCCTGGTGAGGGTATAGTTTCGGAATCTGATCAGATGCCGTACCAGGACAGTGATAGATGGTTCCAACTCGAGATGCGTTCACCCACAACCAATGATCTTGCCAATTTTTGGGGGAGTACTTGGGCTCAGGCACCAAAGTATGCACATTAGTTCTCCGATAGAAGGCGTAGTTATCACCAACCGCTGCAAACCTGAAGTAATATTTAAAGATAAAGAAATCAAGAGCTATACCCTGTGAACGACACAGTAACTCGAAAGCAACGATTTTGTTCACACAGTTTGGAGTCAATTGATGCAGGCCAACATGGTTCCGTCGGAGAACTTCCTCCATGAAATCCGACGTCGGAAGACGGTAGCCGGCGTCGAAAGTCTTCAAATAAACCCCAGTTTTTCCTTCGAGGGGGAAAGAGAATATGGCATTCTTAGAAGGAATTAGAACACCATCCTCGGGTTGGAAACCGTACTTTTCCACAAGAGGACCATAAAGCTCATCGGCAATCTCCTGTTCGACAACTGCGGCCATTGCTTCAGTGTAGAGAAAGAGAAAGAGCAAAAGACAGAGGAGAACGAGAATGTAGTAGGAGAGAAAGTAGAAAACCCTAATCGAAAGAATAGATAAGAAGCGGGAAACTCGAAAATCGCTAATGATGGAAACTGACATATCATGTCGGCAATAAATACGGACCCACTTAGCCAAAAGCAAACCGCCGATCATCTAAAGTCTAGAACGTCAGAGCTAGCACGCGTCTATCTCGACTATTAGACTGGGGAATTGATGATATACCATGGGCGACGTACTCACCAGCCCGCCAGCACGATAGCAAGCAACGTCCATCCAGCCGCCAGGGGCCGCGCAACCCGCCTGGCTGGACGACACGCTTGCCAACTGATGATATACCATGGGCGACGTACTCGCCAGCCCGCCAGCACGACAGCAAGCAACGTCCAGCCAGCCGCCAGGGGCCGCGCAACCCGCCTAGCTGGACGACACGCTTGCCAACAACCACGAATATTCAGGAATCTCTCAAACCAATAAGAGAGTGACAGCTCTCCTCATGAGAGTCCTGTGTACGATTTACCAACAGACGATTCGGTTAATATACGATCCACTACCTGGTCAGACCAACGCACCAATCATAGACGAGCACAAAGGATCCGCCAATCAGAAAAGGCCCACGATCCTAACGATCGTGTGGTCCCCAAAGGTACAACGGTATATGATGATCAACCCCATGGGGAGATCATCATCGTCATTCTCTCATTTTCACTTTTCGTCATTACATTCTCTCTAATTTCTCCGATCACCGTACTAACTAGACCGTCGGAGCGCCCTTCCGGGATCGCCTCCCGGAGTGCGACTAACCGTTTTCTCGTTGTTGTGAACTCAGGCCTCCATTCCGACCAACTCTGCTAACACGAAGAAGTAGAGTTCTTATCAGTCATATAGAAACACAAAGCCACAAATGCATTCGCAGTTTATTTAATTAGCTTTAAAGCTTTAAAATATTAAATATGATAGTTTTATAGAAAACATAACGCGTGTAGATCAGTTAATTCATGTCTTTCTCTCACTTTTACGTAGATTGGCAGAATAGTGAATTAAGCGCAAGTACGTATTTGTTGCCGGGACCAATGATTCTTTTTCGTAATGGTTAACCCCATCAACTCGTGGTTTTGTATCAAAAAGAAAGAAAAAAGGAGTCTCAATGTTGTGTAGGGATGTCTTAGAGGTCAAACGGGTTAGAGGTGTACGAATCTCTCAAATGTCGTGTTGGATTCATTTGAGAATCAAAATATTCTCGAGAACTCTACGAACTACTTTCCTGCATAATTTTTTTTTCAATTTTGTTTATAAATCTCTAAAACACACAAGTATAAATGCACTTGTTGAAAAAAAAATTGAAAAAAGCACACATTTGATAGATGTGCATATGTGCATATTTTTCGTCAAAATACATAACGTAAAATATGCATATATACACATCTATAAAATGTGCATATTTTATCAAAAAAAAAATTTAACGAATGCACATATACATGTGCGTTTTATAGATATACAAAAACAATTATGCGGTAAAATGGTTCTCAAAAGAACCCAACACACACACAATATATATATATATATATATATATATATATATATATATATATATATATATATATATATATATATATATATATATATATATATATATATATATTTATTTATTTATATTTATATTTATATTTATATTTATATTTATATTTATATATACATGAACCCAAAATCCACTAAGATCCGTGAGGACAAATCTGGACCTTTAATTTTGAAAAATGTGTGGATAAGATTCAATGTGAATAAAATGTCATATCTTCAAAGCTTGGAGGGCTACTTGTATAAAAATCAAAATCATTGGGTGGATGATAAAAATTAATAAGAGTAATATGGTAATTGAAACGAGACCCCCCACCAGATTGCGATACTTGTCGCCATATGGTTTGTTGTGTTTTTTTTATTTTCACCGCTTAGTTTTTTGGGTTATAACTTTTTTTTCTTTGTAAAAAAAATTCTAAAAAAACCAAAGTTCTTAAAATTTAATTATCTACAAAACAAGCACCATCATGAAAATTTGAAAAAAAAATTTATTTTTTATTCTTTATAAAAAATCAAAAAATTAAAAAAATTATCCAAAAATTATGAAAATTTAAGAGATCGTTCTAGACATCATATTATTAAGTTTTTAAAAACAAAAATTTGAAAAAAAGTTTTTTTAAGTGTTCATTTTTATATTTTGAAGTAAAAAACTCATCAAAATAGCAAAAAAATATACATGATCCAAAAATATTAAAACCAAAATATGTTTATGATTCAAAACTTATGATCCAAGATTCAAATCAAAATTCGTTACGATCTAAGATCCAAAACTCGTTATGATCCAAAAACGAGTTAAAAAAACATACAACGACAAAATTATTCAAAACTTATGATCCAAGATTCAAAATTAGTTATGATCCAAGATCCAAAAGTCGTTATGATCCAAAATGAGTTAAAAAAACATACAACGACAAAAGTAAAAAAAAAGCTGGAAAAATAACAGAAAAAAAAGAAAAAAAGCTGAAAAACATTACAAAAAAACCTGAAAAAAAATAAAAATAAAAAAAACTGAAAAAAAAACTAAAGATAATATTAAAAAAATAATAATAACGAAAATAAATAAAAAATCCCGTTTAATTTATGTTGTACGGTCGTGAGTAGCATATGATCGTATCCTCAAGTCCGTATTTCGTTTCGTGGACGTGCGTCGCACGTGATTGCGTCACGTCGAAAGAAGATGTTTGACGTTATTGCCCTTAGGAGAGTGATTGGACAAGAAGAGTCGTCGCGGTTCCTACCGGATTTTGGGTTCCTACCGGATCTTAACCATATATATATATATATATATATATATATATATATATATATATATATAATGTTAGAAACTTATATATTATACGGTTGATAATTAAAAATATTTACATAATAAAAAAATATATTTATTTGATTAAAATTAATAACCGAATATCAAAGATGTGTTGTATTATATAAAATATTATAAAAATTTTAAAGTAGTTTTCCAACACATTCTAGTTTCCCAAATAGCCAAAGATGACACCATCAAATGCAACTGTATATCATTTGAATTCATTTGATATACTCCAAAATCTTCTTGCTTCACCTCTCACCAAAAAAAAAAACCAATTGCTCCTCCTATATCATAAATCAATCCATAAATCAAGGTAATCAAGTATGATCAAAAGTGAATATGAATTATATTGAACCCTTATAGTTTGTAAAAGTAGAGTCGTCATGTATTGAACTTAATATCAAGCTTTGTTTGTACAACACAAATTGCTAACCATAGATGCTTTGTATTCAGAAATCCAATTGGGGCAAAAGCTTATTTTGTTAATTTGTTTAGAGTTAGAGATGGGGTATCCCAAATTTTTTTCAAGGGTTGCAACAACACAGTTAAAAACAAAATTTGAAAAATTTATACCACCGACCAAAAATTTAGGTATAGGTCTGCCACTAGTTAACTGCTTTCGCTTTCATGTTAATAAGGAATATAGTTTCAAAACACTGCATATTCCTCTAAATGATTAATAAATAACAAACAGACATTTAAAATGCAATACTTCGCCTCGATTCTGCTTCAACTGGATTATTAACATCCATAGCCAACATTTTAGAAATATATATTTGATACACAATAAATCAATAAAGAAATGCAAGAGATTAATGAAGTAAAAACGAAAATCGCCATTACCCTTATTTCTCCATGCTATTAGAAATGAAATCAACGACAAAACCAATAGACCCAACACCAAAAGCTACAAACAGTCGACGTGAGTGAACCAAAAACATAATACTTGAGGTATTTTTTCTCGAGTGGACCTTCGGGGAGACCCCAAAGTTGTGGTCTTAGTGGCCTTGCTCCTACTCTCTTAGGCTTTGGTTCCTACATTAAAAGTTTCGATAGCAATTACTCTAGCCTCAGATAGACATCTGAACTACCATTACTTCCAGAACCTTTACTTATTGCAAAGGTACCAAAAGAATTTACGATTTCTTCTTTTGATTTCCCATCGAATGCCACCCTTTGTTGTGGTTAGCCATAGCGAATAAAGTTGCACTTATGTGCCTACGCCTCTAACTTGTCTGTCTCTACTAGAAAATAGGGGGGTTAGCCACGCACATTTGCGTGGCTGTTGTGTGGTAAAAGCCGAATAGACACGCAATAGCCACGAAAACTGACCTGTGGAAAAACCCTTTGTATCTAAATTGTAGTCACACTTTAGCCACGCAAATTTGCCACGCAACAACAACGCACAGTTTACCACGCATTAGCCACGCAATTTCAACACTCAATAGTCACGCGCGTTAGCCACGCCATGGCAACGTACGTTTAGCCACGCAATAATCCCGAGAACTTGATATCGCAATATCCACACAAAATTAGCCATGCAATATCAACCCAAATTTAGCCACGCAATATCCACCAACTTTTAGCCACGCAATATCCACCAACATTTTTCAACGCATTAGTCACGCAAAGCATTAGCCACGCAATATCCACCAAAGTTTAGTCACGCAATATCAACCAACATTTTACAACGCATTAGCCACGCAATAAACACAAACATTTTCTTTGACTTTCTTTGACTTTTAACCACGAAATAGCCACTCAATTACCATGCATTACATTTTTTTTTTAAATACCAGAATATTATTTTTAATTCCAATTTTTTTTGTCATTAACCACATTTGACAAAACACACACACACATATCTCTGAACTATAAAACTATAAAAATACGCTTAAACATAAAATTTATAAGTTGAGGATAAAGTGTCCATTTCCTCAAATTCAATTCCAAGGATATCTCTGAACATACATCCGTACATGTATAAATAATGCCAAAGATACAAAAAGGGTGTTGTTGAACATGAACCAGAATACAACTTCTATCACTAATTGTAGTGTGAAATTTAGCCTAGAAAATAAATTAAATATCAACGGTGCATTTCCTCAAATTCAATTCCAAGCAAATTCTTTCCTTTATAAGTTGCTTGACGCTTGGTGGATTCTAGCCTGTAAAGTTGACATCAACACATGCCTCCACTTCCTTTTACAAAAAGATGATGATAATAATGATGCAAACAATAATAATTATGTTTTAAAAAAATCATATATTCATATATATTTTGTCTATATCGTAATGTATACCACCCAAATTACAAAAAAAGTTGTGCAGTTGATTTTGATGCCAGATTTTCGGTTAGTAAAATTTGTATCTTTAAAGAATTTGGTAACTAAGTGAACCCACCATAAAATATTAAAACCTTAAAAACCAGTGGAATCAGTGAAGTACATACCTTAACTGCATTTGCGTAAGGACTAAAATCAGTGCAATTTCACCACCATTTGAACCACCTAAAACATTCAAACATATAATAACTTTGATGTTTGAATATATATAACCACAAAAACCAAGCGACTTTATCTTTTGGCATGATGAAAACTAGTCAAGCGACTTTATCTTTTGGCCAGAAGGTTGCTTTTATAACCACAAAATTATAACTTTGATGGAATTGATCACATCATGTACAGAATCTTACATCAAAAACCAAAATGAAAAAGATTTAAAAACCTTATATCACTTCTCTTGGAGCAATTTATTAACAATTGGGAACTCGGGTACTATATCCACTGGAACCTGCATAAATTGTCAAAAATACAGATCAAAATAGGGAGCAAAACATGTGAAACTCGTGGACAATTACAGTTAAATAATGAAATACATGTTATTATGTAATTTACCTGAACTATTTCCAATTTTTTCAAAGCAACTTTCAAAGGCTGTGTCATCACACAGTATTTTGTAAGAAGTTGTTGAGCAGCAGTTTTGTCACATTTTCCTTGTGTTGTTAATATAACCCTACTTAAGCTTTCAACTGCATCTCCAATCTATCAAGCCAGTAGTTTTTCATTATCATAAACAATAGAAAGATCGATTTATTTCAAAATACCTTATTGAAATTGGGACAAAGATTAAACCTGCATATTAGACTTACACAGACCTACCACAATCAAAATATACAAGTACCTGCAATCAGAACAAAACCTGCAAATCGGATTGTGGTGGTCGAGAAGTCTCAACAAAACCTGCAATCGGAACAAGTACCTGCAATCGGAACAAAACCTGCAATCGGATTGTACCAAGTCAAAATCTGCAATCGGATTGGAGAAGAAGGGGAATTAATGACAAGTACCTGTTGCGATTGCTATACCAAGTCAAAGGTTGAACCGGATCGGCGGCGGCGCTGGATTAAAATCGATGGAGCAACCTCGGAAACCTAATCGACGGCGGCGAGGAGAAGGAGGTGAGGATTGAAGTTTGACGTAGGAAATCACTTCCCGTAGGCTGGAATCGGCCGGAAATGGCGTAGATCGGCGGCGGAACCAAGCTGCACAGTAGAGGAGGAGAGGGTCTGTTTGCTGCAAATGAGGGAGAGGGAGGTGAGGTTGAAGGCCTATGCACCACATCGCATCCCAGCGGCTGGAATCGGTCGGAAATGGCGCCGATCGGTGGTGGTAGCGGCCGGGAATGGTGAACGAAGGCTGTTCGTAGGAGGGAAAGAGGGAAAGATGTCGGCATGTGCAAATGAGGAGGAAGGAGAATGAGTTTCCCAGATCCCTTTTTATTTCATTTCATTTAAAAGGTGTTTAAAAGGTGTTTGGTGGCTAAAGCGTGGTTAAACAGCCACGCAATTAACACGCAACGATGTATTTTTTCTGATGCAAAACGTACAAGTGAGCAAAGAATTCTCCGTTAAAAGGGCTTTGTGGTTAAAGCGTGGTTAAACAGCCACGCAACTTCCACGGAAATATTTAAAATCGAAAAAAATGTTTAAAATGGAATTGAATGTATTGGTTTATTATTATTATTATTATATATTCTAAAAAATAGGAAAACAATTACTAATATTATTATTTTTTTCGTTTTCGTTTTCGTTTTATTAATTATATCGTTTTGGGCTATAAGCCTCATCCGTTTTCGTTTTCGTTTTATTAATGAGTAACGTGTTTAAAAGGTGTAAACGCTTGTGTGTAAGTCCAATTTACGTATAAACCGAGAAATACAAAGATAATAAAGTATAATAAGGATGTACAAAAAATGAACCCAAAAAAATAATTTTTGGCCTTCAAAAAACAAAAAATACAAATACAGTCGTGGCTATTGCGTGGCTAATTAACCACGCATTAACCACGCACTGTCTGGTTGTGTGGTAAATGTGTGGTTAATTAGCCACGCAATAGCCACGACTGTATTTGTATTTTTCGTTTTTTTGAAGGGTAAACATTATTTTTTTGGGTTCATTTTTTACACATCCTTATTATACTTTATTATCTTTATATTTCTCGGTTTATACGTGAATTCGAGTTACACACAAGCGTGTACACCTTCCAAACCCATTGTTCATTTCAAACGTTATCCTTTCAAGGTGTATAAGCACTTGTGATTTTAACACACCAACACATTGATACACATACAATCATGAGTATGAGTATAAGTATGAGTATATATGAGAATGAGTGTATATAAGTATGAGTGTGTGTAACACCCGACTTATTTAACAAAAACACCCCAAAAATTTTTCATTTTTCAACCAAATATTTTACAATCAAAACCATAAGTAAGGGGTATTAGTTAACAAAATACGAGTACAAGTGTATCACGAAGTATAATACATAAATATTATACATTCTTAAGCCGGGTCGTCACTTCAACATTAAGCCGTCAGTCACGGACTTTATCTTTTCCTTTAGCAGGGTCACGCTCACCTGCAGGGACATATCAACAAACTGTGAGCTATAAAGTCCAATGAGTAATCAAGCAATCAAATAAACATATACAAGAGAATAATAACAATTAAACTCTTAAACAATTTCTGTCCCAAAATCATGGTCATCATTGACCGCACCGTGATCATAGCCATTAAGGCCGCACCGAATATCTTAGTGTTGAGTGTCGTAATCAACAAAATAAAAGAGTTGAAATATGGTTTGAAATGATTTATTAATTACCAATATTTCGTGATTGCACTACTTGTTATAAATACTAACTGTGTAGTATAAATGGCAAGCAAGGTCGATCCACAGGAAGCGATGGTCTAATGGATTACACCTTGAATTCACGGAAGTCAAACTTGTAAAGAAAGTAACCAAAAAGGGGGGGTTTTGATGAATAGTTGGACAATAATTATGTAAATGTTGAGAACAAATTAACTTGGGACAAAATATATAGAATGATTGTTTTTATAATTTGGGGACAAATTCTGGTTTTGCATTTATAGTCATATGATTGGAAATAACAATAAGAATGATGTTTATAACTTTAATCTTTCTAAGTTGGTACTTTGTGTATGTCGAAAGCTCGCACATACACCATTCACCTAATGTACCTTAGTCAAGAGAAGCTCATTAACTAAGACTAATCTTACTAATCAAATCTAGATAAGATCATAGAATTTGAATGAAAGATTGCATTATGTTTTATGTGAATGTTCCCAACAATGTTCAATACTCCTAAACAAGCGTTGAAGCGTTAAAACATGAGATATGATTTTCACCTAATTAAAGATGATTATCACAAATAACATTTTATAAAACAATTACGAATTTTATAATTTGTATGACTAGATTGATTGATATTTAAGATCAAATGGCCAATATGAAATAAATAAAAACCAAACACTTGTTAAATCTCAAAATCATATCACTAGAAAGATATAAAATCAAACATCAAACTTTATATTAAATCACAATCATAATCCTTAATACAAAACCAGAAAATAAGGTTACTAGCCACTCATGACTAGTAAAAGATAAAAGAACTTACAAAATGAAGATAATCCACACTTGAAGTTGCACACAAACACAAACACAATGTAACTAGAGAGTATTCAGAAAATAATGGAAAGATGGGATGATTCTAAGGCTAACTAGACACATCTATTTATACTAACACACCAAGGGTAAAATGGTAAAATGGACAAGGGCAAACATCATCATTCCAAGACCCACTTCCTTCATCACATGGCCTAAAAATCAGGTTGGATCTGGATCTGGTCGTGTAGCATGGGAATGACAGCACAAGAAAGAATAAACAACTCAAAGTGGGCCAAAAAGCAGATCTGGTCACCAGGAGAAGTTACACGGCCGTGTAATTTCTTGGGCCAAAATTACACGGTCGTGTAATCCTGCATTTCTTCCTGGGCTCCACTTCAGCTGACATGGCATCTTATGTGGCATATTAAGTTACACGGCCGTGTAACTTTTGCCCACAAAGTTACACGAGCCGTGTACTTTACTGTTAACGGAACGCCATTTTTGCAACTTCTTCGTTTGAGCTCTGTTTCTTCTGAAACTTCTTGTGTAGCCTCCCATTGTCATTCAAAGCAAGATTCAACCCTTAAAAGCACCTGAAAACAACCACAAAGTGTGAAAGTAGATTGCTATTCTTGAAATCCCGAAAAACATAAAAATATGCAATGATGAGAATAAAATGCAAGGTAAAACAAGGATGAAAAGGCATGAAAACATGCTTAGAAATACACTTAACAAATATCCCCAAGCTTAGACTTTTCTTGTCCTCAAGGAAAACAAGGATCTAAACAATGTGGATAACAAACTACAAAGTAGAAAAAGAATACACACCTTAGGTAGCAACCAAGACAACATCAACCATATCTAAAAATCATGTCAATTTTAGACCCTACACACATATAAGTTAGACCATCTATTCAAAACAAAAGACCATTAAAAGGAACAAATTTTTATCAATTACTTAGCATACGCACGTTGGGACAAAATATAAACTCACACATGAAACCTTCACTCATTATTCAAAGCGTCTCGCAAGCAAAGGACGTGCTCACAATTGTTCACTCCTCTCGTGTTTATTCACTCATGTCACAAGATGTGTGACCTTGCAAGCTCCATTTTCAAGATTTGGCTATAAACACTCATTTTTATAGGAGGGGCGCTCGGATATCGAATCTAGGAAGCTTATACTAAGTTGACTTTGCTCAAGTCCTCCAACCGACCTCATTTGCATATTTATTTACTAAACACGTGATTTTTCAAAACAGAGGGACAAAAATTTACAACTCGATTCCTATTTACAAATGATAGATACCTAGACGACCGAGACAACCAAATCTTTTGAACTTCAACTTGACCCAAGATATATGAAGAATTTTTAAAACATGGTCAATGAAGTTTTTAACTAAACCAAAATTGGATTTAGTTGTTGAAAGCAAAAAGGATGAGGCTTTCAAAACAAGTAATCGTTTTTATTGTATTTTTGTAGAAAAATTTCACTTTAAATGACTTGAGTGATCACTTGGTTCGGTCTTTTTTTTTTATTTTTTTTATATATATATTTTTTTTATTTTTTTTATTTTTTTTTAGACCAATCTTTTAGAACCAAGTGAAATGATTTCTGGATTTTCACCATAAAAACATTTTCACAAAATTTTGCTAAAATGATTAGACAAAATAATTTTTATGATATTTTTGTAAACATAAATGAAAAACTCAAAAACACTAATGACCAAAATAATATAAACAAGGTCATATGACACCTACTACCACACAAAACTAAAAAATATAGAAAATAAGATTTTTGTCCATGACTTTGAAAAATCGCTATTTTGAGATAAACCTTATGTTTAATAGACAATATGCAAATGTATGGTCATGAGGGGGGTCTAGTGCAACTTCCATAGTATTTCTTCTAGTCGATTACACACATTGATGAACTCACGGGTGAATAAAGCATCCTTTGCTAGAATAATTTTGATTCAATTTCATGTGTGTTTTATAATTCTCCCAATCGTATCTATGCTAGAAAATTAATAAAAAGAAGTTCCTAATGAAGATCTAAAGTTTCAAAAGATGGTGATGTTGCATGTAGATAGGGGTCAAAAATACAAGAAGTTTAACTATGAGATGTATTATAGTTGCAATTTAAAGGTGTCACATAGGTGAGAAGTAAGAGATAACAAAAATGCATGCAAAAGTTTAAAATAAATGCAAGAAATAAAATATATATATATTTTTTTTGAATTTTTGTTGTTTTAAATTTTTTTTTTTTTTTTTTGAATAAAGGGATTTATTCCCCCATCCCCAAGCTTAAAATAAAGCAGTGTCCACAATGCATTAGGGAAGGAGAAAGAAAGAAACAACCTACTGAGGGTCGGGGAAGGGTCCCCGTGGCGGAAATGGAGGGTATGGATATGGTGGGAAATATGGGTAAGGTGGGAATTGAGGGGGCGGGGGTGGTTGGTTGCCTGGCTGCTGTTGTTGCTACGGTGGCTGTAGTGGTTGCTGCTGTTGCCATGGGTTGAAAGCAACGGATCTTTGTATGTCAGAGAGTATAGACATAACATCTTGGTTATGTTTATATTGGTTCTCTCTAAACTGGTCAAAATCTTGGCGCAGCTCCATTTGGTGTGTATCAATCTCACCAAGATTATCATAGATGCCTTGATAATCAAGGCGAAGATCCGCAAGCTGGGCGTTGATGCTAGAAAATTGCTCCATGTATAGACTGTGCTCTGGAGGAAATGAGCTAGCAGAACTTGAAGGGCCAGGTTCCTGGGGCTGTCTCGGTGGTGGGCTGGGCTCTCGAGGGGGTAGGTTGGGAGCGGGTAGTTGTAGGCCCATGTTGGAAGGAGGCTTCCAATTTGTGCTGGAGACAGGGTTGGCTAATCGAAGTATTCGGGCATTTCTGTTGTTCACCCGCAGATAATCGCGTCCGTCGGCTTGCCAAATTTCGTCTGATTCGGGGCGTCGAAATAACCTCATACCCTCAAGAACATCGGAGGTGAGGTATCGCTCACCTCTGACTATCTCAAGGTTATCAGGAAATCTGATACCCAGGGCTGGATGTTTGGCTATTAAAGTGATAATGCCACCGCAATGTACCTGGCCAGATGAACTTCTACTTAGTTTAAGTAGTTTGTACATGATCCAGGATCCAAAATTTGGGGTTTTAGGCCCTGGATTAATCATGCAGTAGAGAAGCTCAAGCTCATTTAGGCCGGCTTTGCTTATTTCTTCTTGTGGGAAGAAGATAGAAGCAATGATGCGGTGGGTGACTTTGAGGACGGGGTGGATGATGCTGGAGGCTTTGGCGGCACTGGGACGGTAGAAGTTTTCTGTGGAAATCCTGGTCCAGAAAGTGCCAACTTCACGGTGGAACAGTTTGTTCAGTTTGCCTCTTTGGTCATAAGTGTTGGCGACCGGTGCGCCAATAAGTTCACACAATTGGTTTTGTGTGATTTGGTATGACCTGTTGAACATTCTAAAAGACAAAACTGTAGTATTAACGTTAAATTCAACGGAAGACAAAAATTCGATAGTGGGGTTGGAATAGCTCTTTTCGCTTATATTCATCAACCCTTCCCAACCAACATTTGACAGGAGTTTGCGTACTCCTGCCTCTATGTGTAAGTCTCGCAAGGTTGGGACGTCTACGAATTTTTGGGCTTGCCCAATTCGTTCCAAGAAGTTATAAAAGCGGGCCTCTTGGGCATCGGTCATGAATGCGATACCCGCATCGCCCATATCAAAGTCCTGCTGTTCGGCTCTTCATCAGAAGAGCCACTAGAGGCCGAATACACAATTTGCCTTTTATTACCCCTAGAGTAGGTACGGGATGATGATGCCATTTTTTTTTTTAGTTTTTAACAAAGGAAATGAACAAAATTAACACCCAAACAAATAAAACACACCAATTTAATCACAAAGGTTTCCCAAATCAAATCCAAGAACCAATTATCTAGCCAAAAACCAAAAATTATGAAGATTTTGAGTTTTGGAAAGAATTCACTGAATTGAAGCTTGACAATGGTGATATTAACCTTGATTCCTTCTATCCTTGCCTTCCCCAAGCTTAAACCTAAACAATTTAAACAATTCAACATCAAAAATTCAAAACCCTAATTTTCTAGGGTTTCAAGAATTCCGAATTTCACCATGGATTTGGATGATTCTTGTGGTCAAAATGATGGAAAAGATGAGGGATAATGGAACTAACCTTTGTAGTTTAACAAATCTTGAAGAAATTAGGAGAAAAAATGAGGAAATTGAAATGTTCTTGTGATAGTTCGGACTCGGCAGAGGGTTTGGGAGCAAATCGCGACCGTGTAATGATAAAAATGAAGTGTTTGCTTTATATAATATGCGAAAAAGACAGAAATACCCCTGGCCAAAGTTACACGGCCGT
Organism: Cichorium intybus; assembly: GCA_023525715.1. Classification (NCBI taxonomy): domain Eukaryota; kingdom Viridiplantae; phylum Streptophyta; class Magnoliopsida; order Asterales; family Asteraceae; genus Cichorium; species Cichorium intybus. The sequence continues at coordinate 21,969,218 of CM042010.1, read as the reverse complement.
GTAACTTTGGCTTGAATATTTACACGGTCGTGTAAACTTGGCTTATGACCAAAACGAATTTTACCATATTGCATAGTTACACAGTCGTGTAACTTATAGGGTAAAAAGTTACACGGGCCGTGTAACACACTGTTCATTTTTTCGTTTTTCGCTTTTCGCATTTTGAGCCTCGGTAGTCCGTTTTCGATTCCGATCGTTTTCTCACGTAGGTAATTGAAAGTTATAAACAGAAAAATTATAAAAATACAAAAAATCACACTTTGAAAAAATGACAAAAATACCCCCGGGTTGCCTCCCGGTTAGCGCACTTGTTTAACGTCGTTGGCTCGACACGGGTCCGTGTTTGAGCTTTAGGACTCATACACGGGGGCTTAGGAAAGGTTACCCTGGACATTCTTTCATGCCCACTCATTCTTGATTGGTAGAGAAACATTCGATGAACCGCTTAAGACGGTGTTTGTTTCTCGTCTGTTTTGGCCTAGGAGGTGGATCTATATTTTGCAAATCCAGATCATGGTCTTGATGATCTTGGCGATCCACAGGCTTGGACTCTTCAGTAAGTCCAGTAGTTGTTTCATTCATTGAAACCATTGACACTAAATTGTTGTTAAATTTTGCATGTTCATTAAGCAACAATGTATCATTTTCCTTTAGGTCCTCGGGAGGCACATCACTTGGGTAGCGGGTGGATTGATCAATATTAAAGGTTACGACTTCACCATCGAATTCCATAGATAAGGTACCATTAAAAACATCAATTTTTGTTCTCGATGTTTTTAGGAATGGTCTCCCTAAGAGTGTAGAACTTGAATTCGGTGAGTCGTCATCTTCCATATCGAGAACATAAAAGTCAGCGGGAAAGACCAAGTTATTCACTTGGACCAATATGTCTTCCAACACGCCTTTTGGACGTACTGTAGACTTATCGGCCAATTGAATGATGATACCGGTGGGTTTCAATGTTCCTATTTTTAAGTTTTTGAAAATAGAAAATGGTAGAACATTGATTGAGGCACCGAGATCAAGCATGGCTCTCGGTATGTTCGTGTCTCCCAATTTACAAGGAACCGTGAATACTCCCGGATCCTTGTACTTTGGTGGCAATCTCTTTTGTATGATTGCCGAGACATTCTCATTGACTTTTATGGTTTCATACCCTTTGAGTTTTTTTTTAGATGTGCAAAGTTCCTTAAGGAACTTAGCATATCTAGGAACTTGTTTAATTGCCTCAAGTAAGGGAATATTTACCTCCACCTTGCCGAATGTAGCCATGATTTCTCGATCTTCCCTTTCTTTCTTCGATTCTAAGAATCTTGAAGGAAAAGGGGGTGATGGGGTATGGCTTGGAAATTCCGCTTGTTTTGTGCCTTCTTTTTCCGCATCCTCGGGTACGCTTAGATCTTTGCAAACCTTTCCGCTTCTAAGGGAGATGGCACTCATGTTGTGTTTTGGGTTTGACTCTGTTTGGGCTGGTAGTTTGTTAGAGTTCAGCCTACTTTCCAACTTGCTAACCGATGTTGCAAGTTGTGTCATTTGTCGCTCCAAATTTTGAATGCTTGACTTTGTCTCTTGTTGAAATGATTGAGTACTTGTTGCCAAACTTTTCACAATGTCCTCTAAGGACATGCTTGTGCCTGCAGAATTCTGTGGTGGAGGATTTTGGTAGTATTGTTGGGATCTCTCTTGGTATTGGTTACGGTTTTGCTATGGGTAGTTTTGATTGGACTGGTAGTTCCAATTTTGGTTGTTCCGGGGTTGATCAAACTGTCGCTGATTTTGCCCGGTAAATCCTCCCACGGCTTTTGCTTGCTCTTTATCTTCTTGTAACTCGGGACACATGTCAGTTGGGTGTCCATATTGCAAGCAAATTCCACATGCTCTAACCGTTGGTTCGACTCCTTTTTCTTTTGTTAGTTGCATCACAGCTTTGGTTAGTTCAGAAATTTGATTTTCAAGATAAGGAGTGTTTACCTCTTTTACTCCTCGTGGTGGATCTACATACCATTCGTCCTCTCCTTGAGTATGTTTGGACTCTTCCGCCATTTTCTCGATCAATGCTCTTATTTGGGTCGGTGTTTGATCGATTAACGAGCCTCCACTTGAAGCGTTTATTAAACGTCTCTCCATTGGTGTTAGGCCTTCACAAAAATATCGGAACAATTGGTAATCGGAAATACCGTGTTGCGGGCATCGGGCACACAACTTTTTGAATCGTTCCCAATACGTATGTAAAGCTTCTCTCTTCCCTTGCTTGATACCAATTATTTCTCTTCTCAGACTTGAAGCTTTCGTCTCCGGAAAATATTTGTCAAGGAATAACCTTGCAATACCATTCCATGTTGTGACCGACCCCGGTGGTAGGTCATATAACCATTCTTTGGCTGAGTCTAGCAATGAAAAGGGGAGTGCCCTTAACTTGATTTGGTCTTCCGAGACATCATGTGGTTTCATTCCTACACATACGACGTGAAATTCTTTCAAAAATTTGTGCGGGTCTTCATTTTCTACTCCCCGAAATTGAGGTAGTAAATGAATGAGCCCAGATTTCAATTCGAAGTTCGTCATGTGCGGGTAAGTTATGCAGAGAGGTTGTTGGGTAACATCTTGGGTTGCCCATTGGCGAAGTGTTCGCTCTTGAGGTGGATTTTCGGCCATAGGAGTATGGTTTGTTTGAGAGGGAGGTGTATGTGGGACGTTGTTATCTGATTTGGATTCTGTTTCTGTTTCGGATGAAGAAAGGTCTTGCCAAATGTCTATGATAGGAGGGTTTGATGAAGAAGCGGTTTGGGAAGCTTGCTGCTTCTTGCGAAGTTTAGCTTGCTTCCTTAGCCTTTTCGCGGTTTTCTCAATCTCCGAATCAAGTTCAAGAGGCGTACCTGTTCGTGAAGATCTTGGCATAAAATATTAGTAATACCGTGCTCCCCGGCAACGGCGCCAATTTGTTGAGTGTCGTAATCAACAAAATAAAAGAGTTGAAATATGGTTTGAAATGATTTATTAATTACCAATATTTCGTGATTGCACTACTTGTTATAAATACTAACTGTGTAGTATAAATGGCAAGCAGGGTCGATCCACAGGAAGCGATGGTCTAATGGATTACACCTTGAATTCACGGAAGTCAAACTTGTAAAGAAAGTAACCAAAAAGGGGGGGTTTTGATGAATAGTTGGACAATAATTATGTAAATGTTGAGAACAAATTAACTTGGGACAAAATATATAGAATGATTGTTTTTACAATTTGGGGACAAATTCTGGTTTTGCATTTATAGTCATATGATTGGAAATAACAATAAGAATGATGTTTATAACTTTAATCTTTCTAAGTTGGTACTTTGTGTATGCCGAAAGCTCGCACATACACCATTCACCTAATGTACCTTAGTCAAGAGAAGCTCATTAACTAAGACTAATCTTACTAATCAAATCTAGATAAGATCATAGAATTTGAATGAAAGATTGCATTATGTTTTATGTGAATGTTCCCAACAATGTTCAATACTCCTAAACAAGCGTTGAAGCGTTAAAACATGAGATATGATTTTCACCTAATTAAAGATGATTATCACAAATAACATTTTATAAAACAATTACGAATTTTATAATTTGTATGACTAGATTGATTGATATTTAAGATCAAATGGCCAATATGAAATAAATAAAAACCAAACACTTGTTAAATCTCAAAATCATATCACTAGAAAGATATAAAATCAAACATCAAACTTTATATTAAATCACAATCATAATCCTTAATACAAAACCAGAAAATAAGGTTACTAGCCACTCATGACTAGTAAAATATAAAAGAACTTACAAAATGAAGATAATCCACACTTGAAGTTGCACACAAACACAAACACAATGTAACTAGAGAGTATTCAGAAAATAATGGAAAGATGGGATGATTCTAAGGATAACTAGACACATCTATTTATACTAACACACCAAGGGCAAAATGGTAAAATGGACAAGGGCAAACATCATCATTCCAAGACCCACTTCCTTCATCACATGGCCTAAAAATCAGGTTGGATCTGGATCTGGTCGTGTAGCATGGGAATGACAGCACAAGAAAGAATAAACAACTCAAAGTGGGCCAAAAAGCAGATCTGGTCACCAGGAGAAATTACACGGCCGTGTAATTTCTTGGGCCAAAATTACACGGTCGTGTAATCCTGCATTTCTTCCTGGGCTCCACTTCAGCTGACATGGCATCTTATGTGGCATATTAAGTTACACGGCCGTGTAACTTTTGCCCACAAAGTTACACGGGCCGTGTACTTTACTGTTAACGGAACGCCATTTTTGCAACTTCTTCGTTTGAGCTCCGTTTCTTCTGAAATTTCTTGTGTAGCCTCCCATTGTCATTCAAAGCAAGATTCAACCCTTAAAAGCACCTGAAAACAACCACAAAGTGTGAAAGTAGATTGCTATTCTTGAAATCCCGAAAAACATAAAAATATGCAATGATGAGAATAAAATGCAAGGTAAAACAAGGATGAAAAGGCATGAAAACATGCTTAGAAATACACTTAACACTTAGCCCGAAGGCCGCATAAAAATCATATCCCGAAGGCCGCATCGGAGACATAGCCCGAAGGCCGCACCGGAGTCATAGCCAACAAGGCTGCATCGGAGACATAGCCAACAAGGCCGCACCGGAGTCATAGCCAACAAGGTCGTACCATTTAATATCAAAGATAGTAATCTTAGCCAACAAGGCTGCACCAATATATCATACTAGATATAATCAAGATTACTCACCTGTAGGCTTGCTACAACTAGTGTTAATCGTTCCTTGCTTTGAAATGGAGTTCGTATTATTTTGTCCCGTACCTATAATTTCATTCATTTTCAAAATGATTATAGGTTAATACCCATTTCAATTAACTCTAATACGCTAGAGTTCAATAAAACAATGTTATAAACAATGCCTAGTTAATAAACTTTCCGTTTACTAACTTTATATGAATTTTACTATTCACCGAGGCATTCGGATCGGTCTACAGTGCCCCCGAGGGGTCGGAAACTCAATCTAAAAATTTTCCCAAACTTTTCAGACCATAATACGCCTACGGTTCAAATTTGAGCTTAATCGGACAAGCAACGCAAAAGATAGCATTTCAAAGTTTCTGTCCAGGGTCTGCCCATAGGCGCGCCGCGCCTGGATAGGGGCGCACCGCGCCCGGCGCCTGTGCAGGGCTCCTGTCCAGTCGCGAATTTTGCACTGTAGCTTGCTGTTTTGGTCCATTAAGCTCTTATTTCTGCTCGTAATCACTTGGGGTTTGTTCCTAGGCTAAAACCTTACATTTTTACAATTTTTTAACCATCAAAACACACTCAATCATCCATATGAAGAATTAGGGTTCTTAGTTTTAACAACCCCAAATCTTCAATTTTATCATTTTTAACAACCTACTTCCAATTTGTTGATTTAAGCTCTTACTAACATGACTTATTGGAAGTATAACTTACATTTATTCACATAATCTCCACTGTAATTTCAGTTTTGAGTTCTACAAAAACTCACCAAACTAAAACAAGCAAGAACTTGGAAAACTTACCTCTAAAGCTTCCAATTCTACCCTTGAAAGCCAAGAACCGAATTGCAAGCTTCAATTCTTCAAAACCCTTTCAATCCTCTGCAGAAATTCAGCTCTAGAACACTCCCGTAACTCTCAAATTTCTGCACAACTATTTTCTTATATACTTCCAACATTTGCAATTTGGTCCTTGAAGATGCATTTCTTAAACATTTGCCACTAATAACACAACTTATGACAAAAATCACATTTTTATAACATTTTAAGTCCAAGACTTAAAATATCATTACCAAACAAATCCTTTTCTGTCAAAAAGACCAAATTACCCTTTTGAGGTAAAATGACCATTTTGCTCTTTTATTATAATTATATAATAAAATACATTTTCGGATTTACAAATTCTCCCCTCCTTTAAGAGATTTCGTCCCCGAAATCATACAAAAAGTTGAGGATATTTCTCCCTCATCTCACTTTCGGTCTCCCATGTCATGTCGGAACCTTTGTGATGACGCCAAAGTACTTTCACCATACTGATCTTCTTGTTTCTAAGCTGTCTTATCTTGCGGTCTAGCACCCGCTCGGGTTGTTCCGGGTATCTCAGCTTTTCATCCACCTCAATTTCAGCCAGAGGTATATGTTGAGACTTATCAAACAACGTTTTTCTCAAATGGGACACATGGAATACATCATGTATGCCATGAAGTTCATCAGGTAACTCCAATCTATACGCCATAGCTCCAACCCTTTGGGATATACGGAAAGGTCCAATGAAGCGAGGACTCAACTTCCCTTTCTTCCCAAAACGAATTAAGCCTTTCCAAGGGGATACTTTGAGCATTACCATGTCTCCTACTTGGAATTCTATCGGTTTCACCCGTCTGTCCGCGTACTGTTTCTGTCTATTCTGAGCTACCTTCAAATTTTCGCGTATCAGTTTGATCTTTTCTTCGGTCTGTGCTACAATTTCGGGTCCAGCCAACGGCTTTTCCCCAACTTCAGTCCAGCAAGTCGGAGTACGGCACGGTGCTCCATACAAGGCTTCATACGGGGCCATCTGAATGCTGGAACGATAACTGTTATTGTACGCGAATTCCACTAGAGGCAAATGATCTTCCCAGCTTCCACCGAAGTCAATGACACAAGTCCTCAACATATCTTCCAAAGTTTGGATCGTTCTTTCACTCTGACCATCAGTCTGTGGATGATATGCGGTACTCATAAGTACTTTTGTACCCAATTGCTCTTGAAGACTCTGCCAAAAATGGGAAGTAAACCTACTATCTCGGTCTGATACTATCGATGCTGGAAATCCATGCCGACAAATCACTTCATCAATGTAAATTTTCGCCAGTTGATCTACTCTGTACTTTTCCTTATATGGTATAAATTGTGCCGATTTGGTCAATCGATCCACAATCACCCATATAGAATCATAACCTCGCGGTGTCCGCGGCAACTTTGTTACAAAATCCATGGTAATATGGTCTCACTTCTTTTCCGGAACCGGCAATGGCTGTATTTCCCCATACGGTTTCTGATGGTTTGACTTAACTTGCAAACAAGTCAAACATTTTTCCACAAATCTTCCAACATCTCTTTTCATTCCAGGCCACCAATACATCGGTTTTAACGTCCGATACATCTTAGTGCTGCCCGGATGAACTGCATATCGGCTATAATGGCTATCTTCTAGAAGTAAATTCCGCGCTTCTCCTTGTTTTGGGACCCATATTCGGCCTCTGAAGGTCTTCAATTTCTGAGCATTTTCTTCCAGATGCTTCAAGTATCCAACCATTCTTTCACTTTTTACATTCTCTGGCTTACACGCTTCCTCTTGTGCCAAACGAATCAATCCTGGTAACCTGCTCACTACACCCATACACGCGGATGTAACTTTCAGAGGAGCTTCTTTTCGGCTTAAAGCATCTGCCACCACATTCGCCTTACCAGGGTGGTACTGAATTTCACATTCAAAGTCTTTCAACAGGTCCATCCACCTTTGCTGTCTCATGCTGAGCTCTTTCTGGTCAAAAAGATACTTCAGGCTCTTATGATCAGTGTAAATAACAAACTTTACACCATATAAATAATGTCTCCACAACTTCAACGCTAGAACCACCGCAGCTAATTCCAAATCATGAACTGGATACTTCTTTTCAGCATCTTTTAATTGGCGGGACGCATATGCTATGACTCGACCTTTTTGCATTAAAACACACCCAAGGCCGATTCTTGAAGCATCGCTGTAGATTACATACTCTTCTCCACTTTGTGGTAGTACTAACACCGGTGCTTCACATAAAGCTTGTTTCAGTTTCTGGAATGCTTCTTGCTGCTCTTTAGCCCAAGTAAATTTTTCACCTTTCTTAGTCAACTTGGTCAACGGGACAGCTATCGAGGAAAAATTCTCGACAAATCTTCTGTAATAGCCTGCCAAATCAAGAAAACTTCTTACTTTAGTGGGACTTCTAGGCGGTTCCCATTTCATCACGGCTTCAATCTTTGCTGGATCTACTTTCACCCCTTCAGCATTGATTACATGGCCAAGGAATTGGACTTCTCTTAACCAGAATTCACACTTGGAGAATTTAGCATACAGCTTTTCTCGGCGAAGTAACTCCAATACTTGTCGCAGGTGCACTTCATGTTCGGTTTGACTTCTTGAATACACCAAGATGTCATCTATAAACACTATCACCGAGGTATCAAGGAACGGTCGGCACACCCGGTTCATAAGATCCATGAATACGGCTGGAGCATTGGTTAACCCAAAAGGCATCACCAAAAACTCATAATGACCGTATCTCGTTCGGAAAGCTGTCTTCGGAATGTCTGACTCCCTTATCTTCAACTGGTGGTATCCTGACCTCAGATCAATCTTGGAAAAGTAGGACGCACCTTGTAGCTGGTCAAACAAGTCGTCTATTCTGGGTAGCGGATACTTGTTCTTCACCGTGATCTTGTTTAGTTCCCGATAGTCAATGCACATGCGCATTGACCCATCTTTCTTCTTGACAAACAAAATAGGGGCTCCCCAAGGCGATGTACTCGGTCTGATAAAACCCCTGTCTAACAATTCTTCCAGTTGCTTCCGCAGTTCCACCATCTCGGAAGGTGCTAAACGGTATGGAGCTCGAGCAACAGGAGCAGCTCCCGGAATTAGTTCAATCGTGAACTCAACCTGTCGATCTGGTGGCAACCCTGGAAGTTCGTCTGGAAACACATCTGGGAACTCATTCACCACATTCACATTTGCTACTCCCACTTTAATCGGTTGAGCCACCGACACATAAGCCAAGTAAGACATCCCTCCTTGACTGATACAGCTTCGGGCTTGAGCAAAGGAGATAACTGGCATTCGTAACCGAGGTCGTTCACCTTGAATTTTCATTCATTCCCCTTCCGGTGACAACACTGTGACACTTTTATTTCTGCAATCCACGTTAGCATAATTTGTTGCTAACCAATCCATCCCCACAATTACACCAAATTCGTTGGTAGTCATCGGCTTCAAATCTATAGGGAAAACGGTCCCGTAGATTTTAAGCTGACAACCTTCCATATGTTCAGAAACCCAGACATATCGGCCGTCTGCTATAGCTACTTCTAAGCTTTCATCCATCGGGGTTAAAGGTACATTCAGGCGAGGCAATAAAGATTCCGATACAAAACAGTGAGTGGCTCCCGGATCAAAAATAACATATACAGGTATGGTATTGAGAGTGAAAATACCTGTCACCACATCCGTCTTCTCACGGGCTTCTTCCACAGTCATCTGGAAAGCTCGTGAGGCCACTGGTCGTCCCCTGTTCTTCGGCTCTTCTTTCTTCCCGCCCTGTTCAATCCTGGGTCTGTCACTGATCGCTATAGACTTCAACTCGGGACAGTTCAGGCGAAGATGATCCGTAGCTCCACACTGGAAACATCTACATTCCGCCCGGCAGCTGTAAACATCATGCCCCGGTTTTCCACAATTTCGACAACTTGTGGATGTAGTGTTGACCCGGCAACTCCCGGAGTGCCATTTTCGACATTTTTCACACCATTTTCTATCGTCTCTTTGACTTTTTCCCTTAGACCCGGATTGCTGTGACTTTTTCTGAGGCGTCCAAACTTGGTCTTCCGCCTTTCGTTTCGTTTCTATAACTTTCTTTTCATCTTCCTGCCGCTTCAGTTCTGTTTCTCTTTCCGTGGCTCGATCCACCACTTGTCGGAAGGTAGTTAGTTTCAACGGTTTCACAATTTCTCTAATTCGAGTTGTCAACCCCCGAACATACTTGTCGATCTTTCTATTTTCGGTGTAGATATGGTGTTCCGCAAACCGAGCTTTCTCCAGAAAGCTAAGAGTATATTCCTGAACAGATCGGGAACCCTGTTCCAAATGCAGGAATTCATCCTCCAGCTTCTGAATAGCGACTTCCGAGCAGTACTCTTCATTAAACTTTGTCTTGAATTGCTCCCAAGGTATCGATTGGGATGAATCAAGATCCAGTGATTTATAAAAAGTTTGCCACCAATGTAGTGCGCCGCTTGTAAGTTGGTTCGTGGCAAATTCCACTTTATCATCATCCGCACACTTGCTTACTCGGAACACCTTCTCAATATGCATGATCCATTCCATAGCTTTAACTGGATCATCTGTCCCCGAGAATTCCTTTGGTTTACAACCAAGGAAGGATTTATATGTACACCCAACTTTCTTTATCGAGGCTTCCCCACCTGGAGTTTCTTTTACTGCCCGGGCCCGACTTTCTCCCTGGCTTTCATTTTCTGGCTGCCCGTCATGAACACTTTTTGCAGCCTCTTCAGTAGGATCCGGATTAGCACTTTGGTTGGGATTGCCACTCGGGTTGGGGTTGTTCGATAATACAGGCATCATCTGCCTAACCACTTCTTCCACAATGGCTCGTATATCAGGTGGATTTTGTCCCACCGGTTCCCTCGCTGGTGCTCTTCGCCCAACAGAGCCGCGTGACCTAGCTGGTCCACTTCTTGTAGTTCCACGTGACCTAGCTGGTCCACTTCTTGCAGTTCCACGTGAATTCGTACCAGCAGGATTGCTTCGTGTATTTCTCATACTTCAAAATTTCAGCAAACCGTTAGATTACATATATAATAACAAACTTATATATATCTAACAGTCCATTTATATGTTCTTCTCTCAAGGTTTAAGTCCAGGAATCTAATCTAAGACACCTAGTTCACTTAAACCACGGCTCTGATACCAACATGTAACACCCGACTTATTTAACAAAAACACCCCAAAAAATTTTCATTTTTCAACCAAATATTTTACAATCAAAACCATAAGTAAGGGGTATTAGTTAACAAAATACGAGTACAAGTGTATCACGAAGTATAATACATAAATATTATACATTCTTAAGCCGGGTCGTCACTTCAACATTAAGCCCTCAGTCACGGACTTTATCTTTTCCTTTAGCAGGGTCACGCTCACCTGCAGGGACATATCAACAAACTGTGAGCTATAAAGCCCAATGAGTAATCAAGCAATCAAATAAACATATACAAGAGAATAATAACAATTAAACTCTTAAACAATTTCTGTCCCAAAATCATGGTCATCATTGACCGCACCGTGATCATAGCCATAAAGGCCGCACCGAATATCTTAGCCCGAAGGCCGCATAAAAATCATAGCCCGAAGGCCGCATCGGAGACATAGCCCGAAGGCCGCACCGGAGTCATATCCAACAAGGCTGCATCGGAGACATAGCCAACAAGGCCGCACCGGAGTCATAGCCAACAAGGCCGTACCATTTAATATCAAAGATAGTAATCTTAGCCAACAAGGCTGCACCAATATATCATACTAGATATAATCAAGATTACTCACCTGTAGGCTTGCTACAACTAGTGTTAATCGTTCCTTGCTTTGAAATGGAGTTCGTATTATTTTGTCCCGTACCTATAATTTCATTCATTTTCAAAATGATTATAGGTTAATACCCATTTCAATTAACTCTAATACACTAGAGTTCAATAAAACAATGTTATAAACAATGCCTAGTTAATAAACTTTCCGTTTACTAACTTTATATGAATTTTACAATTCACCGAGGCATTCGGATCGGTCTACAGTGCCCCCGAGGGGTCGGAAACTCAATCTAAAAATTTTCCCAAACTTTTCAGACCATAATACGCCTACGGTTCAAATTTGAGCTTAATCGGACAAGCAACGCAAAAGATAGCATTTCAAAGTTTCTGTCCCGGGTCTGCCCATAGGCGCGCCGCGCCTGGATAGGGGCGCACCGCGCCCGGCGCCTGTGCAGGGCTCCTGTCCAGTCGCGAATTTTGCACTGTAGCTTGCTGTTTTGGTCCATTAAGCTCTTATTTCTGCTCTTAATCACTTGGGGTTTGTTCCTAGGCTAAAACCTTACATTTTTACAATTTTTTAACCATCAAAACACACTCAATCATCCATATGAAGAATTAGGGTTCTTAGTTTTAACAACCCCAAATCTTCAATTTTATCATTTATAACAACCTACTTCCAATTTGTTGATTTAAGCTCTTACTAACATGACTTATTGGAAGTATAACTTACATTTATTCACATAATCTCCACTGTAATTTCAGTTTTGAGTTCTACAAAAACTCACCAAACTAAAACAAGCAAGAACTTGGAAAACTTACCTCTAAATCTTCCAATTCTACCCTTGAAAGCCAAGAACCGAATTGCAAGCTTCAATTCTTCAAAACCCTTTCAATCCTCTGCAGAAATTCAGCTCTAGAACACTCCCGTAACTCTCAAATTTCTGCACAACTATTTTCTTATATACTTCCAACATTTGCAATTTGGTCCTTGAAGATGCATTTCTTAAACATTTGCCACTAATAACACAACTTATGACAAAAATCACATTTTTATAACATTTTAAGTCCAAGACTTAAAATATCATTACCAAACAAATCCTTTTCTGTCAAAAAGACCAAATTACCCTTTTGAGGTAAAATGACCATTTTGCCCTTTTATTATAATTATATAATAAAATACATTTTCGGCGTTACAGTGTGTGTGTCCATCAATGTATTGGTGTATTAAAACTACATACGTTTATACACATTGAAAGGAAAAAACTTGAAATGAGTAACGAGTTTGGAAGGTGTACACGCTTGTGTGTAACTCGAATTCACGTATAAACCGACAAATATAAAGATAATAAAGTATAATAAGGATGTGTAAAAAATGAACCCAAAAAAATAATGTTTACCCTTCAAAAAACGAAAAATACAAATACAGTCGTGACTATTGCGTGGCTAGTCAACCACACATTTACCACACAACCAGACAGTGCGTGGTTAATGCGTGGTTAATTAGCCACGCAATAGCCACGACTTTATTTGTATTTTTTTGTTTTTTGAAGGCCAAAAATTATTTTTTTGGGTTCATTTTTTGTACATCCTTATTATACTTTATTATCTTTATATTTCTCCGTTTATACGTAAATTCGACTTACACACAAGCGTGTACACCTTCCAGAGGAGACCAGGGTTCGAATCCCGGCTCCCATTTTTTTCGATTTCAAATGTTACGTGGTAGATGCGTGGCTATTTAACCACGCCATAGCCACCAGCGCTTTTCCTGATACTTTAAACCATTATGCGTGGTAGATGCGTGGCTATTTAACCATGCCATAGCCACCAGCCCATTTCCTGATTCTTTAAACCATTGTTCGTGGCAGTTGCGTGGCTATTTAGCCACGCCATAACCACGCTTTATTTATTGTTTTCCATTTATATATATTAACCACGCTTTCGTGGTAGATGTGTGGCTATTTAACCACGCAATAACCACCAGCCATTTTCCTGATACTTTAAATCATTGTTCGTGGTAGTTATGTGCCTATTTAGCCACACAACAGCCACGAATTTCTTATGCGTTGAAGTTCCGTCACAAATGCGTGTCTAAATTTGGAGTTTCAGGTTGTATGACAGATGCGTGTTAATTACGTGGCTATTTAGACACGCAAAATGTAAGAACCCTAAAATTTTGGTAAAAGTCATAAAATAAATATATATAAAATTTGGGGTGAACGAGGGCGTAATAGTAAAAATTGGTCAAAAAGGGCAAAATGGTCATTTGGCACACAAATGACCCTAGTGTAAAGAAAATATGATTTTGGGGTTAATATGTAATGAAATAAACTTAAAAAGAAGAATTTTGGGTTTTTGGGACAGTTTTGCAAAAAAATGAAACTAGAAGGGCCAAAGTGCCATTTCTTGAAACTAGTGGCCAAATTAGTCTTTTGCCATGTTTTGGACTTTGATATAAAGTATTTTAGTGCTTGGGGTAAAATGAAAGAAAATGAAACTTATAATGATATAAAAAGAGTTTTTGGGCCATTTTGGGAAAAAAGGAACTTGAGGGACCAAAGTGTAAATTAACTAGGTATAAAAAGGAAAACAAAATCTGCATTCCCATTCACAGAACACGGGAAGGCAGTAGAGAGTTCTAGAGAGGGCTGGACGATCGCTCGGGAGGATTTCTAGAAGAGAGGTGTTAGGAGTACAAGCTTGGAATCAAGATTTCCAAGCCAAATCAAGGTAAGAACACTTGTTCTTGACTTCTAGCACACGGGTTACTCATAGAGTGAGTTATAAATTGAAAGTTCAGTTGCAATCCAATATGTTTTATGAGTCTTTTCATCTAAACAAGCTTGAATTATCAAGCAATTCTACTTAAATCAAAAGATATGGTTGAATTGGGGAAAATCATGATTTTGGCCAAGAACCCTAATTCACGGGTCCTTGTGATCAAAGATGATTTTAGTGACTAAAGTGAGTCTAATATGCTAAAATAAATAAAAGAAACTAGTAGTAATCGTTAATTGAATTGAAACTAAGGTTTTGGGGTAAAAATGTAAAAACTGAAAATTTTGATAAAGGAAGGGAATCAGTGTTTTGCATTGAGTTAAAACCTGATGTAAACTGAAGGTTTTAGTCATGGAATGATTCTAAATCAATTAAGTTGTGTATAAAGAATATATCTTAAAATCACCAAAGTATGTTGCTATTGTTGAAAAATGGGAATTTTGTTTAAGAACCGTAGAATTCATATTAACATGATCAAATTGGTTCTAAGGGGTTTTAATAAGTTCCATATGTGGTAATTGTTGAAATAAATCAGTAGAAGTGCTTAATATTGGACAATTTCGGTTTTTGAATCAAAAATGCAAAAACGGGAATGTTTGAAAAATAATTGAAATCCATGGTTTTTATGGTTAGAAACTTGAAGTAAATGAATGGTTTTGGTCTTGGAACAAACCTTAGTGATTAAGACGTGAATTAAGGGCTTAATAAGGGAAAATGGAAATTTGTAGCATAAAAATCAAGTATCTGGTCGGTGCAGGCCCCGTCGGGTCGTGATCTGCACCCCCGTCGGGTCGCGATCCCGCGCCAGGGAGAAAATGCAGTTTTGCATTGTGTCTCCTGCCAAGTCCAAATGAATTTTGAGTTTTGGTCTTACACTTGTCCGTTTGACCTCAAATTTTAAACATAAGTCCATTATAGTCTAAAACTTCATGGAAAATTGTCGAAATGAAAATACGACCTCCCGAGGGTACTGTAGCAAAATACGCGTATCTCATGGAAGTTTACAAATTAAAGAAAGCTAATTTAATAAGGAATTGTAGCCTAGTTAGGACCAGTAACCGTATAATATGGGACTATTGTATTGTAGAGTCAGTTGTAGTTGGTATTAACCAAATATGTGTACTAAATGCGTATATAGGCGGTGGTTCAAATACGGTTAATCGAATAAAAGATCAATGAATAGAAGGGACGAGGAAGGGAATTGTTCTAATTAGACTTCTCTAACTAGTTGAGGTGAGTATTATGTGGATTTTCGGGTACATAGCAAAAATGAATTTTATTTAAATGTTTTTGGAGTCAAAGTGATTTTATGACTTTAAAAGTATTTTATGAAAAATATGATTAATGTGTAAAGAAAGAAAATCAGAAATACAGTGAACTAATAATGTGATTGGCTCATGATGATAAGTTGCTTAGTATCCGGATAAAGACCGCTGCCTGCTGTGGTAGGGGTGGCAATAAGACACTACTGGGATGGTACCTCCCGTCGCGAAGTAGTTGTCTAACCTCGATGGATGAATCCGTTTCATGCCGTTGAGGAAGTAGTTATACGGGTGTGTCTCGTATAAAACCTACGGGTGCGCTCGTAGGAATGTACTCATGAATAATAAGGAATACCTATGGGTGCGCTCATAGGAAATTAAATAATATGAACGTTTGAAATGTTTTGAAATATGGAAACTGTTTTGGGTCAAAACCCGTATTACTCACGAGACGTATGTCTTACGTATGTTTTTTTTTAAAATGCTATGTACTCAGGTAATCAAACAAGGAATTAGAAGAGTCGAGTGTGGGACGGTAGCTTTTGTTGTGCAAAGTACGTGCTGCTTGAATTGTGGTAATGATACAGAAGAGTAATACCCCGTATGTTTAATTTCATGTTTTGTATTGTAAAGTATTTAAAAAAAAATTGTTGGGTGAAAATGGGGTGTTACAAATTTGGTATCAGAGCCATAGTTTAAGCGAACTAGGTGTCAAAACTTGAACCTAGACTTAAACTGTGTAAGAGTTAAGTAGGATACATACTTTAATATAAGGTTGAAAGTAAAAAGAAGTGAGGGTTAACCTGAAACAGTGAAACATGAGTCCTGGTGGTAAAGCTGGAAGCAAATATGTATAGGTGGTTATAATAATATGGGCCCGTACTATCATAATCACAGGATATATATTTGAGTTTGGTGGAACCACCCAGAAATCATGTGAATCTGCAAGGGATGAGTGTTGGAGGTTTGAGGGATACAGGTTCGGTATACCTATGTAATAAAATTAAGTATGACTAAAATTGTTAAAGTATGAATAAAGAGAATTAAAATTAAGATAACAAGTGTGTGAAGGGTAATAAGGTAAAAATCCAAATATGTGGTTGTGATAACCACCATACCATATGAAAGGAAACAGTAAAATAAATGTGACTAAAAGGTATGAATATATTGAAAGTTTTGAATGGGGAGAAATGGGGTAAATAGTACAAATATAAAAGAAAGTGTATAACTGAAAATTCCGTTGTCTAACGGAAACGAATTATGATTATGGAATAAAGATAAAAGTAGTGTCACAACAGTGACCAAAGAAAGAAAGATTGGGAAAAAGAATATGAATATATAGATATATATATGAACAAAATTCCTAAATAAAAGAATGAAGACATTTAATTTGGAAAGAAAAAAAAAAGAGAGAGAAACAAGCTGGGTTTTGAAATTATAGACAAACCCAATGGCTGTATGAAAGGGTAAAGAATAAATATTGAAAAGTAGTATGATGTATCTCCCAGGGACAACTAGGGAATTAAAGTATGATTACTAAAAGCTGTTATAAAATGAAAGTAAAATATTTAATTAAGTATTAGACAAGGAAGTAAAGACAGAAACGAAAATCTAGAAATGAGAAGTCGTGACTTCCAAATCTGAAGGAAATATGATAAATAAATGCATTTAATGGTTGAAACAAATGATTAAATCATAAGTACAATGCTATAATGAGTAATATAACGAAGTAAGTTACCTGAATGGGAAGGAAATGAAAAAAAAAAAAGAAATGGAAACCTGTTAAAGACTATGATATCTTAAGTATTTTGCATTATTATAAAGTGATTATGAGAACATGAATTAAAAAAAAATAATAATAAACAGACAGAAAGTTACCACTTCTGGATGTGAATGAATATAACGGGTAAAGGTATCCAAAGATTGTGAGAAATGAATCAGTACATGGCTAATAATAATGAAACGTAAGAATGTGTATATATGTGTTTATACGTGCTTATAAATGTAAAAGAATGAGTAAGTTACGGGACATATATAAAAGTATACGGGTGATTATGAAATAGGTGCCATAATTAGAACACTATAAAGTATGAAGCAAAAGAGTGAAATAATGTATTTGGCATATAGCCCAAAATACAAAGGAACGAAAGATAACAAGAAAATAAATGAGAGTTGTGTATTATCTAAAGATATATAAGAAATAAGTCTTATATGAAATATGAAAAATATAATGTTGTAAGGAAATGTATAGTGTATACCACATTAAAATACGAAAAAGGAAGGAGTGTAAAGAAATGAAGTTAAAATGAAATGTTATCAATGAATGATAGAGGTGGTTGAGAATAGTATCAAGTAATTGTTATAATATATATATATATATATATATATATATATATATATATATATATATATATATATATATATATATATATATATATATATATATAGTTGGAGTACTTAATCTGAGATCTTAAATTGAAAGAGAATCAAGTAAATACATATGAGTATTATACGAATTAAAACTTGTAAATATGTGTTAAGACGTTGTTAAGACAATGAGTTGTATATCATTGACAAGTTAGAATCATAATAAGACTAAAAGCATATAAAGTTGGTAATAAAATTCTTGACAGCCTTGACTTTTATAAGAGTCAAACTTAGAATATGTCCATAAAAATTATTTGGAGTATGTATGAAGTATATTGAAATTGAGCTTGGAATTATACAATACTATATGTAATAAACTAGAAACATCAAAGAATCAACGTGGTAAAGTCTGCTAAGTAGTAAGCAAGAGGTAAAAGAAAAACAAAATTCACTTGTAAAGGTCTAGAGTGGGACAAGAGTTTGAGAATTGATTTTGTAATCAAGAAGTTAATAAATATGGTTTGTGAAATCTAATTACACCATAAGATGATAATATCATGAAAAGTGTAATAAGCAGGAAAATGTGAGTGATCATATACAAAATGTATGAGACATTATAAGCTGTAAAAAAAACGGAATCAACCATGGTAAACAATTGGAAGACCGGTAAAGAAAGAATAAGTAAGAGATAAAGTGCTAAACTAAGCACTAAAGTGAAAAATAAGTATTATAGGAAGGTATTAAGACATAAAATATTAATATGAGAATGGTACACAGGGTACCCAAAAGAATGAAAAATGTACCTATAAAAGTATTGTAAGAAAATTGAAGAACGAGAAAGACATATTTATATTGGTAAGAATAATGAATAAATGAGATCAAAATCTCATAAATAACAAAAGTGGATGAAAGGAGTAATTAGAATGTTAATACGTTGAAATGTGAAAGTAATACAAGTAAAGAGCGATATAGGGTAAGTAATTGTAAAAGTAATGCATATAATGTACAGGAAACGAGTAAGAGGCACGTGAAATTGAGATTCCGTAAATTAAAGAACAAGAACGAGAGTAACGTTTAAATTATTAATAAATCAAGATACAAAAGTACCATAAGCACCACGGGATGCAAAATGTGTATTCATGGGAATAACCCTTGTGAACTATAAGAGGAAGAAAGATAACAATATGGTGAGAATGTATAGAAGATAGTATAGAGTTAAACGAATCCTATAACTACATAGTAAAGATGATGAAAGTAAGAGTAATAAAGTTTGACAGTAACAGTAGGTCAACTTCAATAAGTAAAACTATACAAAAACTACAAGGCCAAAAAGAATGTATTATATATAAAAAGAAACCTATGGATAGCTAGTTACTAAAAATAAAAGGCGGTACATCGTTCTGATTCCTATGAAGTGAGAAATACGAATTCTCATGAGGGGTGTACTGTTTCGACAGATTTTGTCTCAAACAGAAAAGTGAGGATGTAAAGTGTAATAAAAGGAAGAGAATACATCTCTTATAAATAATAATAAGACTGGAGTTGTTAATAGAAATAGAGAAGAGTGAAAATAAACAAGTAATATTAAGTGAAAATGGAAAGAGTGTGGAGGTATTATAAAAGAAAAGAAAAAGGGGGTTGCTTAAGTAAAATGTCCATTAAGGGACAAAATTTTACAAAGAAAAGATTTTGAGAATTTTGTATAAATATGAATTATGTATAATTATATTAGGAAATTTTTTTCAAGTAAAGAATGTGATGGGTATAATCTCACAGGTTTTAATAAAGGTATGGGGAGAATTATATAGTAGACTGCTATTTTTGATAAAAGAATGGAAGTATGAAACTATAATGTAAAGTAAGTTTTACTAAGAGAT
The DNA here is from genome assembly GCA_023525715.1 of Cichorium intybus. Lineage (NCBI taxonomy): Eukaryota > Viridiplantae > Streptophyta > Magnoliopsida > Asterales > Asteraceae > Cichorium > Cichorium intybus. Next base: position 21,949,548 of record CM042010.1, on the reverse strand, counting down.
TTTGTATAAAAATGAAATGAAGTAAGAAGAAAAATAACTAGAATATAGAGGGTGAAGTATGATTGGGTGACTAAAAAGTTAAGAAAACAGATAAAATGACCGAAGGGTATTTTAGTCATTTAATAAAAGTAATGTATAAGTTGCTGTAAGTATTCTGAATAATATAAGGAAAGAAGAGTAAAATGACCAAAAAGATGTTCTGATTATCTGGGAAGATGAAAAGTTTTAAAGAGATATTTATATATAAGAAAATATTGATTATAAAAAGAAAATTTAGAAGGGGGATAACTTCTAAAATCACAAATTCTAGGAAATTGGTTTGAAATGTTTTGGGCATGAAATAACAAATTAACAAGTTGAGGAAATAAAAGGTTATTTCCTTAAAGATAAAAAGTATAAGTAAAGAAAAGATAATGATACTATGAAAATACGAAAAGATTCCGGGGACGGAATCCTCTGAAGGAAGGGAGATTGTAAGAACCTTAAAATTTTGGTAAAAGTCATAAAATAAATATATATAAAATTTGGGGTGAACGAGGGCGTAATAGTAAAAATTGGTCAAAAAGGGAAAAATGGTCATTTGGCACACAAATGACCCTAATGTAAAGAAAATATGATTTTGGGGTTAATATGTAATGAAATAAACTTAAAAAGAAGAATTTTGGGTTTTTAGGCCAGTTTTGCAAAAAAATGAAACTAGAAGGGCCAAAGTGCCATTTCTTAAAACTAGTGGGCAAATTAGTCTTTTGCCATGTTTTGGACTTTGATATAAAGTATTTTAGTGTTTGGGGTAAAATGAAAGAAAATGAAACTTATAATGATATAAAAAGAGTTTTTGGGCCATTTTGGGAAAAAAGGAACTTGAGGGACCAAAGTGTAAATTAACTAGGTATAAAAAGGAAAAAAAAATCTGGATTCCCATTCACAGAACATGGGAAGGCTGTAGAGAGTTCTAGAGAGGGCTGGACGATCGCTCGGGAGGATTTCTAGAAGGGAGGTGTGAGGAGTACAAGCTTGGAATCAAGATTTCCAAGCCAAATCAAGGTAAGAACACTTGTTCTTGACTTCTAGCACACGGGTTACTCATAGAGTGAGTTATAAATTGAAAGTTCAGTTGCAATCCAATATGTTTTATGAGTCTTTTCATCTAAACAAGCTTGAATTATCAAGCAATTCTACTTAAATCAAAAGATATTGTTGAATTGGGGAAATCATGATTTTGGCCAAGAACCCTAATTCACGGGTCCTTGTGATCAAAGATGATTTTAGTGACTAAAGTGAGTCTAATATGCTAAAATAAATAAAAGAAACTAGTAGTAATCGTTAATTGAATTGAAACTAAGGTTTTGGGGTAAAAATGTAAAAACTGAAAATTTTGATAAAGGAAGGGAATCAGTGATTTCCATTGAGTTAAAACCTGATGTAAACTGAAGGTTTTAGTCATGGAATGATTCTAAATCAATTAAGTTGTGTATAAAGAATATATCTTAAAATCACCAAAGTATGTTGCTATTGTTGAAAAATGGGAATTTTGTTTAAGAACCGTAGAATTCATATTAACATGATCAAATTGGTTCTAAGGGGTTTTAATAAGTTTCATATGTGGTAATTGTTGAAATAACTCAGTAGAAGTGCTTAATATTGGACAATTTCGGTTTTTGAATCAAAAATGCAAAAAAACGGGAATGTTTGAAAAATAATTGAAATCCATGGTTTTTATGGTTAGAAACTTGAAGTAAATGAATGGTTTTGGTCTTGGAACAAACCTTAGTGATTAAGACGTGAATTAAGGGCTTAATAAGGGAAAATGGAAATTTGTAGCATAAAAATCAAGTATCTGGTCGGTGCGGGCCCCGTCGGGTCGCGATCTGCACCCCCATCGGGTCGCGATCCCGCGCCAGGGAGAACATGCAATTTTGCATTGTGTCTCCTGCCAAGTCCAAATGGATTTTGAGTTTTGGTCTTATACTTGTCCGTTTGACCTCAAATTTTAAACATAAGTCCATTATAGTCTAAAACTTCATGGAAAATTGTCGAAATGAAAATACGACCTCCCGAGGGTACTATAGCAAAATACGCGTATCTCGGGGAAGTTTACAAATTAAAGAAAGCTAATTTAATAAGGAATTGTAGCCTATTTAGGACCAGAAACTGTATAATATGGGACTCTTGTATTGTAGAGTCAGTTGTAGTTGGTATTAACCAAATATGTGTACTAAATGCGTATATAGGCGGTGGTTCAAATACGGTTAATCGAATAAAAGATCAATGAATAGAAGGGACGAGGAAGGGAATTGTTCTAGTTAGACTTCTCTAACTAGTTGAGGTGAGTATTATGTGGATTTTCGGGTACATAGCAAAAATGAATTTTATTTAAATGTTTTGGAGTCAAAGCGATTTTATGACTTTAAAAGTATTTTATGAAAAATATGATTAATGTGTAAAGAAAGAAAATCAGAAACATAGGTATCCCTTATTCTGTGATGGTACATTCCTACGAGCGCACCCGTAGGTTTTATACGAGACGCACCCGTATAACTACTTCCCCAATAGCATGAAACGGATTCATCTATCAAGGTAAGACAACTACTTCGCGACGGGAGGTACCATCCCAGTAGTGTCTTATTGCCACCCCTACCGCAGCAGGCAGTGGTCTTTATCCGGATACTAAGCAACTTATCATCATGGGCCAATCACATTATTAGTTCACTGTATTTCTGATTTTCTTTCTTTACACATTAATCATATTTTTCATAAAATACTTTTAAAGTCATAAAACCACTTTGACTCCAAAACATTTAAATAAAATTCATTTTTTGCTATGTACCCGAAAATCCACACAATACTCACCTCAAATCACCTAGAAGTTATTTAGCCTCTTGAACTCCTTTTCCTTTCACTTGGTTACCCGTATTTGAACCACCACCTATTATTTACAAGATATACATTTATATTCAATTTATATATATGTATATAATAATCAACTTTACAGCACCAGAGTGCTATACTATGCAATTACAGGTTATATTAGACTACAACCTTATTATAATAACTTTCTTTAAATTGTAAATTTTCCCGAAATACACGTATTTTGCTACAGTACTCTCGGGAGGTCGTATTTCGGTTTCGACAATTTTCTACAAAGTTTTGGACCATAATAGACCTATGTTTAAAATTTGAGGTTAAACGGACAAGTCTAACCCCAAACTCCAAAATCAAAATTGGCTTGGCAGCAGACTTGGGATTTAAACTGCATTTTTGCCCTGCCGCAGGATCGCGCCCCGATCATAGGGTAGATCGGGTCGCGATCTATAGTACATTGCCATTTTTGACGATTTTTCAGCTATAACTTCCACTATTTCCCTGCATTAAGTTCTTAATTCATATCTTAATCCTTATGGGACCATTCCAAGGCAACAACCTTCAGTTTTTATCAAGTTTTAACTTGTAGAAATTGTAATTTCTCAACAATTTCATAACAAACCCGTTTTTAGCATTTTTGCACCAAAAATACAATTTTTGAAATTAATCACTTAGGAATGTCTTAATACATCCTAAATGATTCTTAGAACCCAACAAAACCATAAAAATCAGTTTTAATCCAACAAACCCGTTTCTAGGGTTCTTAAGCTCAAATTCCATTTCCATGAATTTAACCACCATTTATGGTTAGAAATTCATTTCTTGTGATGATTTGAGCTAAATAAGACATATGAATTCGTTGAATTGCTCTCATCTTCAAATTTCAGTTTAGAAACTATCTACCACAACTTGGAATTGTGAGTTTATATCACAAAAACTTACCCCAATTACTTTGAAATCTTCAATTCTGCACCAATACTCCAATTATCACTTCCTTCCTTCGTGAATTCTCCAGAAATCGTGATCTTCCCGTGCTCCCTAGCTCTCTCTCGATTCTTCTATCATCTACTGAGAATGGAAGATTTTTCCACTATTTATACCTCCAACTTTTCACTTCTACCCCTCCTACTCTACTTCTCACACTTTGGCACTAAAAACATATTTTTATTACATAAGGTCTCATTACTTTACATAATTATCCCATTACACAAATTATTTTACACCAAGGTCCAAGACATGGCAAAAAGACCAATTTGCCCTTTTTCCACAATTTTACTACCACACTCGATTATTTTACATTTTATTACACTTTTTCTCAGGTTCTTACAACCTCCCCCCCTTAAGAGGATTCCGTCCTCGGAATCTTTTCGAAATTCGTGAAATTCGGGTATCTTTTCTTCATTTCTTCCAACGTCTCCCAAGTCAAATCTGAACCCGATGAGTGCTTCCACTTGGCCAAAACTAAGTCAATTTCTTTATTTCTCAACTTTTTGGTTCTCACTTCCAACATTGCTTCTGGTTCTTCTATGAGCTTATTCGGGGCCTCTACTTTTAAGTCTTCCAACGGAATGACCAGTTCACTCTTTCCAAAGTACTTTTTTAAATAACACACATGGAACGTATCATGTATACCACTCAGTTCACATGGTAACTCTAGCTTGAAAGATTGGTCACCAATTCTTCTTAAGATCTTGAAAGGTCCAATGTATCTTGGACTCAGTTTACCTTTCTTCCCGAATCTGACTACGCCTTTCCACGGTGATACTTTGAGCATTACCAGATCACCTTCTTTCAAATCGTAAGGTCTCTTCTTCAAATCTGCATAACTCTTCTGCCTATCTTGAGCAGCTTTCATATTAGCTTGAATTATTTTGATCTTTTTATTTGTTATCCTTACAATTTCCGGCCCAGTTATTTTAGTCTCCCCCGCTTCCAACCAACATAAAGGGGTTCTACACTTTCTGCCATATAGAGCTTCGAATGGTGGCATTCCAATGCTGGAATGATAACTGATGTTATAAGAAAACTCTACCAGTGGCAAGTGTTCGTCCCAATTTCCACCAAAATCCAAAACACACGATCGTAGCATATCTTCTACGGTCTAAATGGTTCGTTCACTTTTCCCGTCTGTCTGGAGATGATAAGCTGTACTCATTTTAATTTTCGTCCCCATTCGTTCCTGTAGTGCCTCCCACAATTTTGAGGTAAATCGTGGGTCCCTATCTGATACAATTGACAAGGGAGCTCCATGAAGTCTTATCACTTCATCTCTGTATATTTGCGCCAATGTTTCCAGTTGTGTATTTTCTTTAATTGCCAAAAACATTGCACTCTTGGTCAAACGGTCAACAATGACCCATATGCAATTATGACCTCTTCTAGTTCTTGGCAGCCCAACTATGAAATCCATAGTTATGTCTTCCCATTTCCCCGCTGGAATTTGCAATGGTTGAGTATTTCCATACGGGGCTTGGTGTTCCGCCTTCACCTGTGCACAAGTTGCACATTTAGAAATGTACTTGACTATTCTTTTCTTCATTCCCGGCCACCAATACTGTTCTTTGAGATCCCGATAAGTTTTTGTACTTCCAGGATGAATGGAATACTTTGACTTATGGGATTCTTCTAGAATCAACTTTCTGATTCCACCAGCCTTTGGTACCCATACCCGGTTTCTGACTGTCTTCAATCCTTGCGTATTTTCTCCAAATACCAAATCCTTTCCCAACTTTTCCTTCTTCAAGTCACTTCTTTCCAATACTTGCTTTTGCGCGTCTTTAATTCTTTCTATTAGACTTGATTTTAGTTCTATCTGCATCAACCTTTCTTGACTTTTCTTTTCGTGAAACTTTCTGCTTAAAGTGTCTGCTACTACATTTGCTTTCCCAGGATGGTAGGCGATTTCACAATCATAATCATTTATCAATTCCAGCCATCTACTTTGCCTCATGTTGAGCTCCTTCTGTGAGAATACATATTGCAAGCTTTTATGATCCGTGTACAAGGTGCACTTGGTTCCGTATAGATAATGCCTCCAAATCTTTAGTGCAAATACAATTGCTGCCAACTCCAAATCATGCGTTGCATATCTTGTCTCTGGTTCTTTTAATTGACGAGAAGCGTACGCTATCACTTTTACCCGCTGCATTAATACACAACCCAATCCTCTGTTCGAGGCATCACTGTACACCACGAAATCTTCAGTTCCTTCCGGCAAGGTGAGAACCGGTGCATTACATAGCTTTTCTTTCAATGTTCCAAACGCTTTCTCCTGTTCCGCCCCCTATTCAAATTTTACCCCTTTTCTTGTCAGCTTCGTAAGAGGTACCGCAATTCGTGAAAAATCTTGGATGAATCGTCGATAGTACCCGGCGAGTCCAAGAAAACTTCTCACTTCTGTCGGGGTTTTGGGAATTTCCCATTTCATCACCGCTTCCACCTTTGCTGGATCTACTTTAATCCCTTGGATTGAGACCACGTGTCCAAGAAATTGCACCTCCCTCAACCAAAATTCGCACTTCGAAAATTTCGCGTATAACTTCTCTTTCTTTAAAACTTCCAGCACCGTCCTCAAATGATTTCTGTGTTCTTCTGCATTCTTCGAATAAATAAGAATGTCATCAATAAAGACGATAACAAACTTATCGAGGAATGGTTTGCACACCCTATTCATCAAATCCATGAAAATTGCCGGGGCATTCGTCAAACCAAAAGGCATGACTAAGAATTCATAATGCCCGTATCGAGTGCGGAAAGCAGTCTTCTCAATATCTTCGTTCCTTACGCGCACCTGGTGATATCCAGATCGGAGATCAATCTTTGAGAAATAGTCAGCACCTTGCAGTTGGTCAAACAGATCGTCTATACGTGGTAACGGGTAACGATTTTTAATGGTAATTTTGTTAAGCTTACGATAGTCAATGCACATTCGCATCGTACCATCCTTCTTTTTAACAAACAGCACTGGTGCACCCCAAGGCGACACACTAGGGCGTATGAAGCCTTTATCAAGCAATTCCTGTAGTTGTGACATCAACTCCCGCATTTCGGTCGGGGCCAAACGGTATGGAGCACGGGCGATAGGAGAAGCTCCGGGTACAAGATCAATTCGGAATTCTACTTGTCTCTCAGGTGGCAAACCGGGTAGATCGTCTGGAAATACTTCGGGGTATTCTCTCACCACATCAATGTCATTTACTGTTTTCTTTGCTTTATCTTCCGTCATTACATACGCCACATAAGATAAACATCCTTTCACCAAACATCTTCTAACTTTCGCTGCACTAATCAAACTTGACATCCTCTTGGGTTTTTCACCATAAACATACACCTTGCTACCATCCGGAATTTTCACCGTCACTATCTTCTTTCCACATGAAATTTTCGCATCGTTGGCCCCAAGCCAATCCATACCAATGACAACATCAAAAGTCTTCACCCCAATTGGAAGGAGGTTCAATGAGAATTTCTGGTCGTCTATACTCAATTCGCAGCCATGGTACATATGTTTTATCTCCACCTTCTTGCCACTTGCCAATTCAACCTCGCATACATGATCTAATGGTTCTAACGGTACATTGAATTTTAGGCCGAACTCATGGGACACAAATGAACACGTAGCGCCAGAATCAAATAATACGTAAGCAGGCATCTGGTTAATTAATAGAGTACCTGAGACCACGTCTTGTATCTCCTTTGCTTCCTCCCGGGTGAGTTGGAAGACGCGAGTTTTCACCTTTTGAGGCTCCGTCTATTTCTGCGCAGTTGATACCATTGTCTCGCCACCCTTCTTCGGACAGTTGAAACTATAGTGCCCCTTTTCATGACATGAGAAACACTCGACTTCGCTGAGCTTCGGATAGGTACATTCCCTAGCCTTGTGACCCATTCTTCCACAGTTAAAGCAGGCTGTACTTCCCGTCTTGCATTCACCCATATGCTCTTTCCCACACTTGTCACACGTCTTCCGACTGCCCTGTTTGCTAGACATCACCACTGACTTCCCCTTTTTATTCCAACTACTACTCCCGCCACTGAATTTACGTTTATCCCCAGAAACTTGCCTCTCTATTGTTCTCCTCTTCCCCACATCCTCAACATTTCTTGCTGTCGCAAATGCCTCATCCATTGTTACCGCCCGTTTCACTTCCAATTCATACTCCCAAGGTAGACCTTTCGCGTAACGGTTGATTCGTGCCCGCTCCGTATTGTAAATGTTGCCCACAAATGGAAGCATATCGCTAAACTTCTTAGTGTACTCAGCAATAGTCATACTCCCCTTTTTTAAGGTAAGAAATTCGTCTTCAAGTTTTTCTATGTCCCGAAGGGGACAATATTTATTCTTCAGGCGAGTAGTGAATTCGGTCCACGACCATTTATAAATTACACCCTTTCCAAGCAGCTCGTATAAGGTATTCCACCAAACTAATGCATCATCTTTCAACATTCGAGAGGCATAATAAACCTTGTCTTTCTCATGACATTTGCTGACCTCCGGTACTTGCTCCGTCTCCCGAATCCACTGCATCGTAACTTTGGGCTCAAAACTTCCATAGTATTCGGTGGGTTTACATGTCAGGAAAGTTTTGAAAGAACATCTCTTCTTGTCTTCTGTCCCCACACTATCTTCCTCTGTAACAGAATCTCCATTAGTGGGTCTCCAAGAGGCATCATCCGCTGAAGGATTAGGGTGCGGTTCTCCCAGCCGAGTATTCAGCATTTGGCGCATATCTTCCCGCATTTCTGTTTTTAGATTGCTGATGAGATTTTGTATAGCCTCCAAAGTCACAGGTGGAGGTTACGGTATTGGATTTGGGTTAGGACCCATGTTAACCTCATCATCAACGGGGTTACCCCCATGGGACGGGGTATGACTTGCTGCCCGTCCTTCACTCGAAAGGTTCTGATCACCGCTCTCCATTTACTATATAAAATGAATAAGATTTACGTTTATTATTCCACATAAATATATTTATCAATATATATATATATATATATATATATATATATATATATATATATATATATATATATATATATATATATATATATATATATATATATATATATATATATATATATATATGTATCCGAAAGCTGTAGCATGTGATCTTCCTATGGAACCTGTATCCCCAAGTATCTCTCTACTAATTTCCACAGCCAAATTCCTCAGGCTCCCTCGTGACTTCACCATTTCCAAAGCATATCATGTGGTTACAATAATACGGGCCCAATATTACTTTAACCACCTATATACTTTGGCTCTGATGTCATCACAAGATCCCCTGATTCCTTGGTCTCCGTGGATTCCAACGTTAAAATTTACCAACTCTACCCCGTTAGTTAGTACCTAGTACTACTACTTTACTTATTATTAGTCCACTAGTTTAAGCCTAGGATGGTTACCCAACCTAATTCGCTTAAACCATGGCTCTGATACCAAATTGTAACACCCTAACTTTTACACAAATTTTTTTTTCAAACTTATATTACAAATATTTAATCATACAAACCATTTAAGTTTTTACAAACGGGGTATCATGAATTTGCATCATAACCACAGTTCAAACCTGTTTTATTTTACATTTGTACAACAGAAGCTACGGTCCCACACCCGACTCTTCTAACGCCATTCTTGCTTACCTGAGTACATATCATTTTAAAAACAATACGTAAGACTTAATGTCTCGTGAGCATTATGGGTTTAGACCCAAAACAGTTTTTCAATAAATACATTATTCTTTAAATTTCCAATATTTTATTTCCTATGAGCGCACCCATAGGTATCCCTTATTCTGTGATGGTACATTCCAACGAGCGCACCCGTAGCTTTTATACGAGACGCACCCGTATAACTACTTCCCCAATAGCATGAAACGGATTCATCTATCAAGGTAATACAACTACTTCACGACGGGAGGTACCATCCCAGTAGTGTCTTATTGCCACCCCTACCGCAGCAGGCAGTGGTCTTTATCCGGATACTAAGCAACTTATCATCATGGGTCAATCACATTATTAGTTCACTGTATTTTTGATTTTCTTTCTTTACACATTAATCATATTTTTCATAAAATACTTTTAAAGTCATAAAACCACTTTGACTCCAAAACATTTAAATAAAATTCATTTTTTGCTATGTACCCCGAAAATCCACACAATACTCACCTCAAATCACCTAGAAGTTATTTAGCCTCTTGAACTCCTTTTCCTTTCACTTGGTTACCCGTATTTGAACCACCACCTATTATTTACAAGATATACATTTATATTCAATTTATATATATGTATATAATAATCAACTTTACAGCACCAGAGTTCTATACTATGCAATTACAGGTTATATTAGACTACAACCTTATTATAATAACTTTCTTTAAATTGTAAATTTTCCCGAAATACGCGTATTTTGCTACAGTATTTCCCTGCATTAAGTTCCACTATTTCCCTGCATTAAGTTCTTAATTCATATCTTAATCCTTATGGGACCATTCCAAGGCAACAACCTTCAGTATTTATCAAGTTTTAACTTGTAGAAATTGTAATTTCTCAACAATTTCATAACAAACCCGTTTTTAGCATTTTTGCACCAAAAATACAATTTTTGAAATTAATCACTTAGGAATGTCTTAATACATCCTAAATGATTCTTAGAACCCAACAAAACCATAAAAATCAGTTTTAATCCAACAAACCCGTTTTTATGGTTAGAAACTTGAAGTAAATGAATGATTTTGGTCTTGGAACAAACCTTAGTGATTAAGACGTGAATTAAGGGCTTAATAAGGGAAAATGGAAATTTGTAGCATAAAAATCAAGTATCTGGTCGCTGTAGGCCCCGTCGGGTCGCGATCTGCACCCCCGTCGGGTCGCAATCCCGCGCCATGGAGAAAATGCAGTTTTGCATTGTGTCTCGTGCCAAGTCCAAATGGATTTTGAGTTTTGGTTTTATACTTGTCCGTTTGACCTCAAATTTTAAACATAAGTCCATTATAGTCTAAAACTTCATGAAAAATTGTCGAAATGAAAATACGACCTCCCGAGGGTACTGTAGCAAAATACGCGTATCTCGGGGAAGTTTACAAAATAAAGAAAGCTAATTTAATAAGGAATTGTAGCCTAGTTAGGACCAGTAACCGTATAATATGGGACTCTTGTATTGTAGAGTCAGTTGTAGTTGGTATTAACCAAATATGTGTACTAAATGCGTATATAGGCGGTGGTTCAAATACGGTTAATCGAATAAAAGATCAATGAATAGAAGGGACGAGGAAGGGAATTGTTCTAGTTAGACTTCTCTAACTAGTTGAGGTGAGTATTATGTGGATTTTCGGGTACATAGCAAAAATGAATTTTATTTAAATGTTTTGGAGTCAAAGTGATTTTATGACTTTAAAAGTATTTTATGAAAAATATGATTAATGTGTAAAGAAAGAAAATCAGAAATACAGTGAACTAATAATGTGATTGGCCCATGATGATAAGTTGCTTAGTATCCGGATAAAGACCACTGCCTGCTGCGGTAGGGGGTGGCAATAAGACACTACTGGGATGGTACCTCCCGTCGCGAAGTAGTTGTCTAACCTCGATGGATGAATCCGTTTCATGCTGTTGAGGAAGTAGTTATACGGGTGCGTCTCGTATAAAACCTACGGGTGCGCTCGTAGGAATGTACTCATGAATAATAAGGAATACCTATGGGTGCGCTCATAGGAAATTAAATAATATGAACGTTTGAAATGTTTTGAAATATGGAAACTGTTTTGGGTCAAAACCCGTATTACTCACGAGACGTATGTCTTACGTATGTTTTTTTTTTAAAATGCTATGTACTCAGGTAATCAAACAAGGAATTAGAAGAGTCGAGTGTGGGACGGTAGCTTTTGTTGTGCAAAGTAGGTGCTGCTTGAATTGTGGTAATGATACAGAAGAGTAATACCCCGTATGTTTAATTTCATGTTTTGTATTGTAAAGTATTTAAAAAAAATTGTTGGGTGAAAATGGGGTGTTACAAATTTGGTGGGGTGTTACAAATTTGGTACCAAATTTGTAACACCCCATTTTCACCCAACAATTTTTTTTTAAATACTTTACAATACCTTAGTTTCAATTTTCAATTTTCACCCCATTTTCATTGATTCCCTTCCTTTATCAAAATTTTCAGTTTTTACATTTTTACCCCAAAACCTTAGTTTCAATTCAATTAACGATTACTACTAGTTTCTTTTATTTATTTTAGCATATTAGACTCACTTTAGTCACTAAAATCATCTTTGATCACAATGACCTGTGAATTAGGGTTCTTGGCCAAAATCATGATTTTCCCCAATTCAACCATATTTTTTGATTTAAGTAGAATTGCTTGATAATTCAAGCTTGTTTAGATGAAAAGACTCATAAAACATATTGGATTGCAACTGAACTTTCAATTTATAACTCACTCTATGAGTAACCCGTGTGCTAGAAGTCAAGAAGAAGTGTTCTTACCTTGATTTGGCTTGGAAATCTTGATTCCAAGCTTGTACTCCTCACACCTCTCTTCTAGAAATCCTCCCGAGCGATCGTCCAGCCCTCTCTAGAACTCTCTACTGCCTTCCCGTGTTCTGTGAATGGGAATGCAGATTTTTTTTCCTTTTTTATACCTAGTTAATTTACACTTTGGTCCCTCAAGTTCCTTTTTTCCCAAAATGGCCCAAAAACTCTTTTTATATCATTATAAGTTTCATTTTCTTTCATTTTACCCCAAACACTAAAATACTTTATATCAAAGTCCAAAACATGGCAAAAGACTAATTTGCCCACTAGTTTCAAGAAATGGCACTTTGGCCCTTCTAGTTTCATTTTTTTGCAAAACTGTCCCAAAAACCCAAAATTCTTCTTTTTAAGTTTATTTCATTACATATTAACCCCAAAATCATATTTTCTTTACATTAGGGTCATTTGTGTGCCAAATGACCATTTTGCCCTTTTTGACCAATTTTTACTATTACGCCCTCGTTCACCCCAAATTATAAGTTTATTTAATTAGTATTTTAGTCATAAATAATTGTGGCGTGGGTCTCTTTGGTGGTTTCCATAATTGTGTCTCTCCATTAAAAATGTCGGGCAATAATTAAGGTAGGGTAGTAATCTTTCTTTTCTATATATGTATTGGTTGAATCTTTGTTCATTGAGAAAGGAAAATGTGACAGTAACGTTTTTAGCTTTCCATTTCTTTTCTCCCTTTTGCATGTTCATCTCCATCTGTTCCTCTTGAGCAATTATTGCATAGAGCTCAAACCAACATTTGGTATCAGAGCCTCGTTCGAGTGCTCGGGGTGTATCATTGCAGCTTTTGATCAAGACTGTTCGGGTAGAAGACACTAACCGATGTATTGCATGAAACGAACGGGTCCCGTCAAAGCAGGAGGCTTTGGGTTGGTTCGTTGTGCAAGTGCAAGAAGACATTAGATCATGGAAGATTGTTTTTCTTGGTCGGTGGAAGAGTGATTTTGGAATGGGTATGATCGGAAAAAGGTTGAGGTGTCAAAAAGGAGTCTAACCGGAGTTGCGGGATAAACGGGCAGCAAGAAACATCAAAGCAGGTGGCTTTGTTCAGTCCGTTTCGCGGGTGGCAGAAGACAGTAGAGGTAGTTGTGACCTTGTTTTCTTGACCGGTGGTAGAGGCTTTCATAACGAAGGTGGATGAAGGAAGCAACGGCATCAAGGCGATGGCGTTTTTCTTCTTATAAGGTTGTACGGTTGTCGCGCGAAGGTTAGGGTGGTCGTCGGAGAAGAAGATGATGGATCAGCGTGTTAAAAGACGGTCTTGATCAGATTGTTCGTGTCAAAAAAAAGAGTTTGCCGGCGGAGGTGCGTGAAAAATCGATCAGAAAGGATCCGTCAAAGCAGGGCTTCAGATTTGGTTCGTTTCAGGCGGTTACTAACGGAAGAGATCCTTCGAAGCAGGTGGCTTGGATTCGGTTCGGCTTTGCTGGAAAAAGAAGACAGAACAGCAGGTTGCTTGTTTTCTTAGTCGGTGGAATGAGCTCTTGTTTCATAGCCAAAACGGAGGTGACTTTGGACGTGGCCGGAGAGAGGTCGTGATCGTTCCGGGATAAGTCGAGATGGTGGCTGAATGGACGGAGGCAAACGAAGATGATCAAGGTGTTGATAATCAAAAGGAAAAACATTGTTGTGAACCGGTATCAACAACCCGGTTAAGGGGGTGATTGTTAGGTTAACCGGGTAATACGACATGGGTTCAGGGGGTCATAGTCAAGCAAGATTGGAGCAAAGGAAGCAAGATCAATAATCAAGATTAAGGGGGTGAATGTAGCTTTTAATCTTGATATTATAAGTTTATTTAATTAGTATTTTAGTCATAAATAATTGTGGCGTGGGTCTCTTTGGTGGTTTCCATAATTGTGTCTCTCCATTAAAAATGTCGGGCAATAATTAAGGTAGGGTAGTAATCTTTCTTTTCTATATATGTATTGGTTGAATCTTTGTTCATTGAGAAAGGAAAATGTGACAGTAACGTTTTTAGCTTTCCATTTCTTTTCTCCCTTTTGCATGTTCATCTCCATCTGTTCCTCTTGAGCAATTATTGCATAGAGCTCAAACCAACATTTGGTATCAGAGCCTCGTTCGAGTGCTCGGGGTGTATCATTGCAGCTTTTGATCAAGACTGTTCGGGTAGAAGACACTAACCGATGTATTGCATGAAACGAACGGGTCCCGTCAAAGCAGGAGGCTTTGGGTTGGTTCGTTGTGCAAGTGCAAGAAGACATTAGATCATGGAAGATTGTTTTTCTTGGTCGGTGGAAGAGTGATTTTGGAATGGGTATGATCGGAAAAAGGTTGAGGTGTCAAAAAGGAGTCTAACCGGAGTTGCGGGATAAACGGGCAGCAAGAAACATCAAAGCAGGTGGCTTTGTTCAGTCCGTTTCGCGGGTGGCAGAAGACAGTAGAGGTAGTTGTGACCTTGTTTTCTTGACCGGTGGTAGAGGCTTTCATAACGAAGGTGGATGAAGGAAGCAACGGCATCAAGGCGATGGCGTTTTTCTTCTTGTAAGGTTGTACGGTTGTCGCGCGAAGGTTAGGGTGGTCGTCGGAGAAGAAGATGATGGATCAGCGTGTTAAAAGACGGTCTTGATCAGATTGTTCGTGTCAAAAAAAAAAAGAGTTTGCCGGCGGAGGCGCGTGAAAAATCGATCAGAAAGGATCCGTCAAAGCAGGGCTTCAGATTTGGTTCGTTTCAGGCGGTTACAAACGGAAGAGATCCTTCGAAGTAGGTGGCTTGGATTCGGTTTGGCTTTGCTGGAAAAAGAAGACAGAACAGCATGTTGCTTGTTTTCTTAGTCGGTGGAATGAGCTCTTGTTTCATAGCCAAAACGGAGGTGACTTTGGACGTGGCCGGAGAGAGGTCGTGATCGTTCCGGGATAAGTCGAGATGGTGGCTGAATGGACGGAGGCAAACGAAGATGATCAAGGTGTTGATAATCAAAAGGAAAAACATTGTTGTGAACCGGTATCAACAACCCGGTTAAGGGGGTGATATTGTTAGGTTAACCGGGTAATACGACATGGGTTCAGGGGGTCATAGTCAAGCAAGATTGGAGCAAAGGAAGCAAGATCAATAATCAAGATTAAGGGGGTGAATGTAGCTTTTAATCTTGATATTATAAGTTTATTTAATTAGTATTTTAGTCATAAATAATTGTGGCGTGGGTCTCTTTGGTGGTTTCCATAATTGTGTCTCTCCATTAAAAATGTCGGGCAATAATTAAGGTAGGGTAGTAATCTTTCTTTTCTATATATGTATTGGTTGAATCTTTGTTCATTGAGAAAGGAAAATGTGACAGTAACGTTTTTAGCTTTCCATTTCTTTTCTCCCTTTTGCATGTTCATCTCCATCTGTTCCTCTTGAGCAATTATTGCATAGAGCTCAAACCAACATTTGGTATCAGAGCCTCGTTCGAGTGCTCGGGGTGTATCATTGCAGCTTTTAATCAAGACTGTTCGGGTAGAAGACACTAACCGACGTATTGCATGAAACGAACGGGTCCCGTCAAAGCAGGAGGCTTTGGGTTGGTTCGTTGTGCAAGTGCAAGAAGACATTAGATCATGGAAGATTGTTTTTCTTGGTCGGTGGAAGAGTGATTTTGGAATGGGTATGATCGGAAAAAGGTTGAGGTGTCAAAAAGGAGTCTAACCGGAGTTGCGGGATAAACGGGCAGCAAGAAACATCAAAGCAGGTGGCTTTGTTCAGTCCGTTTCGCGGGTGGCAGAAGACAGTAGAGGTAGTTGTGACCTTGTTTTCTTGACCGGTGGTAGAGGCTTTCATAACGAAGGTGGATGAAGGAAGCAACGACATCAAGGCGATGGCGTTTTTCTTCTTGTAAGGTTGTACGGTTGTCGCGCGAAGGTTAGGGTGGTCGTCGGAGAAGAAGATGATGGATCAGCGTGTTAAAAGACGGTCTTGATCAGATTGTTCGTGTCAAAAAAAAAAGAGTTTGCCGGCGGAGGTGCGTGAAAAATCGATCAGAAAGGATCCGTCAAAGCAGGGCTTCAGATTTGGTTCGTTTCAGGCGGTTACTAACGGAAGAGATCCTTTGAAGCAGGTGGCTTGGATTCGGTTCGGCTTTTCTGGAAAAAGAAGACAGAACAGCAGGTTGCTTGTTTTCTTAGTCGGTGGAATGAGCTCTTGTTTCATAGCCAAAACGGAGGTGACTTTGGACGTGGCCGGAGAGAGGTCGTGATCGTTCCGGGATAAGTCGAGATGGTGGCTGAATGGACGGAGGCAAACGAAGATGATCAAGGTGTTGATAATCAAAAGGAAAAACATTGTTGTGAACCGGTATCAACAACCCGGTTAAGGGGGTGATTGTTAGGTTAACCGGGTAATACGACATGGGTTCAGGGGGTCATAGTCAAGCAAGATTGGAGCAAAGGAAGCAAGATCAATAATCAAGATTAAGGGGGTGAATGTAGCTTTTAATCTTGATATTATAAGTTTATTTAATTAGTATTTTAGTCATAAATAATTGTGGCGTGGGTCTCTTTGGTGGTTTCCATAATTGTGTCTCTCCATTAAAAATGTCGGGCAATAATTAAGGTAGGGTAGTAATCTTTCTTTTCTATATATGTATTGGTTGAATCTTTGTTCATTGAGAAAGGAAAATGTGACAGTAACGTTTTTAGCTTTCCATTTCTTTTCTCCCTTTTGCATGTTCATCTCCATCTGTTCCTCTTGAGCAATTATTGCATAGAGCTCAAACCAACATTTGGTATCAGAGCCTCGTTCGAGTGCTCGGGGTGTATCATTGCAGCTTTTGATCAAGACTGTTCGGGTAGAAGACACTAACCGATGTATTGCATGAAAGGAACGGGTCCCGTCAAAGCAGGAGGCTTTGGGTTGGTTCGTTGTGCAAGTGCAAGAAGACATTAGATCATGGAAGATTGTTTTTCTTGGTCGGTGGAAGAGTGATTTTGGAATGGGTATGATCGGAAAAAGGTTGAGGTGTCAAAAAGGAGTCTAACCGGAGTTGCGGGATAAACGGGCAGCAAGAAACATCAAAGCAGGTGGCTTTGTTCAGTCCGTTTCGCGGGTGGTAGAAGACAGTAGAGGTAGTTGTGACCTTGTTTTCTTGACCGGTGGTAGAGGCTTTCATAACGAAGGTGGATGAAGGAAGCAACGGCATCAAGGCGATGGCGTTTTTCTTCTTGTAAGGTTGTACGGTTGTCGCGCGAAGGTTAGGGTGGTCGTCGGAGAAGAAGATGATGGATCAGCGTGTTAAAAGACGGTCTTGATCAGATTGTTCGTGTCAAAAAAAAAGAGTTTGCCGGCGGAGGTGCGTGAAAAATCGATCAGAAAGGATCCGTCAAAGCAGGGCTTCAGATTTGGTTCGTTTCAGGCGGTTACTAACGGAAGAGATCCTTCGAAGCAGGTGGCTTGGATTCGGTTCGGCTTTGCTGGAAAAAGAAGACAGAACAGCAGGTTGCTTGTTTTCTTAGTCGGTGGAATGAGCTCTTGTTTCATAGCCAAAACGGAGGTGACTTTGGACGTGGCCGGAGAGAGGTCGTGATCGTTCCGGGATAAGTCGAGATGGTGGCTGAATGGACGGAGGCAAACGAAGATGATCAAGGTGTTGATAATCAAAAGGAAAAACATTGTTGTGAACCGGTATCAACAACCCGGTTAAGGGGGTGATTGTTAGGTTAACCGGGTAATACGACATGGGTTCAGGGGGTCATAGTCAAGCAAGATTGGAGCAAAGGAAGCAAGATCAATAATCAAGATTAAGGGGGTGAATGTAGCTTTTAATCTTGATATTATAAGTTTATTTAATTAGTATTTTAGTCATAAATAATTGTGGCGTGGGTCTCTTTGGTGGTTTCCATAATTGTGTCTCTCCATTAAAAATGTCGGGCAATAATTAAGGTAGGGTAGTAATCTTTCTTTTCTATATATGTATTGGTTGAATCTTTGTTCATTGAGAAAGGAAAATGTGACAGTAACGTTTTTAGCTTTCCATTTCTTTTCTCCCTTTTGCATGTTCATCTCCATCTGTTCCTCTTGAGCAATTATTGCATAGAGCTCAAACCAACATTTGGTATCAGAGCCTCGTTCGAGTGCTCGGGGTGTATCATTGCAGCTTTTGATCAAGACTGTTCGGGTAGAAGACACTAACCGATGTATTGCATGAAACGAACGGGTCCCGTCAAAGCAGGAGGCTTTGGGTTGGTTCGTTGTGCAAGTGCAAGAAGACATTAGATCATGGAAGATTGTTTTTCTTGGTCGGTGGAAGAGTGATTTTGGAATGGGTATGATCGGAAAAAGGTTGAGGTGTCAAAAAGGAGTCTAACCGGAGTTGCGGGATAAACGGGCAGCAAGAAACATCAAAGCAGGTGGCTTTGTTCAGTCCGTTTCGCGGGTGGCAGAAGACAGTAGAGGTAGTTGTGACCTTGTTTTCTTGACCGGTGGTAGAGGCTTTCATAACGAAGGTGGATGAAGGAAGCAACGGCATCAAGGCGATGGCGTTTTTCTTCTTGTAAGGTTGTACGGTTGTCGCGCGAAGGTTAGGGTGGTCGTCGGAGAAGAAGATGATGGATCAGCGTGTTAAAAGACGGTCTTGATCAGATTGTTCGTGTCAAAAAAAAAGAGTTTGCCGGCGGAGGTGCGTGAAAAATCGATCAGAAAGGATCCGTCAAAGCAGGGCTTCAGATTTGGTTCGTTTCAGGCGGTTACTAACGGAAGAGATCCTTCGAAGCAGGTGGCTTGGATTCGGTTCGGCTTTGCTGGAAAAAGAAGACAGAACAGCAGGTTGCTTGTTTTCTTAGTCGGTGGAATGAGCTCTTGTTTCATAGCCAAAACGGAGGTGACTTTGGACGTGGCCGGAGAGAGGTCGTGATCGTTCCGGGATAAGTCGAGATGGTGGCTGAATGGACGGAGGCAAACGAAGATGATCAAGGTGTTGATAATCAAAAGGAAAAACATTGTTGTGAACCGGTATCAACAACCCGGTTAAGGGGGTGATTGTTAGGTTAACCGGGTAATACGACATGGGTTCAGGGGGTCATAGTCAAGCAAGATTGGAGCAAAGGAAGCAAGATCAATAATCAAGATTAAGGGGGTGAATGTAGCTTTTAATCTTGATATTATAAGTTTATTTAATTAGTATTTTAGTCATAAATAATTGTGGCGTGGGTCTCTTTGGTGGTTTCCATAATTGTGTCTCTCCATTAAAAATGTCGGGCAATAATTAAGGTAGGGTAGTAATCTTTCTTTTCTATATATGTATTGGTTGAATCTTTGTTCATTGAGAAAGGAAAATGTGACAGTAACGTTTTTAGCTTTCCATTTCTTTTCTCCCTTTTGCATGTTCATCTCCATCTGTTCCTCTTGAGCAATTATTGCATAGAGCTCAAACCAACATTTGGTATCAGAGCCTCGTTCGAGTGCTCGGGGTGTATCATTGCAGCTTTTGATCAAGACTGTTCGGGTAGAAGACACTAACCGATGTATTGCATGAAACGAACGGGTCCCGTCAAAGCAGGAGGCTTTGGGTTGGTTCGTTGTGCAAGTGCAAGAAGACATTAGATCATGGAAGATTGTTTTTCTTGGTCGGTGGAAGAGTGATTTTGGAATGGGTATGATCGGAAAAAGGTTGAGGTGTCAAAAAGGAGTCTAACCGGAGTTGCGGGATAAACGGGCAGCAAGAAACATCAAAGCAGGTGGCTTTGTTCAGTCCGTTTCGCGGGTGGCAGAAGACAGTAGAGGTAGTTGTGACCTTGTTTTCTTGACCGGTGGTAGAGGCTTTCATAACGAAGGTGGATGAAGGAAGCAACGGCATCAAGGCGATGGCGTTTTTCTTCTTGTAAGGTTGTACGGTTGTCGCGCGAAGGTTAGGGTGGTCGTCGGAGAAGAAGATGATGGATCAGCGTGTTAAAAGACGGTCTTGATCAGATTGTTCGTGTCAAAAAAAAAGAGTTTGCCGGCGGAGGTGCGTGAAAAATCGATCAGAAAGGATCCGTCAAAGCAGGGCTTCAGATTTGGTTCGTTTCAGGCGGTTACTAACGGAAGAGATCCTTCGAAGCAGGTGGCTTGGATTCGGTTCGGCTTTGCTGGAAAAAGAAGACAGAACAGCAGGTTGCTTGTTTTCTTAGTCGGTGGAATGAGCTCTTGTTTCATAGCCAAAACGGAGGTGACTTTGGACGTGGCCGGAGAGAGGTCGTGATCGTTCCGGGATAAGTCGAGATGGTGGCTGAATGGACGGAGGCAAACGAAGATGATCAAGGTGTTGATAATCAAAAGGAAAAACATTGTTGTGAACCGGTATCAACAACCCGGTTAAGGGGGTGATATTGTTAGGTTAACCGGGTAATACGACATGGGTTCAGGAGGTCATAGTCAAGCAAGATTGGAGCAAAGGAAGCAAGATCAATAATCAAGATTAAGGGGGTGAATGTAGCTTTTAATCTTGATATTATAAGTTTATTTAATTAGTATTTTAGTCATAAATAATTGTGGCGTGGGTCTCTTTGGTGGTTTCCATAATTGTGTCTCTCCATTAAAAATGTCGGGCAATAATTAAGGTAGGGTAGTAATCTTTCTTTTCTATATATGTATTGGTTGAATCTTTGTTCATTGAGAAAGGAAAATGTGACAGTAACGTTTTTAGCTTTCCATTTCTTTTCTCCCTTTTGCATGTTCATCTCCATCTGTTCCTCTTGAGCAATTATTGCATAGAGCTCAAACCAACATTCAGGAGCTTGCTGCAACCTCCTTGCTGCCTAATGCCACCACCCCCTCCCACCTGCTACGTCCGATCACCACCAAAGCCTTCACCATCGACAGCCCTTCTCGATCCCACAGTCTCTCTCTTGCCCTTGGTCCCTTTGTTCACGCCATGAAGGAAGACGGCACAAGAAAATACGATGCGTTGGCCTCAAGGTTGCATTGATCGACTATAAGTCTCAAGGAATTGAACGGAAGGGTAGCTCGATCGAGAATAAGAAGAAACGGCACTCTCCTTGATTGCCGACGGTTAGAAGGCTAGAATTGAGGTTTAGGCAAAAGCTGTCCCTCAAGTTTCCTTAATCACCACTTAAACCCTCTTTTAAATAAAAGTTCGTTTCTTATGTAACTTAAGTCCAAAATAATATTTCTTTGACATTTCAGGTCCCTAAATAAATTACAACTAGTTTACTACTTGAGGTATAGTTTAAATTTAATTAAATTGCCATAATAGTTGTCAATTCAAATATCTTCCTATTTTATTATTTGTTTTTCATAGATTTAATTTATATTATTTGTAGCATTTATTCTATATTAACAACCACATAGAAAAATTAAAAAATGAAACTGGGCGTTACAAAGTTATGGTGTTAACTGCACCTGCTTATAACATCTTTGATAATCCAACATGTAACCTCGCTCTTTGTTCTATTTTTCAATGTTCTGTTCATCATCTTTGCCACTATATTTTGCTAAGGTGTTTGTGGAACCATATTCAACATCCTAACTCTATTCTCAGCAAAATAATTAACAAAGTCATTGCTATTGTACTCACCCCCATTATTGAAATTTAGGCAGTTAACTTTGAGATTTTTTTCAATATCAACAACAACCTTCCACGGTTGTGTTAAATTGTAAATGAGAGTCATGAACTCGTGTAATAAATTGTAAATTACATACTAACCGGTGAATTCTAATTTTTAATCCATATTTGATTTTTGGAACTTACTAGAGTATAGGAGATCCATATTTGATGGTTATAGGAGGAAAGAAGGGTGATGGTGGTGCTAGATGACCATGGTAGTAGGTAATGGCAGTGTTGTCGGCGGTGGATCTGATGGGGTAGGAGGAAGGAAGGATGGTGACGGTGGTGGCGTCGATGGTAGGTGCTGACGGTAGTTGGTGGCGGCGTGTAGTAGTTGGTGGTGCTAGAGTTTAGGATTGAGTTCTATTACAAACGAATTAGTCTATTAAACTGCAAATTAATGTAAAACTGATTGTATTGAACCGTGAATAACGATTTCCAAAAAGATGACAAAAACACGAGATTTTAACTAATTTAACTCGTATTCATAGTTTAATAATTGTGATATTGGTGGTTCCTAGAGTTCCTAAAAAGAGTTCAAAGAGTTCTCAATTTTTAAGGGTTCTCATTTGAACCACTCCATGTGTGTGTGTGTGTCTGCTGATTGATGGATGGATGGATGTATGGATGTATGTGTGTATGTATGGATGGGTGTATGTTTGTATGTATGTATGTATGTATGTATTTCATTTTCAATATTTTTAGAAAAGCTTTGCAATTTTATTTCTTGAGTTTTAGTAAGAAGACAGAATATATAAGCACTTAATTATGGCTTTTTTCAAATATTAGTTTGGAAAATCAAAATCTTATGATACTATATTGCTTGATACTATGGAAGATATATATCAACAATATCATTGGATGCCTAAACCGGTGTTATATATGTTTATTGAGGGCATAAATCAATCTTATATATGCTGCTGTTTTTGAATGAGTTTTTAGATTGGATATTGTCCTTGCTGCACCCTCCTTGGATACTCATGTATTTTGTGAACTGTTTATGGTCCTTAGGGTTGTACCTAGATCTTCCTGTCTTATGAGTTATGATAAGACATATTCAATATAGTTTAGGAATAGTTTAGAAATCGAGCTTGCGCAATTTAGGCAAGTATATGGTAGCTCAATTTCCTTTGGTTGTAACTTTTCCCTTTATAAAAAACTTAATACTTGCCTCTTTAAACAAAAAAGACAAATTGTACATATAGGGATTACTCAAAAAAATTTAGGCTACAATCTTGAAGCTACAAAGTATTCACCGTTACCTGCCACTAGCAATGTGTAATATTGTATGGTCGCTCATGCTGTCAAAGGTACTTGAATTTCCATTGGCCCCATCTGTGCATTCATAGCCATTAGTTGGCTCTCTAAGCAAATAGTCAGCTTCGTCTTCATTTGAAGGATGGTGCACCCACGGATGCTTTTGTATCATTGATGCCAATATTCCTTCCAACTCCATTGCTACTTCCTTCATGGTAGGCCTTTCGTCCCCTTTAACCTGTAGGCATCTTTCTGCAAGTCTTGAGACTATGATGATGAGATTATGATCTTCATTTTGCTGCAAGTGCTCATCAAGAACATGGAAAAGTCGTCCCTTTTTCAAAGAAGACAGAAAATGCATGGCTAGATTCCTCTCTTCCTCTGGCCTATCAAAGCTAAGAGCCCTTTTTCCAGTTAAAAGTTCCACTAATACTACCCCGAAACTATAAACATCACTCTTATCTGTCAGCTGGTTCGTCTGCATATACTCAGGATCTAAGTAGCCTAGTGTTCCTTGCACCATTGTCGCCAACTCAATCTGATCCATAGGAATCAGCCTTGATGCTCCAAAATCAGCGACTTTTGCTACATAATTATCATCTAAGAGTATATTCACTGGCTTAACATCTCGATGGATGACCGGGACAGATGCTGCAGAGTGTAAGTAGGAAAGGGCTTCAGCTGTCTCTGTTGCTATTCTAAGGCGAATGTCCCAAGTAAAAGCCGAAGACTTTCCTTTGTTGTGGATGTGATCAGATAGAGTGCCATTTGGAATGAATTCATAAACTAATGATGGGACTTCTGTTTCCAGGCAACATCCAATCAGCTTCACCACATTTCTATGATTGATTTGAGAAAGGATAACCACTTCATTGATAAATTGCTCTATCTGTGACTGGGTTTGATCTGGTAGTTTGGACTTCTTTATGGCAACTGTTCTGCCATCAGATAGTACTCCTTTATAAACTGTGCCAAAGCCACCCTTTCCAATAATCCTGCTATCATGATAGTTGTTGGTTGCCCTCTTAAGCTCCTCTATGGTGAAGACTTTCGCATGGTCCTGAGAACCACCATCCCCAGAAATTCGTTGCTGCAACAGGATTCCACCATTTTGCTTAAAGAATTTTTCTCTAAGCATCATAAGCTTACGTTTTCTTAGTCCGAAGTACAACCAATTGACAAACACAATCAGAAATATGGCAGCAACTGAGGAACCTGCAACAAGAAACATTAAGTTATAGCACAATGATTTGAGTTGTAGTAGTACGTATTAAGTGAAAATATTCTCTTTACTTACCTACTGCAATCTTTACAACCATTGATTGATCTTGATCTTGATATTGATCTGCAATGCAACCTGTTCCATCATTCCTGCCATCTCCAGAGTAACCTTCTCGACACTCACATGTATAGTTTCCTGGGTTATCCTTGCAATCAGAAATATGTACGCAATCATGATTTCCGTTTTTACACTCATCAATATCTGCAGAGTACAGATGGTCAAGTATTTCATTAGGGGGTAAACTCTGGTGCAGCAAGGATTGGAAAATAAAGTAAAGAAACCACGTAACTAATGAATAGCACTTACTGTTGCAGCCAACATAAGGATTGCCTTCATAGCCTTCATGGCAACGACAGCGATATCCACGACCTCTATAATTTTCATCACATCTGCTGTTTCTCTCGGCCTTGCATAAGAAATTATCCACCTCCTTACTTGCTATGTCACAAGTCGAGTTTCCAATTGCCCAGTCAAGTAACATAGGCATCTTTTCTGTACTTCGAAAATCACGAAGATTATTAGAAAAAAAGTTGAACTTCCCTTCTTCAACAAAAAAGGCGTAGCTACAAGGGTTGAAGTCGATCATGTCTGTATGGTTATCATAGCTGCTTAGTGTAATGTTAATAGCACTCATTCCTTCTGGCACTGCTACTTCACAACACCCAACTCCTGAGCAAGATCCATCTGTAATACTGCTATTGCTACCACATCTGGAAATGCATCCTGTACCATCATATGCACTCCCCCTTCTGGCTCTAAAAAATGCATATGTGTCACACCCAATTGCAACAAACTTGTTCTTGGTTGAGATCCGCATACTCTTCAACCATAAAGATGGTCGAGACCAACCAGCTGGACCTGAGCTATTGTAGCAATCACGGGCTACAAACATCATAATCTCCAATTCACTTTTGCTTGTCGACATATTTGATATAACAATATTGCTACTGCTGTTTCCGAAAAAAGGTATTGGTGTGCCTGATGATCGGTTACAAGTTACAAGGAAATCAGAACTGTAGTAGCATCCTACACCTGAACCAAAAGGGTACGTAATATTCACATTGCCACATGAACGTTCACAATTTGACACCTCTTGAGCATTTACTGCCCCCAAAGCTCTCATAGCTGCTATTGCTATAAGTATATTGAAATGCATGGTTGCTTTTTGTGTGTTTGTGAGTTGGATATTGATTGGGGAACATGATCAAAGCCCTTATATGAACATTGACATGAGGACTTAGTCCCAACTTGAGATTCTAAACTGTAGTTTAACAACTAGTTGATTGTTGAAAAGGTCTCTGTATGTTTGCCCTATTTTACTAAGTTCGTTGAGACCTGCCACGAGCCTTCTTAAAAAAGTAAACTGTTATAATATGTTTTGATAAATTCTTCAACTTGCAATCGCTTCGCAAAAGAATCTCCAATGGGACTGTATCCCTCCAAATTTTGAGTAATTTCTATTCCGATTACGACACTCCATCTGCAACAAATTTTTAGTGGAGATGAATATTGACAAAATCAATTAATTTGGTGGGGAGATGAACATTGAAAAAGTAAACTTGTACTGTTATTATTGACTCTACATTAAAACACCAAACTTGTTTTTTTATATCAATTATTAAATATTTAGTATAAATATTCCAGTTAATATATATAAAATCTATAATTACAGTTTTCTCAACGAGGACTTTAAAACGAGTCTAATATTATATATGATATTTGTTTATAATAATTTTAAACATGTTGCTTTTATTTAACGAATTCTCATAGCACTATATATTATCAGAAATCAAATAAATTAACTACGAACTATCATTGTTACATTTTTTATAAAATAACATAGTAATAAAAAATATATTATTTTATTATATAAATATTAGATATATGTTTTTTGGTGTGATGTGTTGTTAGTATGTTGGAATGAGAAAAGAAGAACTGAGATATTGTAGATATAAATTACATAAAAGTTGATGTATTTTTTAATGTTGTGGTTGGAGTACTTGGCTTATAAAACATAGGTCTTGGTAAACAAGGCCTTTGGTCATCTTAACTTATAAAGCATAGAGTAAATTACATGAACATTCCCTAAAATATCCCAAAACTAACAAAGGGAACCCAACTATTCGTTTTTTCCTTAATGAGTCACTTACCTTTGTAATTATCAACAGATTGGTCTCTGAGTAAGATTAAAAGACTAAAATACCTTTTTTAATTTCTTTTTTCTTTTTTTTGAATTTATTATTTATTTTATGAAAAAAAATACCCCACCCACCCCACCCCCACGTGTCTCTCTCTCTCTATCTCTATCTCTCTCTCTCTCTCAACACATATGTACTACCCACGAAAGGATCAAAAGCACATTCGCTGTACATTTTTACTACCCACGAAAGGATATATCCGTATTTCTTCTGTTTCATAACAACAATTGAAGAACATAACCGTATTTCTCCTGTTTCATAACAACAATGGAAGAACATGATCATCATCATAACTATATGTACATTTTTTCTGCACAAGGTACAAGTGAGCAAAGCTACATTTTTTCTGCACATTCGCTGGGTCTAAATTATCAACCCTAACATTCTTCAAAGCGACTATCTTTCCTATTATTAAATCCCTAGCTTTATATACATTGTTATACGTCCCTTTCCCAATCCGATAATCAATTAATAAGAAATTCATGGCAATGAGTATCGAGTGTCAACTTCACATAACCTGAAGAAATCAATTCATGATCAACAGCACCAGAGCAATGACGATTGCTTTGATTTCCAGTCCGCTTAGGAAAAACACAAGGAAAAAGAGGGGAAGAACTAACAGAAGAACGCAGGAGAGGGCGTGAATAATCCGAGGTATCTGGGTCTATTCTTGTCGCTTAGGTTGAAAATCAATACTCTTGCTTCCATATAAATTCATATCGGCGGTAGATGATGAATAATCAGAGGTCATTATCCGAACATCACACAAACAAACACGGATTGGTTCTTACTTCTTCTTTGATTGGTTCTTCAAACCTACTAAAACCCAAGTAGGTAATAGAATCAATTTGTAACAGTCGATCTCCAAATTGAGATGTAACTGTAAACGGAGTTCATCGATTCCTCCATGGCCAACAATGATAAGCTGGAGAAGGCAGTACCGATCACGTTAATAACTTGGATGACAAATCAGGAGGCGGTGGATTGTGTGAAGGAAGCGAGAGAGAGAGACGTGGGGTGGGGGTGGGTGGGGTATTTTTTTTTTAATAAAATAAATAATAAATTCAAAGAAAAAGAAAAAATAAATTAAAAAGGGTATTTTAGTCTTTTTATCTTACTCAGGGACCAATCTGTTGATATTTACAAAGATAAGTGACTCATAAAAGGAAAAACGAATATTTGGGTTCCCTTTGTTAGTTTTGGGATACTTTAGGGAGTGTTATGTAATTTACTCTAAAGCAAATGATAGGGTCACACGGCCACCTTTAGACTGTGGGGTATGCCGCACGCGGCCCCCCCTGCGTCCTCCACGTAGGCGACGAAGACGCGGCAAACACCGCGCACCCCCCGCGTCCTCGAATTGGTGCGTCCCCAGGTCGTCAGGCTTTGAACGCGTGAAGACGGACGAATTCAAAATATATATCCGTTGTTCGAGCCGTTGGAAACTAAAAAAAAAAAAATTAATTTTTTTTACATATTATAAATACAAACCACACACACAACTTATATTTTACACACACACAAACACAAATTTCTCTCTCAATTTTACTAACCATTTCAAGATGGAGAACGATCCGAACACCCCTCCGTCAAATCGGAACACGCCCTGCGGCGAATTCAACTACAACTTTTCCACGAATTGCACATTTACGAGTATGCTTACGGGTTCGTCGCAACAACCGCAATACCCGTATCCATATCCACCACCGAACCAATATCAATACCCGCCACAACCTTACCCGTACGCACCCTTCCAACAACCGTTTCTATCACAATCGCCACCGCTTCCATCACCACCGCCACAAGCATCACCCGAAGAGGTCATGATGGAAACACAAGCCCCCGCGTCTTCCTCCAAAAAGAAAAAGAAAAACAATAGACAAAAGAACAAAACACGAAACGCGCAAGAGGCGAAGGTGCCGTGGACGACCGACGAAGAGGTTCAAGTGGTTCGCTCGTGGCTAGCTATTTCCATGGATTCGCAAAAAGGAAATAGTCAAAGTTCCACATCGTTGTGGGAACGCATTTTAGACCACTACCACGCGGCGATGGGTCGTGGGGTGTACCGAAACAACGACGGTATTAACGGGAAGTGGCGGAAACTTCGTATCGAGTGCACCAAGTTCAACGGCATTTACAACAACTTGGTGAACATGCGACGAAGCGGCGAGAACGATTTTGGGATTTTCACAACGGCTATGGAACAATATGCGCGAGTTGTCGGGAAGCCGTTTAAACATATGCGAAGTTGGGAGTTGATGCGTACCGGTCCTAAATGGCTACTAACTCCCGATTCGCCTCACTCGAGCACGGGTTCCAAACGTGGGAGGACCCCGGATGACGATATTTCGGATGCTCGAGACCCGATCGACCTCGACGACGACACCGAACCACAAACCGAGATGCCTCCGCCTCGACGCCCCATCGGCCGCGACCGAGCGAAAAGAGCAAGCCGAGATGCCTCCGGCTCGTCTTCGAAAGACGATGTCGAGGAAAAGGTCGACCGGCTCGTTGAACAATTCTACCGCCACAACGAAATTGCAGAATCGCGGTTGAATTACGTTTTGTTTAGCCGATCCGGGACCGAAGAGGACCTCGAGGCGATCCGATTGATGACGGAACAACGACGCAAGAAATATTTAAATAAGTAGTTTTTTTTTAAATTTTAGGAGTTGTCGTTTTTATGTTTTTTTTCGTGCAATGTCGTTTTTATTTTTATTTTTATGTAATGTCTTTTATTTAATTTTAAATGTTTGGTTTTAATTAATTTTTAATGTTTGGTTTTAATTAAAAAAACGTAAAATATAAATGTGACGTGGAAATTAAAATGGTAGTCATGGGAGTCTTGCACACCCCTAGTGGGTGTTTTGGAAGTCTTTGTGACGTGGCGATGACATGACGGTAGTCATGGGTTGTCATGGGGGTCTTGCACACCCTTCAGCATTAGGGATTGAATAAGATATTAATCAACCCAAAGAACCTTTTACAAGCTTGGAACTTATTTTCATTGGTCTTATAGGCATCGTTGCATGTATCTTCTTCCCTAGAAATTATCCTCTTGATCTAGACCAATGGCAATATGTTGACATTTATGAAAGTCTTTGAATTAGAAAAAGTCAATCGATGCAGACTAGTATACAATTATATTGAATGATCCATTAAAAAGTGACTTCTTACCCGCATACTAATTAGTTGACAACTTGACATGAAATTGGGTCTACCACAACATGAGCTTAGGTATTTATAAAAGATTAAAAGCCCACTAGCATGATGTGCTGAATCATGCCAATTTTGGTTGTAATTTATGTAGTTTTAAAAATAATTTTGTGAGACCGATTACAGTTTAGTCATATAGAAACACAAATGCATTATTTACAGCTTATTTAGATTTAAAGCATTTAAATATGATAGTTTTACGGAAACATAACGCGTTCAGATCAGTTTGTCTTTGTACGTCGTAATTTGACAGAATAGACGATTAAACACAAGTATTTGTTGCCGGTACCAATGATTTTTTTGGTATTGGTTAATACCATTAATTTGTGGTTTTGTATCTAAAAGAAACAAGAGGTAGGCCGTAGGCGTCAGATGTTGTGAGAGGTGCATGGAACAAACCAGGTAATTCATCTCGTTCTTCTATTCTAGAATTAAAAGGGGTAAATTGTAAAAAAATCATTAAGTTTATATAAAATCTTGATTTTGATACCGTGTTTTTTTTTTTTTTTTTTGTAATTAAGTCACTAAATATTCCAAATTGTTGCAATTTTGATCATTTGACCGGTCAACCTTGTTGCCAACTGATATGAACATGGTGACGTGTTAGTTTTTGATGACGTAGAACTGACGTGACATGATGATATTTTCTTTTTTAGTTAAAAATTTCTTTCATTTTTACTTATTTGACTACGAAAATAAATAATAACCCAGTTAACAAATTCATTCATATATAAACCATAATTACCACTTCTACTAAATATATATTTTATACTTTTAACATAATTATGAGTAGATAATATATATAATCACCGTATTTCATCTTACTTCTAAAATCATGTTTTGAATTTCTTTCTATAATTATCAGTACATACGCTATATACAATCACCGTATATCATCTTACTTTTAAAACATTATATTTGTATCCTTTAAAAACTAAATATCAGCATCTATCACTTATAATTGTTGTTTTTAAATCTTATTTTTCAAAGAAATCATGACTGTGTCAACGTCATGTCAGTGCCACATCATTAAATACTCATACGTCGTCATGTCACGTCAGCTGACAATCGGGTTGACCGGTCAAATGGTCAAAATTGCAACAAATTTGAAAACTTGGTGACTTAATTGCCAAAAAAATAAACACGATCTCAAAATAGAGATTTTGTGTAAATTTAATGACTTTTTTGCAATTTACTCAATTAAAACTATACTAAAAGGCGCAAATTTTGGCTCTCGCTCCAATCTCATAGACATGTGGTTAAAAATGAACCATGGGCGCTTCTTGTCTACTTCAACGATGCCCTTGATATTCATGATAGCACTTCGGGTACCACAAGTATCAATAATGGTCTCCCAAAGAAGATAGTTGAAGAGTTTGCATCATCGACATTCCATTGATGCATACACAGTCACGCAGAAACATCAAAAGCTTATTCTAACTGAAACATTAATAATAAGATGATTGCCATTCTAAAAAAGAACCAGAGTAATCATCCTAAGGATCTTAACCTAAATTACCATAATCATGATTACCATTATTCATAGAGAATCTAGTTGAAAATAACCAGAATAACCCTGAAAGTACTATGCTATAATTGTATAAATTTTTGATGTAAAGCGCCTTATGAAGAAGTGAACTAAAAGTAGAATGTTGTAGTCGAAAAAAACGAAAGTATGATGCTATAATACATAAATAAATGAAAGTGTCATTATTTCTTGATGTAGCCCTTTTTATAAATTGATTAGACCATAGTGAAACAAAGCTACTGATCCTTTTCTCAATTTATTTTAACTTAAATTGTTCACATTTGCAATATAAGAACATTGTACTTGGAAATATCTATCCAGTTATACCAAATTACGATGTTGTACTTACAATTTCTTCTTCTTAAAAGGACATTTTATAGATATGGCTCAATGCAAAACATAACACATACATTCAGATATTTTTCCTTTATAACATTTTGGTTTTTTTTCATTCTATTACAACATATTTTACTCTCAATCCTTTTCTTATTATTAAAGCATCATACTTTGAAAAATCTAGCCAATTATAATGTTGTTCTTTCAATTCCTTAATTATGGGAAGAAACACGTAAACACATTAACAACGCATACTATCAGCAATATCGACATTCTGATTGTATATTTCCTAGAGTTGATAACACTCTTCTTGCCTACATTACGGGAAATGATAGAGTTATAGTTATAGCAACCACATATACACGAAAGCAAGGGTGTCCCTAAGGCAGTGCGAGATGTGTGACTGCACACGGCTGTCGTCTAAGGGCCTAAAAAAGTTTACGTTTAGTATAATGACAAAAATCGATCGGTAATCCGTCACTAAAAACCATATGCTACAGATTATTGATAGAATTCCGTGACTAATCCCGCACAAATTGCCTTGTTAATCTTTTGCAAAATTGCATTGCTAATAACTCGTAAAATTCTATTAGTAATCCTTCGAAAATTTTGTCTCTAAAACTTTATGGGCTTTTTTTTACTATTGTTAGTATGAATGAGGTTTGTTTATATATAAAAGAGATTATAGTTAATGACCATTTTTATTCTTCATAGAACCTCAAAATCAATGAGACGCATAGAAAACAATACTCTTTCCAAGTTATTATTCATTTTAATTACCTTGGATTCTTAGTGTCCTTCTTTCCTCAGTCCTCCATTCTTCCTTGTCATGATTATGTGTCATACATAATCTTAAGAGTAAATTACAGTTTTGGTCCCAGCAGTTTGCATGATTTTTCACTTTTAGTCAAAGTTTTGAATTTTCACAAATTTGGTACCTGTGGTAGGCATTGTATTGCATGGTTGGTCCTTGGTCCATATGAAAAGACCAATTTATCCTTTCTAATTTCTTTTTCCATTTTCTTTTAATCTATTATTTATTTATTCTATTAACTAAAAAAAGAAAAATCATACCTATCCACCCCACCCCATTACCCCGTCTCATACACACACACACACACACATTCTCTCTCTCTCTCTCTCTCTATCTCTATCTATCTATCTATCTATCTCTTGTGTTCGGTCCCACAAGCCCTACTGCTTTCTAATTCACTCAAATTCTCTTATATCGGAGTTACAGTAACGGATTTGTATGACACAATTTCCTAGAGAATGATTACATTTACCCAGCGCATGGTCATGAGTACGTTCTCAAGGTATCAAAGCTCGTTGTAGCCGGAGGAGTCTCGTTAAACTCCAAATATGGGGCACTTGTGACATCCATTTTGAAAAATTTGTTATCACCGGACTCTGAAAAATCATATGACAATGACTTCTCAGTTGTTAGGCGTAGGAGGAATCAGTCGTGGAGCGCAATCGACCTCCACAAATATAGAGTTTACACATGTGAGTCCTCGGCCATTTAAGTCGCTGTAGATGCCTCTACTCAAACCGACGACAAATGTCGTCGTCGAAGATCAATAATTAGAGAAAAAGAAGAAAAAATTGACGACGCCTCTACTAAAAATGACGACAAATGCCTCTACCCAACTAACGAATTGATCTTTAAGTATATTTATACAATTACATCTGATATCTTGAGGAGCTTCGTGGATTGATGTTATGAACATGAGCGCCAGTAACACAAAATTGAAGATGTCTTTGAAGTTGGGAATCAAGTTGGGTTCAGGGAGTTTGAAGAAAAAAAATTCAGGGTTTGACAGAGTGCTGTTAAGGATATCTTTGATGATATTGAGAGAGAGAGAGAGAGAGAGAGAGAGAGAGAGATATAGAGCGATATATATATATATATATATATATATATATATATATATATATATATATATATATATATATATATATATATATATATATATATATATATATATAATTAAGTACCTAACAATTAAGTAGTTAAAAATCAAGTACTTAACAAATAAGTACTTAACACAAACACTTCCAAAGCATAATACATATTACTATATACATTAATTAACCATTAAGCATCATCAAAACAATTAAAGACTTATATAAGCATTACAATAACACTTACATTGCATAATACATATTACTATATGCATCAATTAACCATTAAGCATCATCAAAACAATTAAACACTTACATAAACACATATGAATTCCATTTAGAACTTAATAAAAGAAGATAAAGCATCAAAACCTTGTTCTTGGTTGGTGGTGGCTGTCTTAGTCATCGGAGGTGAGCGGAGGTCCCCGGCCGGTGGTGCAGTGGTGGCCGGATTTGTTGTTTTCCGGTGGTGATGCACATGGTTGTTGAAATAACACGTAATTAGTTCCAAAAATTAGGCTTGAGCACAAAATAAACATATTACAAACATACTTACCGAGTCTACTGAGCGAAATCGCCGGAAGAAACGAGATGTCGCGGGCAAAAATGATCAGTCGCCGGAAAAAACGAGTCTACAACAAAATGCCGGTTATAGAGTTGATTTTGGTGGAAAAGGAGAGTGTAGGTGTGAGAGTGAAGGCCTTACCGGTTTTTAGCAAGGGAATCGCCGGAAAGTGATGGTCAGAAGTCGGAATCGCCGGAAATTGCCAGAGGAGGGTTTTGGTTCGCGTAACAGGCGAATGAAGACTGGAAGAGGGTTTATTGGATCTGGAGGCAATAGCGGCAACAAAGTTAGAGAATTAGCGGCGACACCCTAGGAGGGAAAAAATCCCGCCTAATTCTGGACCGTTGATTTGAGCTAAGAATGGACGACAAAGATCATGCATCACACGGATCGCTGATCTGGACCTTTAGCGGCGACACTTTTAGCGGCGACACTTTTAGCGGCAACGAAAGGTTTAGCTAAAAGTGTCGCCTCTAAAGATCAGATTTCTTGTAGTGGGGTTGGGTGGGGTTCGGTGTGAATTTACTTTTTTTAAGTAATAGAATAAATAAGAGATTAAAGAGTACATTACAGTTTTGGTCCTCTAGTTTACCCCCTTTTATTTTCACACTGATGATGGTCCTGTAGTTGGATAAAGCTTGCACTATTGGTCCTGGTCCATGTAAAAAGACAAAGAATACCCTTTCTAATTTCTTTTTTCCTTTTTTAACCTATTTTTTATTTAGATATTTCAAAAAAAAAAAAACACCCCCACCCTACCCCCACTACCCCTATTCTGTCGCATCTTGATGTTTCTAGCGCTAGTTTTTCTGGTGAGTTCCCGATTGGTGTTACAAACATGACGAAGCTGGAAACAATGTTAATTTCCAAAAATAATCTCTACGGTGAAATTTCGGCGACTATTGGCAAATTGCAATCTGTTGAGATTCTAGATTTATCGAATAACAACTTTACAAATTTTTTTCGCAAGTTTCAATAAACTTAAAGGGAAAATCCCACAATTTAAAGGGTGTGGAAACTTCTACAAGATCGAGATAAAATGGGACGAATTAAGTGGTAGCATTCCTTGGGATATCGATCATTGTTCGAAGCTAATTTCTTTAAACTTATGACATAATTCAATTTCAGGAATCATTCCATGAGAATTTTCGTCTCTTCCTTTAATAACTAAAGTTGGCATATCGCATAATCTTCTTACTGGTACTATTTCTTCTACTTTCGGTAATTCTAGTACATTAGAAGCTTTCAATGTTTCCTATAACTAGCTTACCGGTCTGATCTAGTGTTTGGATCGGGAATTGCATTTTCAAGTGTACACCTTTCATCGTTCACCGAAAACGAAGGACTCTACAGCGGAGTCATCCGTAAACCCTGTTAGACCAAAATTGAAATGAAGGCAAAAACACACCCAAAATCAATTGTCGGAGCAACCCTACGAATCGTCTCAACAACATTTGTTTCCTGGTTATGACTCTTGGTGGAAACTAACCAGCTTCATGCGATCAAGGTCTGTTTCCTGGTTATGACTCTTGGTGGCAAAGCGACCCGATTCCAAGGTTCGATTGGCTTTGGGGTCCAATCGGAAGCCGGTCGAAAGTTTTGGGTGTTCTTCTAGATTAAAAGTTCGTGACGTTTGTGTGGGCTAAACATAACTATAGAACCACGATCTTAACCGTTTGATTAGATTCCTTCATTAAGGGTATGATGGTAAATTGGAAATACTAGAAATAAAACCTCCAATAAATACGTCCAGTAAATGAACAAATGTTCATCAATGAACAAATGTTCATCAATGAACACATGTTCATCAATGAATAAATGAGTGTTCATCTCGTTCTCTGTATATTATTTCTTTGTAAATGGACATATGTTCATAAATGAATAAATGTTCATCAATGAACATGCATTTATCTCCTTATCTGTATATTCATTCCCTGTAAATGAACAAATGTTCATAAATGAACATACTCATTCCCTATAAATGAACACATGTTCATAGATGAACAAATGTTCATAAATGAACATATGTTTCAAAAAATCACGCAACACGCTCCTATATTTTAGGGATGGATAAAAAAACCCAATATGTCATTGCCTGGATATGATTCCCTACATTTGGTGCATAATTTCTTAAAGCGTCGCTTTTAATCTAATCCATTGATATACTGATCCAAGGGTTATAAGGATGGTTCTATGGTTAGATGATTTAATTTGGTTCTATATTGAACCTTCCTCTCTCTCTCTCTCTCTCTCTATATATATATATATATATATATATATATATATATATATATATATATATATATATATAATAGGGATCTAGTAAAAAATGAAAAAAAGGTGAGAAGGAAAGTAGGTGTAGGAGGCGTGGAATCAAAAAGGGTACAATGGGAAACTTGTACCAAAAATCTAATTTTGTAAGTAGATTAATTTACGTGAAGTGAAGTAATGAAGATTCAGGGTTTCTTTTTTGGAAAACAATTATGCCGTGGAATAATGGAATCTAGGCCGGAGTCTTTTTTTTCACAAAAAATGATTCCAACGCACAATTGAGAAATAGAGAAGCTTCGACAATGGATTGAATCAGGTACGTGAAACTGATTCCAACTACAATTGAGATTAATTTGCAACTAAAATTGATTCCAACGGATCGTCCACAATTGAAACTGATTCCACAATTGAAATTGAATGAGAAGCTTCCACAATTGAAACTGATTCCAACTACATATAGTTGCGTGAAGTTGAAATTGAGAACCTTGTAATTGATTTTGGTTTTCATCTTTTTTTTAATCATTTCCAACGACTCATTCATCCGGATTAGTTGATTCAAATAATTGATTTTCGTGAATGCTAAGATTGATTCAAGGAATTGATTTTTGTGAATGCTAAAATTGATTTGGTGATAATGCTAAAATTATTGAATGCTAAAAGCATGTTCTTTTTAGTGCTTCAAGTAATTGGAGTGGTGATTCAAGTGATGGTGATATGTACATAAACCAGGAACTAATGGATTAGTGATTCAACGAGTCATTCATCTTTTTTATATTATGTACATAAAGCAGGTTATTTTGGTGATATGTAAATAAATCAAGTTTTTTGTGTTGGTTAATAGTTTAGTGATTCACGTAATTGGAATGTTAACAATGGGTAAATTGGTTTTCATTTTTTTCTGAATCAGTGCTTGGTAATTTGGATTGATCTCCTTCTCCGTCCAGGTTTTTTGGATACCAACGACTGATTCATCCGGAAACCAGGTACTAATTGATTTTGCTTGTTCGACCTTACATAGATCAGGTTTTATTTGTTGCTGACTAAGTTGATTAGTGATTCAAGTACTTGGATTGTTGGTTCAACTGAATATGAAAACCAAATTGAATCTTAAAACCAGGTACAATTAATTGAATATTGGTTTATGCTGATTCCATTCACGAGTGATTCAAGTAGCTGGTTTATGCTGATTCTATTCACGTACCTGATTCAATCTGGTTTATATATGCTTCAACATTAATTACATTAATTACCTTTAGTTAAGATTTGTACCTGGTTTATATATGCTTCAACATTAATTGAATCTTGGGTTATGCGGATTCTTGGTTTATGCTGATTCAATCTGGTTTATATATGCTTAAAACCAGGTACAATTAATTGAATCTTGGTTTATGCTGATTCCATTTATACCTGGTTTATATATGCTTCAACATTAATTACATTAATTACCTTTAGTTAAGATTTGTACCTGGTTTATATATGCTTCAACATTAATTGAATCTTGGGTTATGCGGATTCTTGGTTTATGCTGATTCAATCTGGTTTATATATGCTTAAAACCAGGTACAATTAATTGAATCTTGGTTTATGCTGATTCCATTTGTACCTGGTTTATATATGCTTAAAACCAGGTACAATTAATTGAATCTTGGTTTATGCTGATTCCATTTGTACCTGGTTTATATATGCTTCAACATTAATTACCTTTAGTTAAGATTTAATTAATTGTACCTGGTTTATGATTCAAAGCATGTCATTCGATTAGTTAGTATTATTTGTACATGGTTCATTCGATTACTTAGTATTATTTGTACATGGTTGATTCGATTACTTAGTATTATTTGTACCTGGAGTTATGCTTCAGTAGTAATTAGTATGAATTTCTTCACCATTCAATTACCTGGTTGAATTAGTATTTATGTATCAGTGCTTAATAGACTAGTAATTGGGATGTTAAAATGGGTAATTTGGTTTTCATATATTTTTTTAATCAGTACGTAATACTCTAGTAATGGAATGTTATACCAAAATTCTGTGATATGTTCAGTATCTTACCCTTCTTGAAATCACGGATGTTACAACCTTACCTTCCCACATTTTACAATTTTACCCTTCTTGAAATAAAGCAGGTTTTTGTTGGTGATATGTAAATAAATCAGGTTTTTTGTATTGCTTGATAGGTTAGTGATTTACCCCTCTCCGTCCATGTTTTTTTTCCATCTTTTCTGTGTGTGATATTTGCAAGATTTCAAACATTATCTAGATGAATCGTCTAAAAAAATATATTTTTAGGTAACAAACTTTAGTTTCACAGATGGAAGCAACAACATATCTGAATACCGAAGCAGTTGGAGTCACGGGTATGGATTTAATAGTATCAGAAGGTAAATTATTCAATTTATTTTAAGGAATATCTTTCGTTTTATGGTGTCGGCTGACAACAATTATATTCGATATGTTGCAGATGTGTGTGAATTCCAGCCAATAAATGTTGAATCTGATGATGTTCAACATGGAAGTCTAGTTGCCAAAACTTGGATTCCAGAAGTTGAGTTGAAACCGTATATAGGTCAATTGTTTGCTTCATACGATGAAGCTCTCGCATTTTACAAAGAATATGCACGCAAGAGTGGGTTTGAAATTCGAAAAGCAACAGCAGAACAATCGAAAAAGGGAGATGGGTATTCCCGTAGATATATATTGTGTAATAGGGAGGGTCAGAAAAAGAAACGTACATTTGATAGTTTGAAAGATCGAAGCAAACAACAACGTAAGCGACCAAGTCATCGAGTAGGATGTAAAGTATGCATCATATTGAAGGTTAATGATTCAAATTTCTGGGAGGTCAAATATTTTGAGGAGAGACACTGTCACGAATTAGTTAAGGTGGAAGATTTTATGTTTTTAAAAAGTAACAGGAGGCTTATGTATCGGCATAAACAAGTTCTACATGAGGTTTCAGATATCAACGTTGGTCCGGTTAGAGGATTCAACGTATTGAAGCAAACACAAGGAGGATTTGACAAAGTAGGGGCGTCAAAGGTAGAATGTAAGAATTTGAAAAGGGATTGGATCACATTCATTGGTGAGACTGACGCAGACTTAGTTATTGACAAGCTCAATAAAAAGAAGGAGTATCTACCCGACTTTTCTTTTGAATATCGAGTGGATAATGAGGGGAAGTTGAGTGGGTTATTCTGGGCAGATGAAGAAGCAAAGCGTAATTATTTTGCATTTGGAGATGTAGTAGGACTCGATGCTACTTATCGAACAAACAAGTAAATAATATATTTTAATAGTAAAAAATGATCATGTTTGTCGTAACTTTAATTGTTGATTTATAACTTTTTTTATTTTAAAAGGTACTTCATGGTTTTTGTGCCATTTACCGGTATCGACAATCACAAAAAGTCTGTTACGTTTGGCGTTGGCTTACTTTCTAGTGAGTCAATAGATTCGTATCAGTGGTTGTTAATGGCGTTTAAATCTACTTTCGGTCGGGAACCAACGGTGTTGATGACAGATCAAGATCCAGCAATCAAACAAGCGATTCCATTAGTTTTCTCCCCATCATGTAGACATCGATTGTGTATGTGGCACATATCACAGAAGTTTACCAAGAAGGTAAAAACATTAGTCAATTTTTTTCACATAATGGTTAGTTATGAAGCACATATTTGTTTATACTTCACATCCATTTATATATCAGTTATATATCTGGATCATCATTATTCATGTTACATTATAGTTGTGATGCTTTTGATCTGATGATTTTGCAGCTGGGGTCTAATATGTCGAAGACAGGTGTTTTGAAACGTCTAAACAATCTTATATGGAACGAATGAATCAATCCAGCAGATTCTGAAACAGAATGGCAATCGATCATGGATGAATATGATTTAAATAGTAATAAATGGTTTAAAGAAATGTTTGTAATTCGTGATCGATGGATTCCTGGTTATTTCAAAGA
This sequence comes from Cichorium intybus, assembly GCA_023525715.1. Classification (NCBI taxonomy): domain Eukaryota; kingdom Viridiplantae; phylum Streptophyta; class Magnoliopsida; order Asterales; family Asteraceae; genus Cichorium; species Cichorium intybus. The sequence goes on along the minus strand of CM042010.1, from coordinate 21,909,076 downwards.
TTGCCACTTATCAGGTTTAATGAGAACGACATCAAGATCTGAAGGGGAGAATCATTTCTATGGGTTGTTGACAAATACAGATTTGCATCTAGTTGAATTTGTCAGTCATTTCGAAATGGCAATGGAATCCCAACGTTATGTTCAACGTAAAAACGATCATGACTCCCGCTACACTAATCCAGAACTTAAAACGGAATTTTTGATTGAAAAGGAGGCATCACAGATATTCACACTAACTGTGTTCTTTGAAATCCAAACGGAGATAATCGCATCGATGCTTACATGTTACTCCATTAAAGTGGAGGAAGTCGATGGGATCAATAAATTCTGTATCAAGGATACCGACAAGGATCTTAAACATTTAGGCGACTTCGAGGTTAGTAAATTATGGGACGTTATAAGATAACAATTTTAATTATATACATATTAATGATTTTAAATATTGGCAGGTTTTATTTATGAAATCTGATTGCACAGTTAGTTGCTCCTGTTTACGGTTCGAACTTACTGGATGTCTATGTAGGCATTTCTTTTATGTATTAAGGATGTCAGGTGTGGAACATTTCTCTAGAAAATATATTTCCAGAAGGTGGACGAAGGATGTAGTACCGAGATCATCAAGGGGATATGATATGCGTCCGTTTCCTACAAATGATGGACAGGAGGACTTAAAAACAATGATCCGAGACATATACTTGTCGGTTGACTATTGTGTTGATAAGCTAGTCCTAAATTTGGAGATTTTGAATTTGTATAGAGAGAAACAAAGGGAGATGATGAAAGAAGTTGATAATGATACAAGATATTTACAACCCATGACGAACACAAGCTTCATTAAAACGATGATTGGTGTTGAAAAACGAGACGAAGTAATTGTTAAAATTCCAGACGGGATAAGGAACAAAGGAAGTGAGCCGATTAAGAAAAGGTTGATAGGAGAAAAGGAGAAAGCGATTTTGAAGGCGAAAAAAGGTACAAGAAAATGCGGACGGTGCGGGAAGTATGTTGATCATAACGCCCGTACATGCCAGGAAGAAACAAATTTGTTTGGTGATAAGTAGTTTTTTTGTTAATTTTAGTTTTTCTTTTTTGCTTGTTGGTTAATAGAATTCCCAAAAAAAATGAATATTTGGTTTTACATTTAGGCAATATCATTGGAGAATGTAGAGAGTTGGAGAAAGTGGCATTTAGCATTTTGTAAAAGTTTGACAACATTTGATTCGTTTGAATTGATGTCTTAAGTGAGGTTTGACAAATGCACAAACTTAATGATTGTTGATAGATTAGTGATTCAAGTAAGTTCTATGTAAACAAATTTGTACAACATTAAATTAATTGCAGCTACGATTATATAAAATATGAATCGTTTGAATTGATGTCTTAAGTTTGACAAATGCACAAACTTAATGATTGTTGATAGATTAGTGATTCAAGTAAGTTCTATGTAAACAAATTTGTACAATATTATATTAATTGCAGCTACGATTATATAAAAGGTTCAAATCACCTAACTTACGCTATTGATTCAAGAAACTGTACTTACCAGGTGATTCAAGAAATTGGTACAAACATATGATTCAAGTGTATATAGTGTGTAATGCATAAGTGATTCAAGTAACATAACAGGTGATTCAAGAAAACTTGACATGTGAATCAAGAAAACTGGTACAACATATGATTCGATAACGACAAAGAAACTACAAGATAACGACAAAACACACAAGAGAAAAACTACAAGAAACTAGTACTACCAGGTGATTCAATAACGACAAAACACACAAGTTTGATTGTTTAATAAAAAACATCACGACATAAAAAACATGATAGAAAAATAGCATAAAAAGGACATTCAAATGTTAAAAAATATCTAATAAAACAAACTTATTCTACGCTCGATATGTAGGAGATGTTCTTCTGTGTTGAAACTTTCCTTGTCCGCATCAGATAATCTATCGTATGACCCCAACATTGTGTATATAGATGGTTTCACAACATTCAAGTCTCATGTCAAAATTTTGGTAACATACTTTTTCCTCATTTCATCTAACTGATTCTGTTGGTCGTCGTTGTCCTTATATTCAGGCTCGAAACCGATGTCCCATTTATCCAAAATCCTCGCCTTTATATGTTTCCATGTGCCTCATAAGGAATACTCCACAATCTATGCTGTTATACTTTGTCGTCCATTTCATGCACCCGCTCATTGGTTTTGAACGCTTTATATGATTTGCTTTTTTATGATTCAATTCATCACCGTACAATGTGAACAAAATTTTCTGGAAAAAAATATGAAAGATGATTAGAATATAATGTATAGAATATAATCTAAAACCATTATCAAAAATAATAAATATCTACTTTCCTTACCAAATCGTAATGTATGTTTCCATACTTTCCTTCATCGGACTCTTTACTGTTAATGTTGTCTATTATCACGCAATCATGTTTTTTGAAATCAAAAACAACAAGGTAGTAATGTTCGATGTCAATCACCGGGAAGAAAACCTGATATGAAAAAATTAAACTTGTTCAAAACGGGTCATGTAAACCCCAACGTAATTAGTGTACAATGTTTTAAAATGTAAAAGGGCTTACAAGATCGATATCATTAAAGTTTGTGCAAAGCTCATACTTCCCTATGTGTTCATTCATGCGGTCAACAAACTTTTTGTATCGCCTTTGTATACAAATAGTCTCATCTAATACGAAGTTGCTCTGCGATTAAAGTTTAATTATATATCATGAATTATTGTATAGATAGCCAAAAATTTGCCAAAAATTTTTTTTTACCAGAAGTGTGCAAGATAAAAACATCCTTGCTGGTGATTTTTTATTTCTGTATCGTTCTTGATGGTTTAGAATACTGGCCCATATGTCGATACATGTTGCATGGATTTTGGATCCAGGAATCATGCTCTCGAAAATTCCTCGATATCCTAAATCACCAAATATTGATTCGAATACCAGATCCCTATGTGAGAATAAATGTTCATCAATACGTATACCATCGGTTTGATTCTTTGATTAATGTATAATGAATATAAAAAATAGTAAAATGTACCATTCGTTGTCCAGGCCTGCAAAAATCCACCCTGAAACCCTCTCTTCATTTGATGTAAGAAGTTTGTTTGGATTAACGACCCTTTTAAAATACGGAGATCGAAACTTCTCGGTCGGTTGCACATGTCTTTTCGTCCGTCTTGGTGCTACTACAGTAACAGGATCAACGTTTCCAACATGAATTATAAGTTGTGATCCCCGATGATCAGGACTGACACTTTCCTGTTTTGAAGTCTTGGAACACGCAGCTAATGCAGCTTTCTCCATAATGTCAAAAGCTTCTGCATCAAGTAATTGAGAAAAAGGTGTAGCGAATACAATTTCATCTTGTACATCATCTTGAACTGTTTCTTTTTGAATTTGGGCGTGTTTAGATTCAGTTGTATTTGATCCGTCGTGCATTACAGGTGTCAACACGCCATTGAAAAGGGTCGGATCATGAAAATCATCCGAAGTTGAAATTTTTGGGCATGCTAGATTGAATTCATGGTTTCTTTTGGTTACCAACTGCAGCAGGGCCTCAGAATCAGGAAACTTCCTTACACCTCGAAAATCATCCGAAGTTGAAATTTTTGTGATATGTATTAAAATTGAGGTTTATTTCCGATATAGTTTCCTGAAAAAGATCGGGGCATTAGTAAAAATGTTAATGTGAATCTAATGATTCCAGTTGAATATCCTAATGATTCGCGCAACATGTACTGATTAAAGTTGTATATACTAATGCCCCGAGCAACAAATGAAAAATGATTTGGTAACTCCATTTTTAGCAGAAAAATGATTCTATATTTAACAAAAAAAATCCAATCGGTTGCTGATTCCATTTTTAACAGGAAAATGATTCAATTTTTTAACAGAAATGATTCCATTTTTAACACAAAAATGATTTCGATAACTCCATTTTTAACAGAAAAATGATTCTATATTTAACAGAAAAATGATTCCATTTTTTAACAGAACAAATGAATTGATTCGAGTAAACAGTAACTGATTCCATTTTTTAACAGAAAAATGAATCGAGTACACAGCAACTGAAACTGGTAAAAACATCACTGGTACTTACCAGGTTATTCAAAAGAAAACATCACCGGTACTTACCAGGTTATTCAAAAACATCACTGGTACTTAGTAAAAACATCACTGGTACTACTTACCAGGTAAAAACATCACTGGTACTTACCAGGTTATTCAAAAGAAAACAGGTAAAAACATCACCGGTACTTACCAGGTGATTCAAAGAAAACTAGTACTGATTCCATAAACTGAAACTTAACATTAGGTATTTTTATTTATTTTGAACAAAACCTGGTTAAGTACATGTTTTCGGGGTTAAACATGTACTGATTCAGGCTGATGATTCAGTAAGTGATTAGTAGTTTTTTAAACAAATACAGTGATTTGTGCTTATAAAAAATACTAAATAAATGCCTATTATTTATAATAAATGACTGTTATTATACAAAATACTAAGCATTAAACGCATAAATGTGATTAGACACTTACCTCTATGGAGTTGCTGTCGTCACATTTTCCCAATATTTGTTGAACTACATTCTCTGTAAAACCTTCGGAAACTGGACAATCTCTCATAGAAGTAGTATCATCAACATCGCCTGATTTTATGCCATTAATTTTGCTATCGGTTATGGAATGGGTCTGTCCTTCCATACTTAGTTTTTGTATAAATAGCATGTTTGTATCCTTATTAGGGTTAACTTTTGTAATCTTTCCTACGGCACTCAAACAGAATAGTTCACATCGAATTGTTCTTGAGTTGCTTATTAATCATTCGACATCAGTTCTTCATATTGTCTGTTCTTGATCTTGTTTATTTATATTATTCCGCGTTATTTGAATCTCGATCCAACTCTTGTGTTTCAACAATTGGTATCAACAAACTCCAATCCAATTTAAAAATGTTATGATGTATTGCATGCACTATGTTTACCAGCAGAAAAACAATGGGACCTGTGAACACGCAGTTATCATCTAAACTTTTCCACATCGTCCAACTTGACTTCAAAGAGGATATAACAAATCCACACCAGTCTAACTGTTTGATATCCAAAACATCCCCAACATTCTCCAGAAATCCTTGATTGACCGTACCCATCGTTGGGTACTCCATCATCACGGATACAAACAGAACAAGAAAATTCAAAACAAAAAATGGACCTGCTGTCGTGTCGTTTCGAATCATCTCCACAACATTTGTTAGGCGTATTCTTTTTAATGTTATCGGGAATTGGGATTTCCAAAGTTTGACAACATGATTTTCGGGATTTGATTTAGAAGGGTTTGACATTGGTATGTCACCCGTTGGTATGCCATAGATCTGGTGTACTATCTCTCTTTTGATTTTAAGTCTTTGGTCTTTTAAGCGGATAGAATTGGTGTTAGGGTCATAGTTGTTAACAACCCAATAACATAACTTTCGTGGCAGTTTTGTTAATTGCATCGTTAGAGCTTCACCAAAACCAATAGATTCTACACATGCTCTTTGATGATTGTTTAACATTGCCATAGTTTTAGTTATGTGTTCGGGCGGGAATCTGGTGTTCAGTTTTCGTAATGAATCTTGTCTTTTTTCTGACTTTGCCCTTAAAGTTTTCTTTCCTACAATGTTTAGTTTCGAAACTTTAATGGGGGGCATTTTGACAAAATCATCATCATTACTTGAATAAGTGTGTTGAATCCCTAAAAGTAACCAATTAAACATGGAGGAATATAAAATTAGTCAATTAAACAAAAACATGTCGATAAAAAAATACTAACAATTTAAACAAAAAAACCCATTGAATGACCACATATCACATTTTAAGCACAAAACATCACACGTAAACGAGGCTGTACAACATATGTTTCAAGTTTATCTAGTGCTTAATGCATAAGTGATTCAAGTAACATAAACCAGAAACTAGTTGAATTTCGTTAGTGATTCAATAAACTAGTTGAATAAGTGATTCAAGAAACATAAGCCAGTTACTAGTTGATGGTTATCACTAACGAAAACTGGTAAAAATATCATTGATACTTACCAGGTGATGGTTATCACTAACGAAAACTGGTAAAAACATCACTGGCACTGATTCCAAAGAAAACAGGTAAAAACATCACCGGTACTTACCAGGTGATTCAAAAATAAAACAGGTAAAAACATCACCGGTACTTACCAGGCGATTCAAAGAAAACTAGTACTGATTCCAGAAACTGAAATTTAACAGTAGGTATTTTTATTATTTTAAACAAAACTTGGTTAAGTACAGTTTCTGATTCAGTAAAACTGGTGATAACCATTACTGATTCAAGATACTGATTCAACTTCTACTTGAATGACTAATGAACACTGGTAAAAGCATGACCGGTACTTACCAGGCGATTCCAGATACAGATAATTAACATTAGGTAATTTTTTATTATTTTAAACAAAACCTGGTTAACCATTACTGATTCAAGAAAATCATGACTGGTACTTCTACTTGAATGACTAATTCCAGATACAGATAATTAACATTAGGTAGTTTTTTATTATTTTAACCAGAACCTGGTTAACCATTACTGATTCAAGAAAATCGTGAATTGCACTTTCATACTAATCAATCGTGATGCAATTCATGATAGTTACCAATCATACTAAAATCATGAAGCAATTCATACAAATCATACTAAAAATCTTGAAGCAAATCATATTAATCGTGAAAAGCAATTCATACTACTCTGCATAAAAATCGTTGCTTATTGCTAAAAATCGTGAAGCAATTCATGATACTTACCAGGTTTTCGTTGCTTATTATACTCCATATGTCGATCAATTGCACTTTTAGATCAAAAATACGTCAAGAACATGCACTTCCTTATTGCTGAATAGTGAACTTCTGAGTGAAGCCCTCGATAAGAACACGATAAGAAGATGCACGACAAGCTTGAATCTTTATAAAACGCTTCCAACATATGAAATCACGGTACAAAATCTTCAATTTAATCATCCCGTATATCAACGAACAGATGAAATCACGGTACGAAATCTTCAAAGAAAATCCCATCGATTCTTCGTTATCTGACTGGCAAAAGTTTTGGGGGAAAATTATCTCCAATTTGGGCGAATGACCCTATGAATCGGAAACACAGAAGTTGTGAATCTGAGTTACCATTCGAGTTGGGGTGCAACGGATCGTAATTGAGAAGCACAATTTTTGGGCAAAAATATGGCTTGAAGGAATAAAAGATACAGACGTTATATCAGAGCCATTTTGCAAATGGACATATTTACCCCTTTCTTTATCTTAACTCATGAATATCTTATTTAAATTAGGGTTAAAGTAAAAAAAAAAACGTTTAGCATTATTAGCCATAGATTTTATGAAATTAATGGACCAGATCTCTTCTACCCTACTCACAAAAAAAACACTTCTTATTAGATCTCATTTCTATATATATATATATATATATATATATATATATATATATATATATATATATATATATATATATATATATATATATATATATATATATATATATATATATATATATATATATATATATATCTATATATATATATATATATATATATATATATATATATATATATATAAGAGAGAGAGAGAGAGAGAAATACGAGGTATTGGGGTCGGGTTTAATTTTCTTTTCTTTATTAACTAATTAGATAATACCATAAAAGAAAAAGGAAAAAAGAAATTAGAAATTGTAGTTTAGTATTTTTATATGGACCAGGGGCCAATAGTGCAAGATTTTTGCAATCACAGGACCATCAGTTTGGAAATAAAAAAGTTGCACCAAAACTGAAAAAAGAGTAAACTATAGAGACCAAAACTGTAATTTACTCTAGATTAAAAGAAAAACGAAAAAGAAATTAGAAATAACAAACTGATATTTTATATGGATCATGGACCAACGATACAATAAAATGCCAACCACAGAAACCAAAACTATAAAAATTCAAAACTTGGACTAAAAATGAAAGATCAACAAACCACAGGGACCAAAATTGTGATTTACTCTACAAATAATCTTAATTAATAAAGTGGAGATGCAGTGAGTTTATAGGTTCTGCATTTATTCTATTTTTACCCGCAAATACTTTCACCTTATCACCCACGTTCTCCCATATATTTTCCAACCGTCATTTTCTTTTCCATTCCCAATTTGCTTGATCAACTTTTTCCACTTGTTTAGCCTTTCTAATGTTGATTTATAGGGCCATGCTACCATTGCTTTTTAAATTTTTGGGGACTCATTATTAATGTAGTAGTTCTAAAACAAGATAAGGATGTCAATTGTATTGATTTGGTTACATAAAAGAATAAAAAAAATTGTTTTCCCTTCAATCTGCTTCCTCGGCAATTAGTTTGGTATCAAAGAACTAAAAATTGCATTTAATCATGCTCCATCAAATATTTAACTACATCAGTCAATCAATACACATTTGGTGTTAACTAGTTTGATGTCAATATTTTTAACTTTTTTCATGTTTTGAAAATTGATGCAAGGTAACATAATAATATAAATGAAAATTGTATTCCTAATAATTAGTTGTTATTTAACATTATTTTTAAATAAAAGGATAAATTGGTTATTTATTAAGATTTAAACGGTTTATTCAATATAAAAAGAAATACTTTTTAACTATGCAACACTTCATCTATATATACATACACCATTACATATTCATCCACTTTACACGTAACGGTATTTATCGAGAAAAAAAAACACATCCCCAACAAAAGTGTACATGCGGGCTGGGCCCGATCAGGCTTAAAAGCATGGACCCAATTTTCAAAAGATGGTATAAGTATCTTGAAAAGTTGATATACAGTTACAGCGGACATTTTGGGAACCCGGAAAGTTCGTCTAACGGTTCTTTTGTTATTTCTAGCTAGAATTCTAGGTACTCGCAGATGATAATCGTGGACCACATCTTTATATTTTCTCATTATCTTTTTATTCATAAGGTTACAAAATACATCTGATAAATCGACGAGAATAATATAATGATATTAGGATATACCCTATTTATACCATGAAACGAGGATGTTACATACACAGCAGCTAAAATACCCCTATACATGAAGTAATTACTACTGCTATATACTCCTCTTTCAAGTATCTACTGTTACCTACCACTCGCAATAGGTAATATTGTATGCTTGCTCATGCTATCAAAGGTACTTGAATTTCCATTCGCCCCGTCCGTGCATTCATAGCCATTAGTTGGTTCTTTAAGCAAATACTCAGCTTCGTCTTCATTCAAAGGATGTTGCACCCACGGATGCTTTTGTATCTTCGATGCCAATATTCCTTCCAGCTCCATTGCTACTTCCTTCATGGTAGGCCTTTCATCTCCTTGAACATGTAAGCATCTTTCAGCAAGTTTCGAGACTTTGATGATGTCCTTAAGATCTTCATTTTTCTGCAAGTTTTCATCAAGAACTTGGAAGAGTCTTCCCTTTCTCAAAGAAGATAGAAAATACATGGCTAGATTCCTCTCTTCCTCTGGCCTATCAAAGCTAAGAGCCCTCTTTCCAGTTAACAGTTCCACTAATACTACCCCGAAACTATAAACATCGCTCTTATCTGTCAGCTGGTTCGTCTGCATATATTCAGGATCTAAGTAGCCTAGTGTTCCTTGCACCATTGTCGCCAACTCAATCTGATCCATAGGAATTAGCTTTGATGCTCCAAAATCAGCTACTTTCGCCACATAACTATCATCCAAGAGTATATTCGCTGGCTTCACATCTCGATGGATGATTGGAACAGACGCTGCAGAGTGTAAGTACGAAAGGGCTGCAGCTGTTTCAGTTGCTATTCTTAGTCGGATGTCCCAAGTAAAAGCCGACGACTTGCCTTTGTTGTGGATGTGATCAGAGAGAGTGCCATTTGGAATGAATTCATAAACCAATGATGGGACTTCCGTTTCAAGGCAACATCCAATCAGCTTCACCACGTTTCTATGATTGATTTGAGAAAGGATAACCACTTCATTGATAAATTGCTCTATCTGTGACTCGGTTTGATCTGGTAGTTTGGACTTCTTTATGGCAACTGTTCTGTTATCAGAGAGTACTCCTTTATAAACTGTGCCAAAGCCACCCTTGCCGATAATCCTGCTCTCATGATAGTTGTTTGTTGCCGTCTTAAGCTCCTCTATGGTGAACACCTTCACCTGATCGTGAGAACCTCCATCTCCAGATATTCGTTGCTGCAACATTATTCCTCCATTTTGTTTAAAGAATTTTTCCCTAAGCTTCATAAGCTTACGTTTCTTGAGTCCAAAGTACAGCCAGTTGACAAACACAATCACAAATATGGCAGCAACTGAGGAACCTGCAACAAGAAACAGTAACTTAAATATAGCACGATGATTTGAGTCTTAAGACGTTGTTGTAGTTCGTGGCACAACATAATAACTGAAAAGATTATCAGTTTACTTACCTACTGCAATCTTTATAGTCATTGATTGATCTGCCGTGCAACCTGTTCCATCTTTCCTGCCATCTCCAGAGTAACCTTTCCGACATTTACAGGTATAGTTTCCTACTGTATCAATGCATTCATGCTGGCAAACATGATTTTGTAATTGGCACTCATCAATATCTGCACAGTACAAATGGTCAAGCATTCATTAGGGGCAAAATCTGGTGCAGTTGGGATTGGAAAATAATTCAAGGAAAGAAACCACAAACATAAGGAATAACACTTACTCTTGCAGCCAAGATAAGGATTCCCTTCATAACCTTCATTGCAACGACAGCGATATCCAGGGCCTTCATAATCTTCATCACATATACTGTTTTCCTTGCATAAGAAATTATCCACGTCCTCTCTTGCTGTGTCGCACGTCGTGTTTCCGATTGCCCAGTCCAGTAACATAGGCATCTTCTGTACACTTCCAAAATCACGCAGATTATTGGAAGAAAAGTCGAACTTCCCTTCTTCAACAAAAAAGGCATAGCTACAAGGGTTGAAGTCCGTTATATTTGTATGGTTATAATAGCTGCTTAGTGTAATCTCAAAAGAACTCATTGCATCTGGCACTGCAACTTCACAACATCCAACTCCCGAGCAAGATCCATTTCTAATCAGGCTGTTGCTACCACATGTAGAAATGCATCCGCTACCATCAGACGCATTCCCCCTTGTTCCACTAAAATATGCATGCGTGTCACACCCAATGGCAACAAACCTATTCTTGGTTGAGATCCTGATATCTCCCAACCTCAACCACGGTCTTTCTCTTCTGACGCTACCAGAGATATTATAGCAATCACGAGCTATAAACATCATAATCTCCAACTCGCTCATGCTGGTCGACATATTTGAAATAACAAGATTGCTTATATTTCTAAGCAAAGGTGTTGGCACAACCGATGATCGGTCACAAGTTACAAGGAAATCAGAACTGTAGTAGCATCCCTCACCAGAACCAAAAGGAAACGTAATATTCACATTCCCACATGAACTCTCACAATAAGGCTCTTGAGCACTTGCGGCCCCCAAAGCTATCATAGCTACAAGTGCAAAAAGTATCTGTAAATGCATGGTAACTTTTTGTGTGTTTTTGGTTTCAGGTCATGATTCGGCAAGGAGATCAAAGAACTTATATATATGAACGCTCTCATGAAGAGAGTTTTTTTTTATAAAGAGGTCTTTGAGAATTGTCTTTAAAAAGTATGCGTCTTTTGAATTCATTTTCAAAACTAGGTTAGTTTGGATGGTATCATCCGATTGTTTTATAAATTTACATTTTTAACCCTTTTCAAATACAAATTTTAACCCTTGCACTTATATTATATTTTCAGTTTATACCTCTTACTTTTAAATATTTTATTTTCTATTATTATCCTATCAAATATATACTTTTATTTATTCATAATATACAACTAAAATATATATTTTGTTTTTTTTACTATATCTTGACGACAATCTCATCAAAACCTTCAATCTCATACCAAATAGAATATATTACAATGTTACGAAAATACAAGCTTAATTGAACAATAAATTACAAGAAAACACCAACATGAAACTACAAAAGAAATACAATTACGACAAATCAAAGAGGAACTCACAATATTAATGATGAAAATACATAGTTCACATTGCATTGAATCTTGGTTGAGAATTTGAGTAATTTCGTCGGTTATGACCGGTTTGATGGCATACTCCACATGTACGCGGTTCGTGCGGATGCCGAACGTCCATCTTATTACGAAATCGATTTGCACGCCTCCGACCTCGACTAACAGATAGTTACGAGTAATCTACTTCAATGTTCCAATCAACCTCTAACCAATAATCAACTTGAGGACGTGGTACAAAAGCATAATTATATTGTTGTTTATACGTCATGATTGTATAAATTGTATTGACAATGGAAAGAGGGTTATCCCCTCTATAACTACAAACTGTAAGAGCATGTGAATATGGAAATCTTTCCATCTGCCACTTACCACATGTGCATATATGTTGAAAATAATAGACAGTATGTGTATTTCCTCCCTTTGAATTTATCTGAAACTTGGTGACAATTTATAAACACCTTCATTGTAGTCAAACTCAATTATATTATGGCTTTGTGCACGAGTCTCATGTTTAAGGAACACACGCCGCATACGTCATGATAGAGGTGTATTGCAATTCATTGCAGTAGAACTAAGCTTCCAAAATAATTGCACAGTTCTATGGAATGTAAGGTCAATACATGCCTTAATCGGTAACTGTCTTGCTCCTCGCAACGCATTATTCATACTCTCAGATAAGTTTGTCGTTAAGGAACCCCATCGATGATTTCCATCATACAAAAGACACCACTGACTTCTCTTAATTTGTTTTAAATATTCCCAAGCTTCACAACGACAACATATTGTTTTTATAAATGATAATTCAATATTTATATATTATACAAATTATATTACATAAGTTATTTATATATTTTTATCAACGAATAAATTACCTAGTTAATTATTAAGGATAAAAAGTAAATATATTTTTAGATAAAAAATAGAACTAAAAGTTATTTTATACGTAGTTAACTAGAAATTTTAATTTAAAAACTCTTTATAATTTATTTTTTATATTAATTAAGTTCTTTATAACTTGAAGATTGATATATATATAATTTATAAGGATTAAAAGTGTAAATTCTTAAAATATCCGAACTATTTACGTAGAAAGAGACCTATATTTGAAAATAGATCTATTTATAAAAAATACTCTCATGAAGACTTACTCCCTTCTTCTCAGAAGACATTAGGGACTTGGCTCCTAAACATGCAGTTTGACCACTAGCTGATTGTTGGAAAGGTCTCTTCTGTTTTGCCTACTTTTCTACGTACCTCGCAACTACCATGACCCTTCTTCAATATTTAAATAATTATTATTATATAGTTTGAGAAAATCTTCAAACTTGACTGCACTTTGGTTCGATGAATTATATATATATTTTTATTATATATACACACAGTCTTATAATCAAAACTATCAAACTAATTTAATCGTTCAAAATACATCGTTTATTTTTTCCACATTAATTTGATTTTTCTTTTTATACTCTTCTGCAATTAACGTGAAATTTTTTTGAACTACTTAATACTCATTATTATATTTGTTTGATGACAAAATACCAATGTATTGAAATTTTCAGAAAGATGTTTAACTTGAAAATTTGGCTGATATTTTAAAAATTAACACCATCAAAATATAAGAATAATTTATTAGTTGAATTTTGTTTATTAACTTTCTCAATTAATGTGAAAGAGCAATTTTCAACTACTTTATACTTTCTGACTTTATGTTCATGAAACAATAACACTATATTAAAAAAACTAAGACTTTATGAATTTTTTAGTTCTTTAATATTTGAAGAGTGAAAATAAAGTATAAATTCTAAGAGGTAGCAAAAGCTATTAATGGAATAATACTAAATCAAAATTCACATTTATTTAAAAAATTATTTAAAAATTGTGTTTACCTTGAAACCAGTGGTTGATATTTAAAAATTCAACATCATAAATCTTAAAAATAACCGAACGAATTATTCTAAACATTTATAACTGTAATAGTAGCTAATTTTTGAAATTAATTTGTTAAATCATTTGTCTTTCACCATATTAGTTTGAATGAGACGTTTAATGACAACATAATAAAAAAACTAAAATTTGAAAAGATAATAAGATTTATAAATATTTAGGTTTTACTTAAACCTCATTATTTGCTATTTAAAAGTTTAAACATCATCATTTTCTTATGAAAAAGTTAAATTTACCTTTATATATATATATATATATATATATATATATATATATATATATATATATATATATATATGTATGTATGTATGTATGTATGTATGTATGTATGTATGTATGTATGTATGTATGTATGTATGTATATATATATATATATATATATATATATATATATATATATATATATATACATATATGGAGGGGTTAAAATGAAAATGATAAAAAGGTTGAGAGTGTGAGAATGATGCTGGACCAATGAAATCATAAGGGTATATTAATATTTATATATTTTAACTAAATTATAAAAAAAATAACAATTAATCTACTTCCTAAAATTTAGGATTTTTATTGATAGTTACCTAAAATAAAGGAATTAATTGATTTTTTTGTTATTCTATAACTGAAGAAAAAAAATTATTTTTATTATTTGTTTTTCCAAAATTCAAAAATTTAATAATTTTTTCTTTTTTTTCACGGTTTCATTCATTCATGAATAGAAAAAAAAATATAGTTTTATGATTTTATTGATTTAAATTTTTTACAGTATTTTTATAGCGATTATACAAAATTCTGTCGTAATCATCGATGAATAATATATATATATATATATATATATATATATATATATATATATATATATATATATATATATATATATATATATATATATATATATATATATTTATATATATATATATATATATATATATATATATATATATATATATATATATATATAAATGAACTTTTAGAGAATTTTTAAAAATTGTATTTGATATAAATGTGTTAATCACGAATGATTACAAGTAACGATAAATATTAAAATGAATAAAGTACAATAAAAATATAAAAATATAATACAATTGTAATCATAACACAAAGATATAAAGGAAACGATACATTTGTAATTATTAATGAATAAAAGACAATGTAAAAGAAACAAAACTAGTTTAGCTGTAATCACAAATGAATAAAACAAATATAAAAAATCAGATTCATTATTAATCATTATGTTGCAGTCCCGATGATTATTTTTTCTTTGATTTTTCTTGTTGCTGCCATCACACCCAAAAGAAAGAGGGGCACCCGTGATCAGTGTTAGTTTGGATTCACACCTACAAAATCAACTTCAAGGATATTAAAAAAATAATTTATAGACTGCAATCATCAATAATTAACACTACTCATCATTAATTATAAACACAGTGTTATAATCATTTTTGCAGTCATGTTATTCAATACAAGATTATAGCTATAATCATACAAGATTATAGCTATAATCATAGATGATTATAACATGATAAAAAATGTAAAAAGGGGTGACTTTTACATTCCAATTAAAAATAACAAATCCCAAAGTAATCTACAAGAAATTGATGGGAGTGATGACTTTTACATTCCAATTTAATGAAATAAATCCAGAGGTAATCTACAATCAACGAGAAAAGCATTCAATTATAACTGATACATGCATACATGAATAAAAATGCATTCATAAATGAATAAAATGGCATTCATACATGAATAAACTAGAAATGATTATAACCGTGTTCTAATCATTTATGTAGTCATGCCTTTTTTTATTATCTGACATGAAAGAGCCACTTAAATCCCAAAAAACCACCATACGATTGAAAAGTCACTACACTATTATAATCTGAATCATATACTTTGGAGATAACCAAGATTATGAATTCACAAGTGGTGGACCATACCAAAAGGTTTTGGTGAAAACTTCAAGAAAGAGAAAGTTAGAAAAAACTTTGAAGTTTCTTTTTAATCCATCTAAGAACAAGACCACTAAAAAATTATTGTGATCGGAATAAAGGGTAAAACTTAATTTCAATAAGCATGCTTGTTTATGATTAAAAGTTGTCAGTAATATCAAAAGGCATTCATATCGCCAAACACTTCCTAGACATCCATATAAATCATTACAATGAAACAGTAATTTGAAAGCAAAAAAATGTAAGAAATCCAGAGTATATAAAAAATCATTTTACCTAGGACAACGATCATTTCAAACTTCGGTATTGATAAAAATTCATCATCCAAAATAAAACCAATTGTTGCGCGATCATCCCCTGTCTACATTTTACTGTTGAAACAATAATCCCCTGTGTAATGCTCCAATCAACTTGTCTTCTGTGCCACGATCTCTCGATTGTTGGATTTTTGTTTTGCCGCCATAGGTTATAAAAGGTTGTCAGCTTGGAAAAGAAGCGTCTGAGGATTGGAGATCGAGAGAGGATGGTTATTGCAGGTGTGTAAGAGAGGACCGATGAAAAAAAGCTAAGGTGGAAAATGTTGGCTAGGGTTTTTCGAGAATGAGGGATAACGAGAGAGAGAGAGAGAGAGATATATATATATATATATATATATGAATAAGAGAGTGAGAAATATGAATAACTTCCTTATTTGAAAAACGTAATTTAAGGGATCATTAAAATAATAGATATGTAAAATACCTGATATAACCTTATCAGCACTTTGTTATTTGCTTTTGACCAGCTTTAGTTTTATATATTTGCACAAATAGCACAATCATATCAGCCTTTGATCTGAGAATTTAAAGGGTCCAGATTCTTTCTCATTTTTCTCAGCCTCTTAACCCTTCTCATTTTATTCTATATATATATATATATATATATATATATATATATATATATATATATATATATATATATATATATATATATATATATATATATATATATATATATATATACATATATATATACATATATATATACATATATATATATATATATATATATATATATATATATATATATATATATATATATATATACATATACATATACATATACATATACATATACATATACATATACATATACATATACATATACATATACATATACATATATATATATATATATATATATATATATATATATATATATATATATATATATATATATATATATATATATATATATATATATATATATAGGATCAATCGAGGCCAACGAAAATGTTGAGATCGCGAGGCCAGTTCTGCACAAATCATTTTATAATGACATATTAGTAATTATATATTTCAATTAAATTATAGTTTCCTAAAATCTAGGATTCTGATTCCTAAAATCTAGGATTCTGATTGTTAGTTACCAAAAAAATTAATAAATTAATTTTTATTTTTTAATAATATCATATTATATGATGTCAATTTTTTTACTTATTTTTTATTTTATTATTTTATTAATAGATAATAATTATCATTTTTCGCTCGATTTTATTGTATCATTTGAGGTATACGATTTCAATCATTAATGATTATAAAACATAATGTAGTTCTAATAATTAATGATTTGATCTCTAAAAAATAAAAATAGATATGATTGTAAAATTTAAAATGAATAGAACATTATATAAAGATAAAAGTTTCAAAATATTCTTAATCATGAATGAATAAAAACACCTCTAATTATAATCATAGATGATTACATATTTAACTATAAGTTAATAAACATTAACAAAATAAAAGTTACATTTGAATTCCTACATTTCAAGTTATATTTATTAATGAATATAATATAATTGTAACAATAAATGAATTCACGCATCGTTGTGTTTGCTTCGAATTTTCTTGTTACACTAAACACGAAAAAATATGAGACACCATGATCATTGTTGTTCTTTGATACACACCTACAAAATCAAATTCAAGGATATCAGAAAATGATTATAACAATATTAAACATAAATGATTAATGGTCATATAAACCTATCTAAAGTTATAATAAAAAATGATTATAACCGATGTTCTAATTATTTATGCAATTATATTTACAATCATCAATAATTCTAGTTATAATCATCAATGATTAACACATAAAGAACTTTTAACACAAAAATACATACAGTTACAATGTTAATCACCAACGATTAACACTGTAAATTTACTTATTCATGCTTAACACTTAACAGACGTTTCTAGCCCCCCAAATTAACAGAGGTTTCTAACACATTTATTCATCCACGAATATAACTAACAGCTTACAATACATAAAGATAAACAACAATTATTTATGCAATTATATTTATGGTTGTTACATTGTTAATCATTAATGATTAACAATATTCATCAGCGATCTGAAATTGAAGAATCTGTCCAAAGTTTCAAAAATAACTCCAATCAAGAATTCCAAGCCAAAACATCAAAACCACAAGATTAAATCATGTAATATGTTGTTTTCATTTTAAAAAACGGAAATTATAGCATGTAATTAGAAATCACTTTTCTTTTCGCTTACATTACTTGTGGCTATTTTTTTTCTTTTAAAATGGAGTAAAAAAAAACGTAAATGTGATATTATTTGTAATGACCTTCAAGATGTAAAACAATGTTTCAAGAAATAGGATAACAGAAGTTTCAATTGAAGACACGGAGACGTACCCTTATTTTTTGTGCAAAACGATGATTATAAAACACGATCCTTCCTTCTTTTTTTGCCCAGTCTGTTGCTGCCGGCATTTCTAGAGGTCCCATGAAAATCCAAACGTTCTTACTCTGATCAACCTTAGTCGGAACAAGCATTGAAACTCCAACCTCTGAATATGGCAAAGTAAAATCAACATAGTTTGATCTGTTCCACAAAATGGTCATGTCTCCAACCACCATATCGAAGTTCTGTATAATTATAATATAATAAAGAAAATATTGTTAGTAGTGTTTTGTTCTAGGAAAGGGAGGTTTATAGTGTTTGCCTTGAAGTCATCTGACGGCGGAATATAGTCATAGGTATAGGAATCCTGACTTCCGATAATCATAGCACGTCCATATTCCAAAATACAATTGGATGCATACCAACGACCACCACCGAGTACATCTTTTCGATCGACGAACTTTGGAGCGGGGTCATCTTTTTTGAGCAATCTAACCATTTTTTCACCACCGACTTGAGATCGCTGAATATACGAGGTGAGAGAGAGACGAATTAGGGTTGTGGGACGACAAGAGAGAGGAATGGAGAGAAATAGAAGGAGGTGGAGAAATTTAAGAATTTGATAAAATTAGAAAAATGTATAATTACTCTACTACCCTTATCAATATTTAATTTAATTTAAAATACATTTATAATTACAAAATACCCTTTAATAATGACCATGGATCTAAAATAATAGATGGTTGAGATTTGGCCTCAAGATCTCAACCTTTTTTTGGTCCTTAGTTGATTCTTATTCGATATATATATATATATATATATATATATATATATATATATATATATATATATATATATATATATATATATATATATATATATATATATATATATATATATATATATATATATATATATATATATATATATATATATATATATATATATAGAAGTTCAAATGAGACCATGTAGATTTTGTGAGACCGGAAGACTCAATCCTAGCCACTCATTTTAGAGATCAAAAAATAAAATAAAAATTAAAATAGGCTAAAATAAAGAGAATTTTCAAAAAAAAAAAATTCTACTTATTTTCGCTACTTATACAATCTAAAAAAAATTAAAAATAAAAAAAATTTGAAAAAAAAACCTAGAAAAATCAAAAAAATATTCTATTAGAATGTTGCTGGATGTTGCATATTCTAATAGAATATTACACAAACTAGTGTAATATTCTACTAGAATATGAAAAAACGCTAATTTTTTAATATTTTATTTTATTTTTTTTAATTTTTTTAATTTTTTTTTGAATAAAAAAATGACGAAAATGATAAATAAATATATTTTTTTCAAAAATTTTCATTTATTTTGCATTTTTTAATTTTTTTTTGTTTTACATCCAAAATGAGTGGCTAAGAATGCGTCTCCCGGTCTCACGAAATATAATGGTCTCATATGAACCTAACCCTATATATATATATATATATATATATATATATATATATATATATATATATATATATATATATATATATATATATATATATATATATATATATATATATAGTATTAAATACATTTGGTAAGTATTATGTGAATGTAGAACCAGTTTTGGACCATTATATTGATAAAATCAAGAGCTTAGATGATAGTGGCATTTGTGTAATTAAAATGAAATAATAATAAAAATACACGCGTGTTCGGCTGATGAAGGGCAATACAGTAAAATTGTAAAACATAATCAAAACGGAATATTGCTAGCATCACGGGACACGATCATATTTACGGTTGGATGCGGTGTTGGTTTTTGACGCTGTTTGCGGCTGCCGGAGGCGACAGAGATGGTCGTCTGGAAATCCACATATTGATTATCAGAGAATGAGCTTGTAAAATTGTTGTTCACGTAAAAAAATAGTTACGTAAGAGTTTTCATAGTCTATTCTCAGAGAATGGTTTGTAAAATTGTTGTTGACTTAAAAAAATAGTTACGTAAGAGTTTTCAAAGCCAATTCTCAAATAATGTTATATGTGTTTAATAACTGTAGTACACATACTAAAGATTCTTGTAGAATATTTATACCATTCTCGGAGAATGGAGTAATTATATATATTTACAGAGGGCTGGGAACTGCTATATGGAAAGCCCCATTCTCTAAGAATGTCCCATTCTGTGAGAATGAACGTGAAGGAATGCTACTACATTCTCATAAACATTCATCCCCATTCTCTGAGAATGCCCCATTATCTGAGAATGCCCCGTTCTCTGAGAATGAACATGAACCATTCTCACAAACGTGAAGGAATGCTACTGTATTTAGAGATTCATCTCCATTATCTGAGAATGCCTTTCCAAAACCCAGAAGAAAAAAAAAGGCGGAGATCAATTTTTTTAAACCTGCAAATTAGACCGATTGCTTCGAAACCGACTTGATCGTGCTTCAATTTGATTCAATCAAAAGTTCACCACCGTCGAATATGCTTCAATCGATTTGCACCACCGCCAAACCTGCAAATTAAACCCACCTGCAAGTCGATTTGCACCACCGCCGATGGTGCCTATAGTCGTCGACATCGGGAATTTTGCCGTCGACATCAGACCCACCTGAGACACCTGAGAAAAGAGGCTCGTGGAAGGAATAATGGGGGAAGAATGGGGGAAGGGTATATTGGGTAATTTTGAAAGATGAAAAATAAGAATAATAAGTATTTTATTGTTTTAATTAATGTTTATTAGTTAGATTTGAACTAGTATCAACCTTGACCAGGTATTAAGGAAGACCAAGAGTATAGCTCTTTATGGCTAAGTTTATGGTGCACGTAGTTAGGTAGTATGACTATAAAAAGTCAGTACTTGTTTTGTTTGATGTAGAGTTTTTAATAAGAAAAGTACATTTTTTATTCCTTTACATCTCTTTCACTTCATAAAGTTCTTTTTCTTTTGCAAGTTTAGTATTTGCGTGGGCTGTGAGTGTGAAGTTTAAAGCTTTATATCCAACATTTGGTATCAGAGCATCCAAGGCTCATACCTGGGGCAGCAAGAAGAAAGGTAGCAAGGTTTCATGTGGTGATCAAGAGAAAGAACAGCATGAGGAGGAGTGTATCGCATGTTAGCAAGCAAGCAATATAACGCTCGTAGCAAGAAGAAGCAAGCAAACAGCAAGAGGAAAGAAGAAGCAAGCAAACAGCAAGAGGAAAGAAGAACAAAAGCAAGAACAGAAGAAAGCAAACAGCAAGGGGAAAGAAGAACAGAAGCAAGAACGAGATCTAGACGGTTTTAAAATTCGAAAGTTTTAGCAAAAATGGCAGAAAACGCAGGAGCCATGACGATACGAGAGCAAGGTAGTGTACCACTACAGTGTCCTAGACTAACCGAAACGAACTACACATCGTGGTCTATATTGGTTGAGACGGTGTTAAAGGCATACGGGTTATGGGAGTCGGTGGATCCGGTAACAGGAGGAACCGTGGAACCAAGGAAAAACTACACCACGAAAGCCATCATCTTCCAAACTTTACCGGAAGATATTTTGTTGCAGGTCTCGAAACATAAAGATGCAAAGGATGTTTGGGAAGCGATTCGGGTTCGATACTTAGGAGCCGATTGAGTCCAAAAGGCACGTTTGCAAACTCTTTGGAGTGAGTTAGAGATGTTAAAGATGAAGGAGAACGAAACTATTAATGATTTTTCGGGCAAGATAGGTGGCATTGTAGCAAAATTTAAAAGCCTCGGTTCAAGTATTGATGAAGAAGTAATTGTGAGAAAGCTTCTTAATTCAGCCCCGAATAAATATTTACCAATAATTGCCTCCATCGAGCAATACTCAGAGATTGAAACCATGTCTTTTGAAGAATCGGTGGGAAGACTCAAAGCTTACGAAGAAAGACTCAAAAGCGATGATGAAAAGGATGAAGAGCAAGGTCAACTTATGATGGCAGGTGAACAAAAGCATGGTGAAAGTAGTGGACGCGGAAGAGGACGTGGAAGTAACTCGGAGAGAGGTGGAAGAGGCCGAGGAAGAGGAAATGGCCGAGGTGACAAGAGTGGATTTCGGTGCTATAACTGTGGAGCATTTGGACACTTCGCGAGTGAGTGTACAAAATGGAAAGATAGGGATAATGAAGCCAACGTGATTGAAGAAGAAGAGCCGGCCTTACTGTGATGAACGAACGGGCAAAATCTTGAACGAGCGGGCAGAATTTTCAAAATTACGGGGTGGAATATTGGGTAATTTTGAAAGATGAAAATAAGAATAGTAAGTATTTTATTGTTTTAATTAATGTTTATTAGTTAGATTTGAATTAGTATTCACCTTGACTGGGTATTAAGGAAGACCAATAGTATAGCTCTTTATGGCTAAGTTTATGGTTCACGTAGCTAGGTAGTATGACTATAAAAAGTCGGTACTTGTTTTGTTTGATGTAGAGTTTTTAATAAGAAAAGTACATTTTTTCTTCTTGTACATCTCTTTCACTTCAGAAAGTTCTTTTTCTTTTGCAAGTTTAGTATTTACGTGGGCTGTGAGTGTGAAGTTTAAAGCTTTATATCCAACAGGGTATTCCGATCGTGCCCTTGTGAAATTGATGGATATTATCAGGTCGCACAGTCGTACAGTATTTAGAAAATGTATTTGAACCTGCATATATATATATATATATATATATATATATATATATATATATATATATATATATATATATATATATATATATATATATATATATATATATATATATATATATATATATATATATATATATATATATATAGAAAGAGGATCGTGTAGGAACCCAAAATCCGGTAATAACCGTAAGAACAAATCTGGACCTTTAATCATGAAAAATGGGTGGATAAGATTCAATGTGAATAAAATGTCACATCTTAAAAGCTTAGGGGCTACTTGTATAAAAATCAAAACTATTTAGTGGATAATACAAATTAATAAGGGTAATATGGTAATTGCAACGAGGCCCCCCACCAGATTGCGACACTTGTCGCAATATGGTTTGCTGAATTTTTTTTATTCCCCCTGCTTAGTTTTTGAGCAATAATTTTTTTTTTATTTGTAAAAAAAATTCTAAACAAACCAAAGTTCTTAAAATTTAATTCTCTACAAAACAAGCACAATCATGGAAATTTGAAAAAAAATATATATATATTTTTTTTTATTTTTTATTATTATAAAAAATCAAAAATTAAAAAAAATTCCAAAAATTATGAAAACTTAATGGATCATTGTAGATATTATATTAGTAAGTTTGTAAAAAAATTTGAAAAAAAAGGTTTTTTTCGTGTTCATTTTTATATTTTAAGTAAAAAACTCATCAAAATAGGCAAAAAATGCATATGATCCAAAAATATTAAAACCAAAATATGTTTTATTATTCAAAACTTATGATCCAAGATGCAATATTCATTATGATTTAAGATCCAAAAGGCGTTATGATCCAAAACGAGTTAAAAAAAACATACAACGACAATATGATTCAAAACTTATGATCCAAGATACAAAAAAACTATGATCCAAAATGTTATGATCCAAAACGTTATGATTAAAAATATCATGATCCAAAATTATTAGATTAAAAATACGAAAAAAAACGTTAAAATTAAGATTAAAAAATATTAAAAACTAAAAAATATACATCAAAAACTACAAAAAACAAAAAAAAAAACAAAAAAAAAATTAAAAAATGAGTACTGTAGTATTAAAAAAAATAAAAAAATAAAAACAAAATAAAAATATAAAAATATAAAAAAATAATAAATAATAAAAATCTAAAAACCGAGTATAATCGAAAATAAAAAAAAAGTTTGAAAAAAATAATAATTTTTTTTTGAAAAAAAATAAATAAAAAATAAAAAATAAAAAAACAAAAAAAAAACAAAAAAAAATACGAAAAACAAAAAAAATGAGAAAAAAAGCTCACTTAAATCACATTGGACGAACATGCGTCACATATGATCGTACATTCGAGTCCGTATTTCGTTCCGTGGACGTGCATCGCACGTGATTGCGTCACGTCGAAGGAAGATGTTTGACGTTATTGCCCTTAGGAGAATGATTGGACAATAAGAGTTCTCGCAGTTTCTATCGGATTTTGGGTTCTTACCGGATTCTATATATATATATATATATATATATATATATATATATATATATATATATATATATATATATATATATATATATATATATATATATATATATATATATATATATATATATATATATATATATATATATATATATATATATATATATATATGGGAAGGTTAAAATGAGAACAATTCCTGAATTGAGAACATGAGAACAATTTTGGACCACGCAATTTTAAAAATGCCCCCCATCCACCCCCGACGCTACTAGAATTGAATTGAAACTCGGATTTCAGTTCACAGGGTATCGATTCAAACTCGACCGTTGAAACGCGGTTCCCAAACCACGGAGAGTCTCGATCGTTCTCTGGTACGGTGAAACGTAGAAGTAAACCTTCCAATTGTCAGCTCCGTCTTTCTCAATCATCTCTCGAATTCTCTCTCCACATTGTTCAGCCTCTTGTTTACCTTTCTCCGTCAATCTGATTCTCGGATCTGCAACTCTCATGTACGCTCCTTCATCAACGTTTCCCTCACTCTGTCAGTGTCGCACCAGGATGATTCTTTGCGCCGTGGAGTTTTGGCGGTGGTGGTGTTTAGTTATGAGATTCTTCTCTAGAAGCAATTGTTGTCAATTACGATTCTTTGCGGGCGGCCATTGTGTCTTCGCAGCACTTGATTATAGTCGAATATGGCGATGAAGATGCTGTTACAGACATGGTGGTATCGTCCGTACAAATGGAAGGATAGAGGGGTTTATTTGGGTGACTGTAATCCTCCTCTACTGTTTCCTCCTAAAGTTTTTTTTTTCGATAACCCAAATTCATGTTCATATTTCTCTCTTGCATTCATTCTGGGCCTCTTTTTGGAATTCTTGCATTTAATATTTGAATTGATTTGACACGCAGACATGCACTAAACCATAAAATAAATTAATATAAGAGTATTAAAGACTTTAATAAAATGATTATTTTATACACACAGTTTGATTGTGGTTATGATTTTCTGGTTTCAACAATGCAAATGATAAGTGATTATTGATTGTATCTCTTATGAAGCTATTTGTTCAGGTATGTACTTTAAAAGGTCTTGGAAAAGTCATAAAATGAACAAAACAAGCAGCGCATTAAAGGTGTTCGATGAATGCTTCAAAGAAAATTTAATAAGAAAATTTAATAAGAAAATTTATTTAAATCACATGTGAATAGTTTAATCATATGTGAATAACAATATTTAATCACATATGATTAAAACTTGTTAATTACTTCTACTTTGAACATGCTATTCAAATGTGATTAGAACTTGTTATACGTATGTGAATATACTCAAATAGAATTTTTTTTATTTTTTAATAAAATTTCTTATTATAAGTATTCAATCACATGTGATTAAACCTTGTTATTCACATGTGATTAAAACATGTTATTCACATGTAAATATGTACATAAACGAATTTTTTATTTTTAAATAAATTTTCTTATGATATGTATTTAATCACATGATATTAGAATTTGTTATTCGCATGTGAATATGCTCAAATAAAATTTTGTTTTATTTTTAAATACTTTTTCTTATTATATGTATTTAATCACATGTGATTAAACATTGTTAATCACATGTGATTAACAATGTTGTGCATATGTAAATATGTACATAACAAATTTTTTATTTTTAAATAATTTTACTTATTATATGTATTTAATCACATGTGATTAAACATTGTTGATCACATATGATTAAGTTATTCACATGTGATAGAACCCTGTTATTCACATATGATTAAAACCTGGTATACGTATGTGAATATACTCAAATAGAATTTTTTTTATTTTTTAATAATTTTTCTTATTATAAGTATTCAATCACATGTGATTAAACCTTGTTATTCACATATGGTTAAGCTATTCACATATGATTAAAACATGTTATTCATATGTAAATATGTACATAAATGAATTTTTTATTTTTAAATAAATTTTCTTATTATATGTATTTAATCACATGTTATTAGAATTTGTTATTAGCATGTGAATATGCTCAAATAGATTTTTATTTTATTTTTAAATACTTTTTATTATTATATGTATTTAACCATATGTGATTAAACATTGTTAATCACATGTGATTAACAATGTTGTACACATGTAAATATGTACATAACAAATTTTTTATTTTTAAATAATTTTACTTATTATATGTATTTAATCACATGTGAATAAAAATTGTTGATCACATATGATTAAGTTATTCACATGTATTTTCTTCAATCACATATGATTAAACCTTCTTATTCGCATATTCACATGTGATTAAAACATGTTATTTATATGCAAATATGTACATAATGATTTTTTTATGTTTAAATAAAATTTCTTATTATATATATTTAATCACATGTGATTAAACATTGTTGATCACATATGGAGACACACTTTATGCACATAAGGTGTTCGACAAAATGGCTGAAAGAAACTTTCGTCCAAATCCCGCCTATCAGTGGTCCTTGCACTTAATCCGACCTTAAAATACGCCACCAAACTCAAAAAACCAGTCTCACACCCCTATTCTCTGTCATGTCGAAGTCTAAGGAGCTACAGGCTTGTTCAGGTACAATTAAGCGCTTAATCATATATGATTCTGAAATCTTGTTCACATGTGTTATATTTTTTTGTTCAATCACATGTGATTAAACCTTGTTATTAAGCGCTTAATCATATATGATTCTGAAATCTTGTTCACATATGATATGTTTTTTCTTCAATCACATGTGATTAAACCTTGTTATTCACATATTCACATGTGATTAAAACATGTTATGTACATAATGATTTTTTATGTTTAAATAAGTTTTCTTAATTATATGTATTTAATCACATGTGATTAAAAATTGTTGATCACATATGATTAAGCTATTCACATGTGATAAAACCCTATTATTCACATGTGATTATAACCTTGTTATTCACATATAATTAAGTTATTCACATGTTATTCATATGTAAATATGTACATAACAAATTTTTTATTTTTTTAAATAAATTTTCCTATCATATGTATTTAATCATATGCGATTAAATATTGTTATTCACATATGATTGAACTATTCACATGTGATTAAACCTTATTATTCAGATCTGATTAAAAGTCTATCATTCACTTGTGAATATGTACATGAATGGTGAGGTGGGGTGGATCGGGAGTGAGTGGTAAAAAATTAAAATTTTTTTGGTAGGCGGGGTGATGGTAGGGTAGGGGTGGGGGTGGTAGGGGTAAGGTAGGGTAGGGTGCTGGTTGGTCGGGTGGGGTGGGTTAGGGTGGGGTAGATCGGGAGTGAGTGGTAAAAAATTAAAAAAAATTTGGTGGGCGGGGTGATGGTATGGTAGGGATGGGGGTAGTAGGGGTAGGCTACGTGGGGTGTGGTGGGTAGGTTGGGTGGGTGCTGGTTGGTGGGGTGGAGCGGGAGTGAGTGAAAAGAAATTGGTGGGGGTGGGTAGGTAGGGTGGGTGTTGGTGGGTTGGGTGGAGCGGGAGTTGGTGGTAAAAAAATTTTTTTGTGGTGGGGCGGGGGTAGGTGGTTAAGGTGGGGTGGGTGGGTGCGGGTAGGTGAGGTGGAGCGAGATTGGATGGTAAAAAAATTAAAATTTTTTTGATGGGCGGGGTAGGGTAGGGTGACATGGGGTGGGTAGGGTAGGGTGGGTGTTGGTGGGTGGGGTGGAGCGGGAGTGGGTGGTAAAAATATTAAAAAATTTATTTTTTTTGTTGGACGGGGTAGGGTACGGTGGATGGGGTGGGTAGGTAGGGTGGGTGCTGGTGGGAGGGTTGGAGCGGGAGTGTGAAATAAAATAAAAAAATTGGTGGGCCGGGGGTGAGGTAGGGTAGGGTGGGGTGGCTGGGAGTGGGTGGTGATGGGTGGGGTGTTGGTGGATGTGGTGGATTGGGAGTGGGTGGTAAAAAATTTAATTTTTTTTTTGGTGGACAGGGGTGGGTGCTGATGGGTGGGGTAGAGCGCGAGTGGGTGGTAAAAAAATTAATTTTTTTGGTGGGGGTGGGGGTAGGATAGGGTGGGGTGGGTGCTGGTTGGTGAGGATGGGGTAAGATGGGTTCCCCCTCATCATATTTTGTATAATGTAAACTTTTTACTTTGTCGTTTGTTTTCCATTATGTAAATTAGGTGCTAGTCACCATTATGTAGTTTGTCTTTATTGCTATGGTGCTAGACACAATGATGTAGTGCTAGACACCACTAGTTAGTGTATTATTAGTGTAAGATACTATTAGACCCTAGAAGAGTCTTTGATGTACTATAAATAAGGCATTCGCCTAGTGAATGAAAGGAGAGCTTGTTTGTGTTAAGTTTTGAGTGCTCTCAAAATCCCTCTGTTGAAGTTCTATGCTTCTGAATAGCAGAGCCCTCTGTTGAAGCCTCGCGCTTCTGAATAGCAGAGCCTATCCACGAAGCAGTTAGCAAACGCATCGTGGATAGGCTCTGCTATTCAGAAGCGCGAGGCTTCAACAGAGGCCTCTGCTATTCAGAAACATAGAACTTCAACAGAGGGAATTTTGAGAGCACTCAAAACTTAACACAAACAAGCTCTCCTTTCATTCACTAGGCGAATGCCTTATTTATAGTACATCAAAGACTCTTCTAGGGTCTAATAGTATCTTACACTAATAATACACTAACTAGTGGTGTCTAGCACTACATCATTGTGTCTAGCACCATAACAATAAAGACAAACTACATAATGGTGACTAGCACCTAATTTACATAATGGAAAACAAATGACAAAATAAAAAGTTTACATTATACAAAATATGATGAGGCTTATTATAAAAATGTGTGGCTTATATTTGTTCTCACGTTCTCAATTTCAATAATTATTGAAATTGTTCTCATTTGAACATTCATATATATATATATATATATATATATATATATATATATATATATATATATATATATATATATATATATATATATATATATATATATATATATATATATAATTATAATGGGAAGGTTAAAATGAAAATAATTACTGAATTAAGAACGTAAAAAAAATTTTGGAGCACACAATTTTTAAAAAGGCCGACGCATCATTAATCTCCCCATCAATTTCGTTCGTCGTCCTACTTTATCCAAAGACACACCTCAAGTCTTATCCACAAAACCATAATAATCATAAAATCCTTGAACCTCTTGACTACCCAACAATACTCGTCAAAACCATAAACCTAAATCGAAGCATATCTCAAAGTCCTCATAAAGCAGACGATAACTATTTCACACATATCTCTAATCAAATTTTTTATTAGGATTTTGAGAGCGAAGACCCTAAAGGAGGCTATGGCAAGTTCAACAACGGTGAATTTGGAGGATTTTCAGTCGGTGGATCTAATAACGGAGCTGCTTCGTCGTATGAAATGCTCTACCAAACCTAACAAACGCCTCATTCTCGTCGGTAACCTCTTGTTCGCATGTCTATTATTTTCTCCACATAAAAGCGTTTCCGCCTGTATTTTGTTTCACAAATTGTCGGTGTTGCTAAATTGCTCAGATCCGATGTGCTTTAGTCAACTAAAAGGCATCAGTGTTGGTTTCAATTTCCTCGGTCGCGACTTCTATAATGCTCTTGCTAATAAGGATTGAACCCTACATTTTCATTATTTTTAATGATGAGACAGTACATTTAAGTATGCTAATCGACAATATCCCTAAGTGCTAGACAAAGACCAAGAACAGTTTACCAAGCAACTATCCTACTACCTTGCTGTTTTTGCTGGTGGAATTCCGGTAAGCACATTGCTGCATTCTTTTGGTATTGCTTACCTGTCTTCTTGATTTATGTTTTCACTGTTGCTACCTTACGGTGTTAAAATTTTCTTTTGTCTCTTGAAAATCTTGGTGCAATTGATAGTTCAACAAATTGTATTTGATATGACTACTGTTAATATGCTTTTATTTAGCTTTTAAGCCCTACTCATCTTGTGGTTTTTGTAGATTTTCGTGTTAAGAGATTATGCAAATGAAACTCTAGCTTTGCGGTGGAGATCCTAGATGACAAAGTATTACATGGAGCGCTATCTCAAGAATCAAACATTTTACCAAATACAGTCCCAATCAATCATTCATAATCCAGATCAACGAATTGTTGATGATCTAAGTTCTTTCACATGAACATTACTTTCATTCTCTTTAACACTCTTCAATGCATTGATAGACTTGATATCTTTCAGCAACATGCTGTTCAGCATAACTAACTCATTCACTAATTGCATTAAATTCCCCGCTAACTAATTCATCTTGTTCACGCTACGTCTCCTTGAATCCTCACGTACTGTTACTGATTTTTCCAAACATTTGTCTTTTTAATTACTACGATCGTATTACTCTTCCCTTGCTGTATTCACTGATCTTTGTAAAATTGAGATAGAGTACGCATTTCATGTTGAAACATTGAAACTTGCTGAATTTGGTGAACCTTAGAGGTAAGCTGAAGAAGAAGAAAGATGAACATAAGTTGTTCGATGAAATGTCTTAACCAGAATTTCTTCAATCACATGTGATAAGTTTTTTCTTCAATCACATGTAATTGAACCTTGTTATTCACATGTGATTAACACATGTTATTTATATGCAAATACGTACATAATAATTTTTTTATGTTTAAATAAAATTTCTTATTATATGTATTTAATCACATGCGATTAAACATTATTGATCACATATGGAGACACACGTCATGCACTTAAGGTGTTCGACCAAATGACTAAAAGAAACTTTCGTCCAAATCCCCCTATCAGTGGTCCTTGCACTCACTCCGACCTCAAAATAAGCCACCAAACTCAAAAAACCAGTCTCACAGCCCTATTCTCTGTCATGTCGAAGTCCAAGGAGCTGTAGGCTTGTTTAGGTACCATTAAGCGCTTAATCATATATGATTCTGAAATCTTGTTCACATGTGATATGTTTTTCTTCAATTACATGTGATTAAACCTTGTTATTAAGAGCTTAATCATATATGATTCTGAAATCTTGTTCACATGTGATATGTTTTTTTCTTCAATCACATGTGATTAAATACATATAATAAGAAAATTTTATTTAAACATAAAAAAATCATTATGTACATATTTGCATATAAATAACATATATATGTTAGTGGATGGGGTGGAGCGGGAGTGTGCGAAAAAAAAAATAAAAAAATTGGTGGGTGAGGGGTGGGGTAAGGTAAGGTAGGGTGTGGTGGGTAGGGTAGGGTGGGTGCTGGAGGGTGTGGTGGAGCGGGAGTGGGTGGTAAAAAAATTAAATACATATAAATTGTTATTATATGTATTTAATTACATGTGATTAGACATTGTTTATCACATATGGAGACACACTTTATCCACCTAAGGTTTTCGACAAAATGGCTGAAAGAAACTTTCGTCTAAATCTTGCCTATCAGTGGTCCTTACACTCACTCCGACCTCAAAATATGCCACCAAACTCAAAAAACCACTCCCACACCCCTATTCTCTGTCATGTCGAAGTCCAAGGAGCTGCAGGCTTGTTCAGGTACCATTAAGTGCTTAATCATATATGATTCTGAAACCTTGTTCACATGTGATATGTTTTTTTGTTCAATCACATGTGATTAAACATTGTTATTAAGCGTTTAATCATATATGATTATGAAATCTTGTTCACATGTGATATGTTTTTTCTTCAATCACATGTGATTAAACTTTGTTATTCACATATTCACATGTGATTAAAACATATTATTTATATGCAAATATGTACATAATGATTTTTTATGTTTAAATAAAATTTCTTATTATATGTATTTAATCACATGTGATTAAACATTGTTGATCACATATGATTAAACTATTCGCATGTGATAAAACCCTATTATTCACATGTGATTATAACCTTGTTATTCACATATAATTAAGTTATTCACATGTTATTATATGTAAATATGTACATAACAAATTTTTTATTTTGAAATAAATTTTCCTATCATATGTATTTAATCACATGCGATTAAACATTGTTATTCACATATGATTGAACTATTCACATGTGATTAAACTTTATTGTTCATATCTGATTAAAAGTTTATCATTAACTTGTGAATATACACATGTGAATGGTGGGGTGGGGTGGATCGGGAGTGAGTGGTAAAAAATTAAAAAAAATTTGGTGGGTGGGGTGATGGTAGGGTAGGGTGGGGGTGCTAAGGGTAAGGTAGGGTGGGCTGCTGGTTGGTCGGGTGGGGTGGGTTAGGGTGGGGTGGATAGGGAGTGAGTGGTAAAAAATTAAAAAAATTTGGTGGGCGGGCTGATGGTACGATAGGGATGGGGGTAGTAGGGGTAGGGTACGGGGGTGTAGTGGGTAGGTTGGGTGGGTGCTGGTTGCTGGGGTGGAGCAGGAGTGAGTGAAAAAAAAATTGGTGGGGTTGGGTAGGGTAGGGTGGGTGCTGTGGGTTGGGTGGAGCGGGAGTTGGTGGTAAAAAATTAATTTTTTTGTGGTTGGGCGGGGTAGGTGGGTAAGGTGGGGTGGGGTGGGTAGGGTAGAGTGGGTGCTGGTGGTTGGGGTGGAGCAGGATTGGTGGTAAAAAAATTAAAAAAAAATTTGTGGGAAGGGTAGGGTAGGGTAATGTGGGGTGGGTAGGCTAGGGTGGGTGTTGGTGGGTGGGGTGGAGCGGGAGTGGGTGGTAAAAATATTTAAAAAAAAATTTGGTGGACGGGTAGGCTACGGTGGGGTAGGTTGGGTAGGTAGGGTAGGTGCTGGTGGGAGGGGTGGAGCGGGAGTGGGAAAAAAAATAAAAAAAATTGGTGGGCGGGGTGTGGGGTATTGTGGAGTGGGGTGGGGTGGGAAGGGTAGGGTGGGTGTTGGAGGGTGGGGTGGAGCGAGAGTGGGTCAGGAGTACGTTCAATCCCCTAGCCCTACTGCTTTCAAATTCACTCAAATTCTCTGATATCGGAGTTACAATAACGGAGTTGTATGACACAATTTGGCGGAGAATGATTACATTTACCTAGCGCATGGTCACGAGTACATTCTGAATGGATCAAAGCTCGTTGTAGCCGGAGGAGTCTCATTAAACTCCAAATCTGAGGCACTTGTGACATTCATTTTGAAAATTTTGTTATCACCGGACTCTGAAAAATCCTATAACGACGACTTCTCAGTTGTTAGGCATAAGAGGAATCAGACGTGGAGCGCAATCGACCTCCACGAATATAAAGTCTACACGTGTGAGTCATCGGCCATTTAAGTGGCTATAAACGCCTCTACTCAAACCGACGACAAATGTCGTCGTCGAAGATCAATAGTCAGAAAAAAGAAGAAGAAAAAATTGACGATGCCTCTACTAAAAATAACGACAAATGCCTCTACCCAACTCACGAATTGATCTTTAAGTGCATTCATACAACTACATCTGATATCTTGAGGAGCTTCATGGATTGATACTATGAACACGAGCGCCGGTAACAAAAAATTGAAGATGTCTTTGAAGTTGGGAATCAAGTTGGGTTCAGGGAGTTTCAAAAAAAATTAAGGGTTTGACAGGGTGTTGTTAATGATATCTTTGATGATATTGGGAGAGAGAGATAGAGATAGAGCGAGATAGAGAGAGAACCGGGATAGTGGGGTTGGGTGAGATTGAAAGGTTTTCTGCAAACCATGAACTAAATAACCTAAGTTCACATGCAACCTATAAGGATCTATGTTTTCTTCTAATTGAACATATAACAAAAAACCTAGAGGCCAATAAAAAACTAAAGATCAAAAAGAATAACCAACCTTTATTTCTTGGAAGCTGAGCAGCAAAATTATCCTGCCTCAAATGAAAGTCACACCCAAGCTGAGAGGTATATGGATCGAAAATTCTAGAGAGTATCTAGGTCAAAAGTGGCGCAGAATATAGGGTTCCAGGGTCCCCTATTTATAGTTACAGAATAACCAGTTGATAAGCCTTAAGGATAAACCTTTTTTGCATTCAAATAAGATAAACCTTTTATCTTATAATTCAAACTCCTATTTATCCCATTATATGAATTTCGAAATATATATATATATATATATATATATATATATATATATATATCTATATATAATTTCGACACTCACTGGTCACTCTCACACTGCCACTTACTCAACTATTGAATAATTACAGTTTTAGTCCCTGCACCTTTAATTAATTAATTTAATCCCCAAATTAAATCCAATTAATTCTGGATTAATTCCTAATTAATTAATATAGTTTCTAATTAATATATTATCACTTTAATATATTAATAAACCATATATTTAATTCCTGTTGATTTATTAATCCCATAATAAATCAACCTTTCTCTCTACCGAATTTTCTACCAAACCTCCAGCCATGAGGGCAACCCAAATGGACTGTGCTTCTATTAATTAGGTAAATACTAATTATTAGTCATGGCTTAGACACCTAATCCAACAGTCTCCCACTTGGATAAGTCTATGACTATAATTACCGATTTAGCCTCTAATTAACCGGCCCTTGTAGCTTCCTAGAAACCAATGCCAAACTCTGATCTAATCAGTCCTGTCCATAGATAAGTGATCAGATGATCCTCCGTCCAACAAGATATTTTCAGACTCAAGACATGGATAAAATCAATCTGGTCTGATTCACTGTTCCTCGATTTCCGATTTGCATATGACTCTTAGACTACCAATTTAGTCCCGGTTGGCCAACCATTTTAGTCAACTTCAAAATCATCGAGAGGCCTACAGATATCTGTTCCCCGTTAGGGTCAAGGGACGAATAAACTTTGACTCATATATCTATGTCTTTTACCAGACAAATCACTCACAACAATACGTTTTATAACACCGAGTTACCGATGCGTTTTCGTATTATCAATGAATAACCGTCTAGTAAATCATAACTCATATGTCTTAGCTTAAAGATCAAAAGATATTATCGTCTCAATATTGCTTGTGATGTAATCCATGAAGCAATCCATTGAGCGCGGGTTTATCCAATACTCAAATCTCCATTTCCAAGTACTCACGAATGGTGCAGCAATCCAATTGCAATGTCTAACTCCTTAGACAATCTATTACCAATTCATGACAGCCTTACTTCATACTTACTCCCTAAAAGTATGAGCGACTGTGGATATTTGAATAATCCAATTATTCAGGAAGTAAAACATGCAAAATGAAACACAATGATATATTATTGACAAAATTAGTAAACCATTACTCATTAATAAATCTCCATTATTAAATCACAAAAGTCAAATACAATAACATTGTTACAAGTTTCAAAAATCTATCTAATTACAAAAACTTATATCATCTCTTAATCCAATGCTCCTAGCATGCTGATTATGCTTAATCCTACTCAGAGCCTTTGTCAAGGGATCTACAGGATTATCTTCCGATGATACCCTCTTGACAAGGAGGTGACCTTCTTCTACCCTATGTCTGATGTAGTGGTACTTTCTGTCGATATGTCTGGACTTTCAATGATCTCGCGGTTCCTTTGTCAAGGCGACCGCACCTTCATTATCGCAGAACAGTTCCAAGGGCTCCTGAATACTCGGGACTACTCCAAGGTCACCGATAAAGTTCTTCAGCCAAGCCGCTTCCTTTGACGCTTCACTTGCTGCTATGTACTCTGATTCGCACGTAGAATCAGCCACTGTTTCTTGCTTGGAACTTTTCCAAGTAACTGCTCCACCGTTCAAAAGGAATACCTAGCCCGACTGAGACCGACCACTGTCTCTATCCGTCTGAAAGCTGGCATCTGTATATCCTTCAACTCTCAATGTATCACTGCCACCGAGGACTAACACCATGTTCTTTGTCATTCGCAGATACTTGAGTATATTTTTACAGCTATCCAATGCGCCCTTCCAGGGTTACCCTGGTACCGACTGACCATGCTCAAAGCAAAGGCCACGTCAGGGCAAGTACACGTCATAGCGTACATGATCGATCCTACAGCCGAAGCATAAGGTACCCGACTCATTTCAGCTATTTCTTCGTCTGTACTCGGACTTTGAGTCTTACTCAATTTTGCATTACTTTGGATAGGCAGCTCTCCCTTCTTGGAATTTTCCATACTAAACCTTTTCAGTACCTTTTCCAAGTATGTACCCTGACTAAGTCCAATTAGTCTCTTCTTCCTATCTCTCAATATTCTTATCCCGAGAATATAGGCAGCCTCTCCTAGGTCCTTCATGGCGAAACATTTCCCAAGCCAAGCCTTGACATCTTGCAAGGTTGGAATATCGTTTCCCATGAGCAGTATGTCATCGGCATACAGTACCAGAAAGGTGACTATACTCCCACTAGCCTTGACATATACGCAGGACTCATCCTCGCTCCTAGAGAAGCCAAACTCTTTGACTTTCTCATGGAAACAAAGATTCCAGCTGCGAGAAGCTTGCTTCAATCCGTAGATTGATCTCTCAAGCTTACACACCTTATTAGGATACTTTTCATCGACAAAACCCTCTGGCTGATTCATGTAAACATCCTCAGTCAACTTCCCATTAAGGAAAGCGGTTTTGACGTCCATCTGCCAAATTTCATAGTCATGAAATGCAGCTATGGCCAGCATAATCCTAATAGACTTTATCTTGGCTACTGGTGAGAAGGTCTCGTCATAGTCAACCCCTGGGGTTTGAGTAAAGCCCTTCGCAACCAGTCTTGCCTTGAAAGTGTGTACCTTTCCGTCCATGTCGGTCTTCTTCTTGAAGATCCATTTGCACCCGACTGTCTTTCGACCCAGTACGTTGTCAACCAAGTTCCAAACTTGATTGTCATACATGGACTTGATCTCGCTATCCATGGCCTCTTTCCACTTGGCAGACTCAGGGCCCGCCACTGCTTCCTGGTAGTTAGCTGGTTCATCCAAATTTATCAGTGTCCTATCACTGACAAACGTGTCCCCATCCGAAGTTATATGGAACCCATAAAACTCGGGTGGCATGCTAACCCTACCGGAACGCCTAAGAGGTAAGGATACATCTGTCAGACCAACAGGAACTTCATCCTCATGTTGGTTGCTAGTTTCTCCTAAGGTTGCGTCATCTGATGACTCTTGAATTTCTTCCAGATCAATGGTACTCCCACTGTCCTCTTTGAATATGAGCTCTCTCTCTCGAAAGACCGCTCGTCTAGCTACAAAGACCACGTCCTCGCTCGGTCTGTAGAATAGATATCCAAAGGACTGTTTGGGATAACCAAGGAAGAAATACCTTTCGCTTCTTTCTGCGAGTTTGTCTTGAGTCTCTCGTCTAACGAAAGCCTCACAACCCCAGACTTTGATATGTGCCAACGAGGGGACTTTCCCCGTCCACATTTCATGAGGTGTTTTAGCAACCTTTTTAGTAGGGACAAGATTGAGGATATGGGCGGCAGTCTCTAAGGCATACCCCCAGAAGTGAATGGGAAGTGAAGCTCGACTCATCATGGAACGAACCATGTCCAACAGGGTTCGGTTGCGCCTCTCTGCAACACCGTTCAACTGTGGTGTCCTAGGAGGTGTCAACTGCGAAACTATTCCGCATTCCTTTAGATAGTCTAGGAACTCGATACTTAGATACTCTCCGCCTCTGTCGGACCTGAGCATCTTTATCTTCCTGCCTAATTGATTCTCTACTTCGTTCTTAAACTCTTTGAACTTTTCAAAGGTGTCCGACTTGTGCTTGATCAATTAGATATAACCGTATCTACTAAAATCATTGGTAAAGGTCACGTAGAACCGCGTGCCATCCTTTGTGGTTGATCTGAATGGACCACACACATCCGTGTGAATGATGTCCAGCAGACCCTCACCCCTTTCAAAAGACCCCTTGAAAGGTGATTTAGTCATCTTGCCCAACAGACAAGATTCACATACATCATCCGACCTGAGGTCGAATGATTCCAACACTCCATCCTTTTGGAGTTGGGCGATGCGTTTCTTGCTGATGTGCCCGAGCCGACTATGCCACAGACATGCCTTTTCTACACAACTAGTAGAATCAATATAATTTACACTATGTCCTAAATTGTCAACACATTCAACAGTTTCATACACACCATCACAAGGATAAGCAGTAAAAATCAAAATACCATTTTTGAAAACAGAAATAGAACCAATTTTATTATCAAAAGAAAATTGAAATCTTTGTCTGAACAATGCGTGAAATGAAATAATGTTTCTTGCCATTTCTGGCGAATAGCAACAATTAAATAATTCTAAGCTAACATCACTACTAAGCACTAAACTGTAAACGCCGATCTTGGTAACAGGGGACGATCTCCTATTGCCCATGATCAAGTTCAGTCTACCGTGCTCCACCTCCCTGCTTTCCTTTAGGCCCTGCAGATCAGAACAAATGTGAAAACCACATCCTGTATCAAGGACCCAAGAATTAGAAGATGGTGAGTTTTTAGAGATAGTGTATATACCTGCTGTCGATGGCTTTACTTTCCCATCCTTGACATCCTGCAAGTATTTGGGGCAGCTTCTCTTCCAATGGCCCTTCTCTTTGCAGTAAAAACAGTTGGCTTCGTCGGGGTTGGCCACACAAGGAATGTGGGAAGTCTTGGTTCTCGAGCCATTACTGGATGACCCGACCTGAACCTTTTCCCTCCAATTCTGCTTAGGAGGGCCCTTCCTTTTCTTTCCTTTGCCACTTCCAATGGCTAAGACGGGCTGATTAACCGAGGGTACACTTTTACCCTTCATCCCGTCCTCAACAACTCGAAGCATGCGATGCAACTCAGTCAGGTTAGCCTGATTGTTGTTCAAATGATAAGCCAGCCTGAACTGGTCATAAGAACTCGGTAGGGAGTTAAGCACTATGTCAACGGCCAACTCCTCCGGTACAGGCATCGCAAGCTTTCTAAGCCGCTCCACGTAACCTTGCATTCTTTGCACATGAGCGCAGATGGACTCTCCATCTTTAGGTTTGCTGTTCGTGAAGTCCTTGACCACCTCGCACCTCTCGATGCGCTCTTGCTTGCGGAACTTTTCCGCCAGCTCCTTGTGCATCTCAAAGGGCCAGTAGTCTTCATATATCCTTTGCAATTCGGGGTTCATTATGGCGATCATGATGCAGGCCACTTTGGTCGCATCATCAGAATGTTTTTGGTACGAGGCAATTTCCTCGGGAGTAGCAGTTTCAGGGTCAACATCGACAAGCTCAGTCTCGAGAACATACTCTTTGTTCTCGTACCTCAGAGCCATCTTGATGTTTCTAATCCAGTCAATGTAGTTTGTCCCGTTCAATTGAACCTTGGAACACAGTGAGAGGATAGAGGGAACACTGGAGTTTGATTGGGGAGCGGATTGATCAGCAGAAGACATCTATAAAAGAAGGTAAGTTTAATTAGATACTTGTCGGTCCTTATAATAACCCAATATAAAATAAGGCTAGGATCCAACTATAACAATTTGCAACATAGAAGAGGGATGCCGTAATCTATAAGCAAATTTTATAAAGGTAGGCGAATGACGATTCAGCCAATTCCACTGCGAAAAAATAATCTTATTATAAATGGAATTCCTAGTTTCTTTTGAGATATATTGAACTGTTCAATAGCATGTTTAATCTCAGATATGCCCCACCGTTTGTGACTGGGATGCCGAGGATCACAAACCGGGTGTGAATAACTATGCAAATTAGCTTGGTACTCTCGGGGTCCATTATCATCTCAAATTGATGTGCCGGTAAACCACACACGCTCCATCAACAATGATAACACTCGAGAAACCCATTGCCACTCTTTATGAACCCCCATTGGTGTGCCGGTAACCCACACACGCTCCACCAACGTTTCATAAAGTGCAATGTGCAATTTCATGGGGTAGCATCAAATTCACATTTTTCCTAAAGTAACTAGATTGGGATTTTGTGTAAAGGTTTTAGTACTTTGATCATTATACTTTTAATGATTAAGCGGTTCTGTCAAACCCGTTCGGCTAACGACCCTCCACTGATCAGGCGAGCGGTGGGTGAGAGTGTTCACCCATTAGACTACCATTTTATAGGCAGTCTCCTTATACCCACTTTATAGACCAGCTTCGTGAATGAGGCCTACTATTGATTTGACTAACCAAATTTATCTCATATATATAGTATTAACTTTTAATAACATATATAAGATGTATTTTAAAAACCCTTTAAAATATTCAAGGTTTATCTTTTAATTTTACCAAATTTAACAATTAAATTTTAAATTAAATTAAACCTTAAATTCGATTTAATCAATTTTAATTACCAATTAATTAAATTAATTAAATCTAAATATTTTAAACATTTTAAAATATTTTTCTGGATTTTTCTATTAATTTTCGACAATTTAAAATTAATTAAATCCCTTTTGAATTATCTTTTAATTAACAATTAATTAAATTAATTCAAATGAAGATAGGTTTATCCAAATTAATCAAATTAATTAAAACTATCCTTAAACCCCTAATTTTCGATTTCAAGGAAAAGGTTTAAGGTTATCCATTTAATTAACAATTAAAGTTACCAAAAATAGAAAACCTCCTAAAACCCTAATGCAAGATTTCGAAATTAACATAGGGGGGGATTAGGGTTTCCAAAACCCTAATCCTAGAAATCGATCCATGATAAAATTAGGGTTTATAGGCTTTAAACCCTAAAACAGTCATACCAATTCAACAAGAAAACAAAACAGGCTCTGATACCATTGAAAGGTTTTCTGCAAACCATGAACTAAATAACCTAAGTTCACATGCAACCTATAAGGATCTATGTTTTCTTCTAATTGAACATATAACAAAAAACCTAGAGGCCAATAAAAAACTAAAGATCAAAAAGAATAACCAACCTTTATTTCTTGGAAGCTGAGCAGCAAAATTATCCTGCCTCAAATGAAAGTCACACCCAAGCTGAGAGGTATATGGATCGAAAATTCTAGAGAGTATCTAGGTCAAAAGTGGCGCAGAATATAGGGTTCCAGGGTCCCCTATTTATAGTTACAGAATAACCAGTTGATAAGCCTTAAGGATAAACCTTTTTTGAATTCAAATAAGATAAACCTTTTATCTTATAATTCAAACTCTTATTTATCCCATTATATGAATTTCGATATATATATATATATATATATATATATATATATATATATATATATATATCTATATATAATTTCGACACTCACTGGTCACTCTCACACTGCCACTTACCCAACTATTGAATAATTACAGTTTTAGTCCCTGCACCTTTAATTAATTAATTTAATCCCCAAATTAAATCCAATTAATTCTGGATTAATTCCTAATTAATTAATATAGTTTCTAATTAATATATTATCACTTTAATATATTAATAAACCATATATTTAATTCCTGTTGATTTATTAATCCCATAATAAATCAACCTTTCTCTCTACCGAAATTTCTACCAAACCTCCAGCCATGAGGGCAACCCAAATGGACTGTGCTTCTATTAATTAGGTAAATACTAATTATTAGTCATGGCTTAGACACCTAATCCAACAGAGATTAGGTTTGATTTTACTTATTTTTAAGTAATAGAATAAATAAAAGATTAAAGAGTACATTACAGTTTTGGTCCTCTAGTTTACCCTTTTTTCAGTTTTGCTCCACGTTTTTTATTTTCACACTAATGATGGTCCTTGTGTTGGAAAAAGTTTGCATTATTGGTCCTGGTCCATGTAAAAAGACTAAAAATACCCTTTCTAATTTTTTTTTCTATTTAACCTATTTTTTATTTAGATAGTTAAAAAAAAAACACCCCTAGTACACCTATTTTGTCGCATCTTGATGTTTCTAGCGCTAGTCTTTCTGATGAGTCCCAATTGGTGTTACAAACATGACGAAGCTGGAAACATCGTTAATTTCCAAAAATAATCTCCACGGCGAAATTTCGCTATTGGCAAATTGCAATCCCTTGAGATTCTAGATTTGTCGAATAACAACTTTACAGATTTTTTTCGCAAGTTTCTATTAATTTAAAGGGAGAATCCCACAATTTAAAGGGTGTGGAAACTTCTACAAGATCGAGATAAAATGGGACGAATTGAGTGGTAGCATTCCTTAGGATATCGATCATTGTTCGAAGCTAATTTCTTTAAACTTACGACATAATTCAAATTCAGGAATCATTCCATGGGAATCTTCGCCTCTTCCTTCAATAACTAAATTAAAGTTGGCCTATCACATAATCTTCTTACCGGTACTATTTCTTCTACTTTCGGTAATTCTAGTACATTAGAAGCTTTCAGTGTTTCCTTACGGGTCTGATCTAGTGTTTGGATCAGTAATTGCATTTTCAAGCGTACACCTTTCGTCATTCACCGGAAACGAAGGACTCTCCGGCAGAGTCATCCGTAACCCTGTTAGACCGAAACTGAAATGAAGCTCAACAACATTTGTCGTTGGTCTCTTCATCCTCGTCGACAGGATCCGTTGCTTCCGTGCAAACTCCCAAGAACAATTCGTGGTGGAGGAAATGGAAATAGAGCTGTGGAAACTAACCAGCTTCATGCGATCAAGGTCTGTTACCTAAGTTATGACTCTCGATGGTAAAGCGACTCGGTTCGTAGGTTCGATTGGCTTTGGGGTCCAATCGGAAGCCGGTCGAAAGTTTTGGGTGTTCTTGCAGGTTAAAAGTCCGTGACGTTTGTGTGAGTTATATATATATATATATATATATATATATATATATATATATATATATATATATATATATATATATATATATATATATACTAGTAGGCTTTTTGGCCGTGCTAAAGCACGGCCCAGGGACAAAAGATATAATGTGGAAACAAGTAAAAGTACGTTGTTATTTTATGATATTACTTATCTTGTCTTACAAAAGTTTAATTCTATTTGAAAATCTAAGATATGTCGTGCGTTATGTAGTAGATATGGCATAACTCGTCTTCACAATCTAAACAATGAGTTTGAGAGTTGGATCCCATAAATATGTGGTCTGATAGAAAAAAGGTCATCCTTCACCCTTGGTTTTCAGTTATGTTTCGTGTTGTTAATTATATAATCGGTAATACATCATCAGAAGGCATACCATTGTACTATTGTAAATACGATAACAAGAAACAACTATCGCATCTAATTCTTCATTTCCCGTTTTACCCTTGGAATATTCAGGTTTCGCTTCATTAGCAATGGATCCAATTAGTAAATTATTGACCAGTTCCTAATTCCTAAAAAAAGTTAAACGCATTTAATAAGAAAGCATTTAAAATAAATAAAATCATTATTCTAAATAAAATCATTATTTTAAAGTTTTTATGTATAGTATCGGTTGCAAAAGGATTAACATGAGCAGAAACATCAGCCACAACTTTTATGTGGATATGTTCACGCTGAAAACAATCTTTTGGTCGTTCTTTGAACTACCTTAGTGCAGCAACCAGCTTTGATGGTGGTCTTTGAGGTTATCCGACCTTTCAAAATCACAAAAGCATTTAGAATAGAACCTGTATTTGTACCATTTACCAGTTTATGAAGTTACTTATTCATTATAGATATAAAAAAATGAAATTAACATTAGTAGTGCAACCTGCTTTTAAAAGTTCTTTTTGCAATGTACTTTTAAAAAAACAGGTAAACTTCGTTGAATTTTTTTAGCAACGTACTTTTAAAAATATGGTTTTATAGCAATGTGCTTTTAAAAGAGTTTTTTTGCAGCCTAGTTTTCAAAATAAGTTTATTTTTGCAACGTAGCAGTTGAACATGCCTTTTTTAGGAACGTACTTATCAAAATATGGCTTTTTCAGCAACGTACTTTTAAAAATGGATTTTTTTAGCAACGTACCAAAGGCCTTCACATGGAGAACC
This sequence comes from Cichorium intybus, assembly GCA_023525715.1. Taxonomy (NCBI): domain Eukaryota; kingdom Viridiplantae; phylum Streptophyta; class Magnoliopsida; order Asterales; family Asteraceae; genus Cichorium; species Cichorium intybus. Next base: position 21,864,406 of record CM042010.1, on the reverse strand, counting down.
ACTCATGATTCATCAAGTGTCAAAGGCTCTATTTTGGTCCTTTTTTAACCTTTTTCAACCTTATGGGGCCAACTTAGTTTCTGTTGTTAACCCCATTGTAAAGAGAGAAGATGAACTACTCGCCATATGAAGAAGATGAATGGAGGTATGAGTTCTTGAGTTTAGTCCATTAGTTATGAATTTGGTTCTCATTACACAGTAAGACTCTTGTTGAATTTGTTAATAACTTTCCCTTTTACTTATAATCAACGACCGTGAAGGAATTTTGATGCTTCTTTATGTGATCTACTCGTATAGTTCAATTCATATGACTCCGAAGTACTGATTCTTGCCTTTCCTGATTTCTTACCCTCTCACTACCAAATGTAACTGAGTATTTAGTTTGTAGTATTGTTACTAATTAATTGTGGCTCTTGATTTGATTTTTTCTATTCTCAACATTTTAAGCACTATCTACATACTTAGCAGTGCATAAGTCCAACACAGATGGCAAAGAAAATCAAAGAAATGATCGTGTTGGGAATTAAGCACTAAATTGAAAGGAAAGTTATTAAGAAGTGACTAGTCTTGCAGAGAATTGAAAGTAAAAAACCAAGCTTATTAGATCAGGGTACATGAATATAGTAGACCAATATTTTGTTTTCAATGTAGTAAATATTTACCATCATGTAGTCTTCTTTCTTATATGGAAATTGTATTATAGTAAATCTAGGCTACAAGATTCATTTTATATGATCTGGTGAAGTATTTGCAGCATTGGGGTAATGGTTATGTGAATTCATGTAATCATTTTTTCAAATATGTTCTAAGCTTGTTAATGGATTAATGAATTTTTATTTACAAAAATAAAAATCTAAGCATAATAAAAGTTCATTAAAATCCATATAATTTTATAATAAGATATAGTTTCTAGTTATTTCATTCAATTGATACATGACAAAAATCACTCTGCCACTCTGGTCAAGGAATGAAAATTAAGAAATGAAAGTAGAAAACAAATTCAATTAGTGGCTTATAAGTTTAAGTGTCCACTCCTCCTTTAAGCTAGCTTTTAGGAGTGAGTTCTACATTTGGGCTTGTGATTTGATACGGGCCTAGTATGGGACTCAAGGGCTAACAAAGGATGTGGTCTTTTTTGTCAAATATTATAAAAAGAAGCACCCCCATTAAGTCCAATAAGTGTATTAGAACTCATATAAACTCAAATTGTTATTAAAAAAAAATCATCAATCCTATACACAGGTTAGAATGTAAATTGATGAAAGACTGGAAAAAAATATGTATAACCTTTCTTTTATTTTATGAAATACACATGCTTAAAAAGACGGATATCCATCCAGAATAATATAATGTAAAAATGCAGGTTGAAGCTTTGGCTACTCCTAGCATATGTTGTGTCTTTGGCAGCGTCTGTAGGCTGTTGATACAAGATGGACTTGTCCCCGAAGGTCCTTCAGCCCTACAGATGAAGACAGACAAAAGAAGCTCTTTCTTTTTTACTTGATCATCTCCCATCATTCTTTCTGACAATCATTTAAACAAGTGAAGACAGTGTGAAATCGAGTTTCTGATGAATACTTTATTCAATTCTCATTCCACGTATAATCTGATACATATATACAAGATACAACATAAACGATAAGGATGAACCACCTATCCTTTATTCTAGGGAACAAACTAATACACCAACTACAATATAGATAACTAAAGATAAGACCAACTCTATCCTTATAGTAGCTCTCGTCAACACTTCCCCTCAAGGTGGTGAATGTATATCGATCATTCCCAACTTGCTTAGAGAGCTATGAAATACATCTCTGCATACACCTTTAGTCAGCATGTCCGCAAGCTGATCCTTAGATGTAACAACCGGTAGTTCAATTGCTCCTCTCTCCAAATGATCTTTGATAAAGTGACGATCAACTTCCACGTGTTTTGTTCTGTCATGTTGTACGGGGTTATTTGCAATCTTCGTGGCAGCTTGGTTATCACAGTAAAGTCTCATCGGTTCTGTGTGTTCAAATCCAAGGTCTCTTAAAATACGTTTATCCATAACAGTTCGCATACAACATGAACCATTCCTCGGAATTCAGCTTCTGCACTCGACCTGGCAACCACCTTTTGTTTTTTACTTCTCAACATGACCAAGTTACCACCTATGAACGTAAAGTAGCCCGAGGTGGACTTCCCATCTGATTTATCTCCGGCCAATCTGCATCCGTGTATCCACTAATTTCTTGGTTTTGAGTTTTTGCAAAAACCAAGCCTTTCCCCGGTGAGGATTTTAAGTACCGAAGGATTCTATATACAGCTTTCATATGGTCTTCATTTGGAGCATGCATAAACCGGCTTACCACGCTTACTGCATATGCGATATCAGGCCGTGTATGTGACAAATAAATCAACTTCCCTACTAGCTTCTGGTACCTTTCTTTGTTTGTAGGCACCTGACCCGTCTCTATTGTAAGCCCATGATTCATTTCGATTGGTGTGGTTATAGGTTGACAGTCAAGCAAACCGTTTTCGGATAGAAGATCCAATACATATTTTCGTTGACACGTAGTTATTCCCCGCTGAGATCGTGAAACCTCAATCCCCAGGAAATACTTCAAGTGTCCTAGATCTTTTAATTCAAATTCAGCACCCAGCACTGTTTGAAGTTTCATCATTTCCACCTTATCATTTCCGGTTACAACCATATCATCCACATACACAACGAGGGCTGTTGTATTTTTTCCTTGTGTCTTAACAAATAGAGTATGATCAGCATCGCTTTGTTTGTATCCCATCTTTTTCATAAAACTCGAGAATCTTCCGAACCACGCTCGAGGGGATTTCTTTAATCCATATAATGCTTTCTTTAGTTTGCATACTTTATTACCACAACTTATGTCGGGGGGTGGGTCCATATATACTTCCTCTTTTAAGTAGCCATTCAGGAACGCATTTTTTACATCAAATTGTCGTAAGGGCCAATCTTTGTTAGCTGCTATCGATATTAGAACTCGAATGGTGTTGATCTTCGCCACCGGAGCAAAGGTATCTCCATAATCAATTCCATACTTCTGAGTGTACCCTTTTGCAACGAGTCTCGCCTTGTACCTTTCAATCTTTCGTGTAGCATCAAGTTTTACTGTATATATCCACCTACACCCGACAGTCTTCTTTCCAGGAGGGAGAGACACGAGATCCCATTTATGGTTTCGTTGTAAAGCTCCCATTTCTTCATTCATCGCCTTTCTCCATTTTTCATCTTTCTGGGCATCTTGCACGGTGTTTGGGATTGCCACTGATGACAATTCTTCTATACGATGTGCATGTGATTTTGCTAACTGATGGGATGAGACATAATTGTTAATGGGATACTTTGCCTTCGATCTAAGATCGGGTTGGTACTGTTTTTTCGGAATCCCTCTATTCTGCCTTCTTGGATACCTGGTTTCGAGATTGATGTTGGTATCTTGAGTACTTGTATTTCCTGCGAAACAGTTTCATTAGGGGACATAGATGTAGTGTTTTCGGATGGTGTACCTTGTGTAGTATTTAGGTTCGGATCTGGCTCACTGGTTATAGAAGTCGGGGCGGCGTTTGTACTATCTTGAGTTATTGGTTCTGGACTAAGGTTACTTTCACTTCGCATTGTTTCAGATTCTTCTTCTACCCCAACTTCGCCCTCGTTTTCGCACTCTTCTCCTTCCATATCGAACATATTATTTCCCGGCGGTTGATGTATGTTTTTCTCATTTGGGTTCGACATCTCCCCTTGAGGTAAACATTCATCACCGAAATATGGCACATTCTCATGAAAGCTTACATCTCGAGTAACATACACTTTCTTTTCCTTGGGATCAAAACACCGACAGCCCTTTTTAAACTCAGCGTATCCTAGGAACATGCAACGGACTGCCCGCGGTTCAAGTTTTCCAATATTCTGATGCACATACGAAGTGCACCTAAATATTCTTGGTTCGAGATTTGGCATTGCTGGAACGTTCAGTAGATCATGTAATCGTTGGATCGGGGTGTTAAAATCTATAACACTCGATGGTGTTCTATTCATTATATATGCAGCAGTCCGAACTGCTTCGCCCCAATACTGACGTGGAACCTTCATGTCGAATAGTGATGCACGAACAATCTCTAGCAGCTGTCTATTTCTTCTTTTTGCGAGACCATTTTGCTGCGGTGTATTAGTACATGATGTTTGATGTCGAATGGCATTCTCTTTGCAAAAAATCTCCATATCTTGATTTATGTATTCCCCCCCCCCCCCCCATTGTCGGATTGAAGGATACGGATGTACACTGATATTGTGATTTTATCATTTTGTACATCTCTTGAAACCTGCTACATACTTCCCATTTATGTATTAGGAGGGAAATACATATCATCCGTGTGCATTCTTCGATGAATGTTACGAAATACCGGGCACCAGTAGGTGTGGATACCTTTGCGGGTCCCCACACATCAGAATGAATAACCCTGAAAGGAATCACGGTTTTATTCTCACTAGGAACATACGAAATCCGATGGCTTTTTGCCAATTCACAAATACCACAATTAAATTCAACATTTTTATTCAAAAACATATCCGGTTTCAATTTTTTCAAATAACTAAATGACAAGTGCCCTAGTCTACGATGCCATAACCATGATAACGATTTCTTCTCTTGATCCACTTCAGTATTGTGAGCTTCAGCCTGCCTTTCTTCTTCAAGATAGTACAGCCTTCCCCTTCTAATACCATAGCCAAGAATCCGATGATTTGTTATATCCTGAAACACACATTTAGTAGGCCAGAAGGTTACGTAACAATTTAAGTGATCAATAATTTGACTAATTGATAACAGGTTGTATGATAATGACGGGACCACCAGAACAGTGTCCAAATTCATCGAGTTTGACACTTGAACAGGTCCTTCGCATGTTACTCGTGCTCCTTCCCCATTCGCAGTTTTCACCATGAATTGTTTTGGTTGACATTTAGATCCAAGTTTCGATGGATCGTTCGTCATGTGATCGGTTGCTCCTGTATCAATAATCCATGTATTATTCTTAGATTGAGCAAGATTTGTCATACCAGTGTCATCAACAGTCTCGGTGTGGGCTGCAACAGGTGTTGTTGGTTCTTCATTTTTCGTGGTGGCTATAGAGGCTTGACCCACCTTCCTCCGAGGTTTCTTTGAAAAATCCCACCATTCCGGGTAGCCAATGATTTCATAGCACTTTTGCTTCGAGTGCCCTTCTTCTCCACAATGATTCCAAACCAATGTGTTGCCCCTGTTGTTCGAGTTCTTTCCTTTTGTTGTACGATTTCGAGTGGCAAGGTGAACACTCTATCTGGTTCGTTCTTTGATTCTTCCATAGCCATTCTTTGATTCTGATCTTTACGAACATAAGCGTAACATGCTTCTATGTCGAGTGGTGGATCCTTTCTCAAGATTTCACCTCTAGCTTGATTGAATTCTGGGTCGAGACCAGCAAGAAAAATATGTACCCGAAGACGAGACAAAGTTTTATGGAGAGAAACTACCTGATTCACATTGTCTTCTTGAGTTAAGAGGCGGGTATCGATTTCTTGAAAAATTCCAATGAGTTCGTTGTAATACGTGGACAGCGGTCTTCCGTTTTGTCGAGTGTTGAATGACCTCCGATTTAGTTCGAACAACCGTGTTTCGTCGGGGCCATCATAAAAGGTCTTCGCCACGCCTTCCCATATTTCTTTTGCGGTTTTCAGTCGGATGAATCTTGGAATCAGGGAAGGACTCATTGAATCAATCAACCAACTCTTCACTCGGTTGTTGTCAATCAACCAATTCTCCAATTGTTTATCTCCAACGGAGGGTTTTACAGTGGTACCGGTGAGGAACCCGGACTTGTTACGTGCTCCAATTCGCATCTCCATCAGCTGAGACCATAGCTGATAATTCGTATCATCTAAGCTGATCCCGGTTGGAAACGGAGCATCTTGAATGAACACTCTAGGCTCTTGGGAAGTGTTTTCTTTTTCGGTCATGGTGCTTCAGATGATTCGATGATTCGATTGATTATGTGGTGCTCTTCGAGGTATGCTCTGATACCATGTGAAATCGAGTTTCTGATGAATACTTTATTCAATTCTCATTCCACGTATAATCTGATACATATATACAAGATACAACATAAACGATAAGGATGAACTACCTATCCTTTATTTTAGGGAACAAACTAATACACCAACTACAATATAGATAACTAAAGATAAGACCAACTCTATCCTTATAGTAGCTCTCGTCAACAGACAGACAAAAGAAGCTTTCCCAAAAGAATTTTAAACTTAAAATTATTCATATAGGAAAAAAGCAAACGACTGATTCTTTATATTGTGATGCAGTGGGCTTGTTTATTGGACATCTCATCAATCCAAATGAGTTCCAATAAACTTATAAAAGTAAATAATAGTTTTGTTAGTTTGCACAACTAAAAATATAACTTAATTGTTATATGATTTCAAAGAGTGTCTCATTTTGCATTGCTACTTCCTGGAACTTACCTCATCACCTATGCCCCTGCCCACCTTAAACTACTACTGATAGAGCTTTCCCAGGTCATTTGTGTTGAGGCTAATTAATATGTTCTTCAACATCCTTGCCAAGCATTTACATATATTCATTTAAAATTGAGAAATTGTTGCATGTATACTTCGTATATGACAGAATAATGGCAAAAGAAATTAGCTAATCAATCATTTACGTGAAATTGTTTTCACAAAATAAAATAAGTGTTACTTATATATGTTGAATCTACTAAGCATTGCTAGATAAGTAACCATACATTAAATTCCAGCGGTTGGTTGAAAAGATATACAATAATAAGACGTGGAAAAGAATTATCCGTAAACTGAATTTGAAATTCCCACCGTTTTTCTCTTTGCTTCTACATAAGTGTTGCTGGTGAAATTGTATGATCTTTTTAGAAAATTTGTAATTCCAGAATCATCATGTGGAAAAGAAATATACATGGGTGCATGTTGAAGCAAATTAGTCTTTGTCGGTGAGGGTGGTGGGTTTTGAGGTCAATCAATATCCGAGAAGAAATGTTACGAAAAGAGTGAGAGAGAGGAGGGGGAGGGAAGTGGTGGTGTATAGTATCGAGAGCGAGGACTCAGATGAAGTCGAATAAGGAAGATGAGTCGTTGTAGTGATAATGGATACTCATTAGGTGGATAGAACATATTGGGTAGCCAAGGCGGTGAAACAAGTTGGAGGACGAAACGCTAGCCACCTATAGTTGAGAAAGAAAGTCGGAGAGGGTGACTCGGCCTCTGATCAAGCAGGAGGTGTCGTTAGGTTTGTATAGAAAAAGTTTGAGGTGTCGTTACGAGATGAGGTTGGGAAATGGGGGATGACTCATTCAATTAGGTGTAGTTATCAGGAGGAAATCCTGATGGATATCAATAGTGAAGCAGACACACCGGTAACGATGCATGATGGAGGGATCAGGTGGTTTGAAGCATGCAAGCAGGTGAGTCGGACCTTTCCTATTGGAGAACCGTGAGGAGAAACGAAGGCAAAACCGTGAGGAGAACACGTGAGGACTGTTTTTTCGGTAAAGACACCTTAAAAAATTGAAAAAAAATATAAAAATAATACAAATCATAAAATCGAGAATAGTACTATATCATCATCAAAAAAAATTGAAAAAAACTATAATTTACTCTAGATTAAAAGAAAAACAAAAAAGAAATTAGAAATAGCAAACTGATCTTTTTATATGGATCATGGACCAAAAATACAATAAAATGCCAACTATAGAAACAAAAACTGTAAAAATTCAAAACTTGGACTAAAAATGAAAGATCACACAAACCACAAGGACCAAAATTGTGATTTACTCTACAAATAATCTTAATTGATAAAGTGGAGATGCAGTGAGTCTATACGTTCTGCATTTATTCTATTTTTACCCTCAAATACTTTCACCGTATCACCCACGTTCTCCCATATATTTTCCAACCGTCATTTTCTTTTCCATTCCCAATTTGCTTGATCAACTTTTTCCACTTGTTTAGCCTTTTTAATGTTGATTTCATAGTATTTTTAGGACTGCTTGTTGATTTATATGGCCATGCTGTCATTGCTTTTAAATTTTTGGGGACTCATTACTATATAGATGAAACTAGCTTGAGCCCGTGCTACGCACGGGTTGGACTAAAACATATTAAGCAAATGAAAGATTTTGACTGTTACTGTATACACTTTCAAGGTTATTTATATTAGTTCTTTAGATAAGCTGAATCTTCTCCCACCTGAATTCTCTTGGATATTCATCATATTTAAGATCTCTAGCAGTAGAATCACGTCGATTATTAAGTAGCCAACCGGTAAGCGTAGTCTTGCCGAAATTTGGATTTCTAACTACTGATTGAAGATCATCATTATCACTAAAGGTTCCATTTTGCATATTTTCTAGGTGAACTGCAAGTATGTGAACAGAAGGAACACGTTCATGTATTGAAAAATTCAAAAGACGCCATGCAGCTTCATGGGGACATATAAAGCGACCATCAACAAAATTCTTTATTTCATCCACTACAGTGGCTGATGCAACAGAAGTAGATGCTGAAGTAGAATCAGTTTTGTAGACCGCATAACTAACACGTTCAACACCCTTGGCAATATACTTAAAAAGATACGTAATCAACATATTCCATCCGCAATATTCAACATTGATATGTGCATTGAATCTGCTGGACAGTCGCCTATTATACGGAAGTACAAAACTATTATCCACTCGTATTCCACTGCTCAAGATATGAAACATAAGCCTATTTCTTTTGTAATGCACATATCCTTGTTTGTCAAAAAAGGTTTGATCGTTAAAATCCATTGGGTACGACTTACTGCATTTACCATCACGCATACAAACTGATTGAGGATTTAACAAACCACAAGGCCCATGAATAATAGAAGTAGTAATTGTTTTATATAACAACGGATCGACAACAGGATCTGGAAGCTCAGCGGATATATACTTATCAACATCAGCAGGACTTTTAATGTGTGAAGATGTGGACACCCATACCAATGTGTGACAATGAGGCAGTCCCCTTTTTTGAAACTCAATAGTATGCAAATCTGAAAAAAAAAAAAAAAAGACAGTTATAATATAAAACATCCAGAAACAATTAAAAAATACTCAAAAAATAAAACTTACAAGCAGAGACATCGCCAAATGGTTTGTCATTCTTCAAAAAGTCAATAAACTCAGTCACTTTTATTTGAAACATTCTAGCAATTATATCTGGTCTATCTTGAGGGTATTTGATATCATTATCAGCCATATACCTGACAATCTCCGGCCAACCAACATTACAAGTAAAAGTGACAAAATATTGCGGATTTCCGTACACCCTACAAATGGCAATCGCATCCTGATAATGCTTATACATATATCTAGGACCGCCAACAAAAGATGAAGGTAAAAAAAATCTCTTCCCAATAAGCTTCCCATCCGAATCTCCTTGTGAAATCGCATCGTAAATCCTACTGACATGCTCAGAACGTAAATTACTCTGATTGTTACATATATAATCAAGACGGTTCTCTTCAACAAATAAATAAGCATCAATCAAAAATCGTTGAAACAAACGACCACACTGTAATAACAAAGTATACATACCACTTCGGCTATGAATCAAATAGCTATAATACATATTCAAAGTAACTGGTTTTGAAGTGGTAGTACCAGCAGAACGTAGCTTGAATCTATTAGACCAACCCCTTTCACCATATGGAAACAATAAAGGATATTACAAAGGCATGTACGAACAATGCAACTTACTGACACGCGTAGGACAACCACCTCGAGAATGAACAATAACATCATATCTTGATGCATTAGGATCATCAGATGCAACGATACCTTCAAGAGCACCTCCATACGACAAATTATATCTCACATCAGGAACATTGTTACACAACCTTATAGCATAATTATCTAAATTTTTTTGTCCAGCTACATCCATTGCAGTTTTAAACATTCGTACATACTCGTTAATACCATTTAAAACCACAGATAATCCAGCCACAATATTAGAATCCAAACTTTCCGCACCATCACCAAAAACCTGTAAGCGATTACTAACCTCATTGTCTGTATCATACATATATAATTGCAAAAAAACGTGGCACATCAGTTCCCTCAGGACAAAAAGAACCAATTGTGTGACAGATTTGACCGGATACCTTAAAAGTATAAGGACCAGGACGACGATTTACTGTCTCATCAACCTTCGCTCCAAATGAAGTCATTGAAAACATGGAATTATAAGCTCTAATATTGTCTATATAATGTTTACTTTGAAGCAGACCCAAGATATAAGAAGGCGGTATCAAAGGTATAGGCAATACAACATCACCTTGCTTGCAACATTGACTATAGATAGGATTTGTCCGAGTAGAACCTCTAATAGTTCTTTCAGCCCACCAAAACTCAGCATTACAATGACAACAAACACAAACACAATCTCCACTATATATCACCATACGTGGGCAAAGGACGATCAATAACAGTAACCGAAGACTCTCCCACTTCAAAATTAGACATGACAAAACAAAAACAGAAAGCAAAATTCAAAACAAAAGAAGTTACCTGCAACACAAACGAACAAACACGAAGATAACCTAAAACGAAAACAACCAGTAAAGTATGAGCACCGTCGTTGGAAGAGAAAACTTAATAAACAAACGAAAGAAAGAAGCACCGGAAAAAAGAATAACAAAACCGGGAAACACTCAAAGAAAGCAAAACCACGTAATAAACACGTGTTAACAAAAGAGATTACATGAAAAAAGATATTAACAAATTATCACAAATAAACATTGAAGTTTCAACAATAAAAAAAAAAACGGCAACTATCACAAATAAACTTTCGATTTGCAACAATAAAAAAATTTGACTCATAAACAAAATCTACCTGGTATCGTATACCAAAATAACTAAATTTTGGATTTGAATATAAAAACGTAGAAGCTTAGATACTCACGTTTGATTATGAAGACACTTATAATAAAAAATTAGTCACATTTTCAGTTATTATTAATCCGTTACATTCAAACTATCATCCAGAATTTAAGAATATTAAAATAAGTAATTTGTAAGAATAATTTATATTTCATAGAGATAAAAATGAAGCATAATGTGAGTAATTTATATTATCCCAAAAATTTTACCTCTATATCATCCGAACAAATTTATTTACAAAATATCTAATATCATATAAAAAAATAATCAGATTTTCAAACTTTATAATAACTCACATCATTAAAAAAAATTTATGTGTTGCAGTAACCAGGTTTTCCAATTTGAACGATAATAAATCATATCCTTTCAAGACAAAAAAATACAATAAACAAATTCAATCGAATTTTCAAAATTTGTAATAGTCAATATAATTGATTATATTTTTTACGCTAGAAGTATATGGTTGATTATAATTTGTTTGCAAAATTTTATTACTATAAAATATAATCTCGATAGTTGATTGTTCACTTGAGTTGAATTTATTACATAAAAAAAAATTTGGAGTTCTCCTTTTCTGTAATAGCAATCATCTTACGTTATTAAAAGATTGATTATCATGGTTGCTATAATACACCAATTTTTATAATTCTTTGTTTGTTTCACTTGAATTTAAAACAGCATGTTTTACTGCTTTATCACATAAATTAAAAGTTTCGTCGACATATCCTGTATAACTCTAACTAATATCCTAAATGCAAAAAAGAATTTCCAATCGAAAAGTTACTAAATCCACAAACGACACAAGTGTGAATGCATAAAACACAAATCACTACAAGTAACATTCATTGATTCAATACGTACCGAAAAATTCCCACAAATTGAATGAGTATACGTTATTTCAAATAATAAATTCTAAACCTAGAAAAGCTTTTATATTATCCCAAAAAATTTTCAAATATAAAATATAATCTTGATAGTTATTTGTTCATTTAAGTCTAATCTATTACATAAATACAAATTTTCGAATTTCATTATATCGAATTTATTACATAAATAAAAATTTGAAGTTTTCGTTTTCTATAATAACAGTTATTTCAAAAAATACCATTAATTATCATGGCTGCTATTATAAGACACAAAAAAGACTTTCCAATCTAAAAGTTACTAAATCCACAAACGGCACAAGTGTTAATGCATAAAACACAAATCATGGCAACCAATATCGATTGGTTGAATTATTTGAAAGAATACCATTAATTATCATGGCTGCTATTGAAAATATTGATCATGTGATGGTGCGGTGTCGGGTCTCAAGCTTGATATGGGGAAAAATCTACAAATGGTGGGGCCTTGATGAGCAAAATATAGTGGATGTCACCCAGCTCCTGTCATACAAAGGAGCAAATTTTTGGAAGGATGTTTCGAAAAGAATCTGGGAAGGGGTAGTATGGTTAACTTTATACATATTGTGGTGTCATTTGCAGTGGCTTTTGCAAAAAAGAAGATTAACATAGAGATCATGTTCAGTGAATTACAGTGGAGAGTGTTCTTATGGCTAAAATCAAGAGAAAAGAATGTTAGTTGGAACTGGACTATTTGGCGTATGGATCCGGTGGCCCTCTTCAAATCCCTAGATATCAAGATTAGCTAGTGTTATGAATTTGGTCAAGTGTTAAGCTGATATCATTTTCTGCACCAGGTATAGTCTGCATCTCGCAGGCCTGGTAAATATTTGAGTAGTTTGTACTGATGTTTAAGTTTGCTTAGTAGTTCTGGTAGTAGTCTGATGGTAATTGGTGAAGAATCATAGAGTTGTGTAGTCTGTAACAATTCAGCTATATCGATGTAATTTTTGGTTAGTGAATGGAAAAATCTTGTTGTTTTAAAAAAAAAAAAAAATTATCATGGCTGCTATTATAAAACACAATTTTTTTTATTGTAAAGGCAAAAAAGACTTTCTAATCTAAAAGTTACTAAATCCACAAACGACACAACTGTTAATGCATAAAACACAAATCATTGCAACCAACATTGATTGGTTCAATAGATACCACTTTACGAATAGCGGTACATAATCAAAAACGAGGTTCGGAATGCTGGAGCACGGGACCGGATATATGTAAAAAAAGATTTGCAGGAGATACCTTTATAAGGAGCAATTAGAGGCCTAGTGAACTTGGAAACAGAGGATAGTTGCGTCTCACATATCGATTACTCTGTATGTCAGCCCCCTCTACAGTTTTATTCATGCACCTGCACAAATTAAAATGACCCCAAAAAAATAAGTGAAAAGGGTAGAAAATTTTCATTCTAACATGGGAATAACAATGTAAAACCACAACGTACCAAGAAATCTCTTTTGTGCAACTCATCATTGGTGAAAAAATATACATTTTAGTTGGTGAAATTGAGTTTCTTTTAAAGGACACATGTTATATCGGGAACAACATACGATTATTCTCAAAATTCAATGTATGAGAACTCTACAGACAAAAAAAAAGATTTTACTCAAACGTAGAGACCAAAAGTAAACCAAAATAAGTGACATTCGTATACAATATTATGTCAGGTATTAAAAAAAGCATGATTCACAACTCTTTTCGTTTTGCCTTCCTGGTTAACAGGCCAAAGAGCGGAACAGGAAAACGATACAAATAAAGTACACTAACCTTCGAATTGTACTAATGAAAACAACAGTTACTGGGGTCTTTATCTGTGCTCGCACAATAAGAAGACTTAACCTATATTTAATTTTTTTTAAATAGTCGGTTTTAATACATATAGCTACATGAAATTTATCAACATGGAGGTACCTGAAGCTTACAACCACCGAAGTATACAACAACCGAAGTATACCAGAAATCCGCTATGAACGCATACAGTCTTTCGAGTTCTTCCTTGATTAAAGTCTGTGATATTTATGCACACAATGTAGCTTCTTTTTCCTCTGTCAATGTTTCCATGGCCGCCTGATATTATTTTTTAAAAAGATTAAATAACTTTTTTAATAGATTAAATTAATTTTTTTTTATTGATTTGAAGATCCAAATCATACCAATTTATCGGATTCTTCTTTTGCTAATTTCTCTTGTAGAGCGGTGTAATTCTTTCTTAACTCCATGATCACCGAATTTAGTTCTTCTTCTTTTTCGTTCATTAGGAATTCTTGAACCAATAAAACATGAAAAATTAGTTTAAGTTACACCAATTCATCTACATTATGAAATTGGGAAAAATAAGTTCTTCAAAGTACCATTATAATATATAATACATACCCATATCATTGCATTCGTTTTTTGCAGGTTCCAACATCTTCGCATTCTTTTCTTGCTCTAATAAAATACTGTCTTCAGGTTCTTGAAACCATTTGATACAAATAAAATGAACATTAAACTAACCTTGAGACTGAACTTGTTGTTGGTTGTAATCTTCTCATTCACCAACGATTCAACATCTTCTCTTGTAAACTCAATCATCCCACAATCCGATCCAACACTGCTCCCCGGCCCGACCCGTATCTGAAACAGAATCATTGTGTACATTGGTCATGCACATAGAATAAGAGCAATGGTGAGAGCATCGTTGATAACTTTAATTGTTCCAGATTCAGATAGAACAACATTTCGGCCTGTATAAATCAGCGTAAGTTTGATTAGGATCAAACGTCACTCTTAATGTAAGAAGAAGGTGTTGCAAATTGAAAGGAAACTGAAATACCCTTTGGTCCTAAAGTGACGGAAACAGCATCAGCGAGTTTATCTATTCCAACAACTAAACCTTCTCTGCATTGTTTATCGAAACAAACTCTTTTTGCTCCTGCTTTTACCACCACCATTCTCTTTCTTAAACCCTGCTTTCTTCTCCATGATACTCCACAAAAATTTTGTTTTCCACACACTTGCTTCAAAATTTAGCAGAAAAAATCACAAATCAAAACCTCAGCAAACCTAAAATTCTACGCCCTATTCCGATTCTAATCGCAATGAATATATAACTAAACAATATTCCTATGTCAATTAATGCTTCGAAAAAGTGGATTATAATCGCGGAAAGTACGAATAAAGTAGGAATAAGATAGGAAATTTATATAACATACATGGAGCGAAGAAGCGACAGGATCGGTGAACATCGGAGAAGAAGATAAGAGAGACGACGACATTTGTGGATTCTTTGCTCGAGTTTTGTGAAGAAACGAAGCAGGGAAATTGAGGCTTTCGTATCGCAGAGAAACTGAGTCGCAATTCCGTCCCGACTGAGTTTTCTTGAGGAAGAAAACCGTGGCGGCAAGGGGTTTGTCAAAGCAGAAACCCACTGACTCCATGTTTGTCTCTGAATCAAACGGAGAAAGAAAACGGATGCGATTTCGGGAGAGTTTAGGGTTTGGGGCAATCGGTGCAACTCCACATGACATTTTTGCTATGAATTTGGGTTTCTTCGAAGACCTCAGTGACGGAGTAAGGGACGGAAACACCGGAGAAATCGAAGCGGAGAAGTTTGTCAGTCGGTGGATCTCTTTAGACGGTTGAAAGATAAAAGAGAACGATTGAGACGGTGTAAAAGGTGTAAGTAGGATCCGGAAAAAAATGGATCCAATCCTAATACAAATTCCAAACCGCGTGACACAACATGGAAAAAAAAAAGTACA
The DNA here is from genome assembly GCA_023525715.1 of Cichorium intybus. NCBI lineage: Eukaryota > Viridiplantae > Streptophyta > Magnoliopsida > Asterales > Asteraceae > Cichorium > Cichorium intybus. The sequence continues at coordinate 21,848,757 of CM042010.1, read as the reverse complement.
CAACATTCCCGGAAATGATAGCAATTAATTAATAGAGTAATAATCAAGCAACGAAACTGTAAACCATGCAAGATAAAGTGTACGTTATCTAAAGTAATAAATTCTAAACCTGGAAAAGCCACAAACACATATCCGTTTAATGCTAAAACCACACGTACCAAACACGTGTCACTATTACACAGGCCAAAACAACCCCACCCCCTTAAAACCGTAAAAACCACCTACCCAAAACCTTCTAGAAATCTGCTTCTATTTCGAGAACAGATTTTCTAAAAAAAATGGGGGTAAGGGGGGTTTGGGGGTTTTCAGGGGTGCTCTCTTTTCACCACTGAGTAAACGACATCGATGGGAATTAGTTGTAGCAGGGAACGTAAGGTGGAAGATGATCGGAAAAAAACCGATTTTTCCAACTCAGGATGCCGATCAAGAAACCCCCAAACCAGGAGTTGTCAATGTTACTTCAATTGAATCATGGGATTCTTATGTTCAACAATCAAAATCTCATGGAACCCCTGTAAGTATCTTCATACCCTTGACCTTCTTCTTCTTCAAAAAGTAAAAAATTCTCCGTTTTCCGGCAAGTGCCGGCTCAAATTTACATTGAAATGATTGTTTTCTGTTGCAATTGTATGGACTCGGCTTTTTTAGCCCCACTAACTCGAAGAATCGATACTTGGGAATATGGTTCAAGAAGATATCAACAGGTAAAGTGGTATGGGTTGCTAACAGAGAGGTGCCCTTACACGATAAAACAGGTACGCTCAAAGTCAGTAATTCAGGACTCCTATTACTTTCCTGCTGTGGGGATACTCTAATATGGTCATCCAATTCTTCCACCTTTCTCAGGTCTAACAATCCAATGGCACAACTTTTAGATACTGGAAATTTTGTTGTAAAGAATGATAATAATTCTAATAAGAGGAATTTCATTTGGCAAAGTTTTGATTATCCTGGTGACACTTTACTAGCTGGGATGAAAGTTGGTGTGGACTTTTCAACAGACACAAACAGGACATTGACATCATGGAAATGTCCCAAGGATCCATCTCCAGGTCAGTATGTAGATTATGTAGCACAAATGGATATCCACAAATATTTTTGATGCAAGGTTTAGTAATAAATGTAAGATTTGGACCATGGAATGGCGTCAGGTTTAGTGGTTTGCCTACTGAGATGTCAAATCCAATTTACATAGTTGACTTTGTTGTCAACCAGAAAGAAGCATACTATAAATTCGAGCTCAAGAGTTCAGTTGTTCAGATTATAAACTTGAAATGGGATGGCAGTATAGCAATGTTGCATTGGAACAATCAAAGTCAAGATTGGCTTGTGTATACAAATGGTTTAATAGATAGTTGTGGTCGCTATGGAATCTGTGGTCCTTATGGAATCTGTAACATCAATAAAAACTCTCCGTGTAGTTGTGTTGAAGGTTTTGTACCAAAACGCTGTGATGAGTGGAACATGACAGATTGGTCAAACGGGTGCCAACTTCAAAGTCCTTTAGATTGTAAAGATAGGGTCGCCTTACGTAAATTTTTTAAAATGAAATTTCCAGACACACGACATTCTTGGTACAATAAGAGCATGACACTTGGCGAGTGTGAGATAGCATGTAGGAGAAATTGCTCTTGTACAGCTTATGCAAATTTAGGTGTCAAAAGTGGTGGGAGTGGATGCTTACTATGGTTTGGTCAACACATGGATCTTAAAGTCATTGAAGAGAGTGAAGATCTTTACATAAAAATGCCCGCCTCTCTATTTACAGGTAAACGAAATGTACCAAATTTCGATTTTCAACTATTTGCTAAACTTATTGCATTTTGTAATTTGTAAATGAAGATCTTACAGTCACCCAATCTGGCTTTAATGGAAACATCCAACTACTCACCATAGTCTTGCCAATTTGGTACACTTTTAGTTTTTTTTTTTCAAAGTGACTAACTACTGAAATTTTGCTTTAGTTTTCTGCTCGCAGGTGAATGCAGGTTAATTTAATTGATAATATTTTAAAGTTTTCTTCACAGATAGTTTTTTCTCTTTCTCGATACTTTTTTAATTTTTTCTCAGTAACTACAAAATTTTAGAGTGTTATGCTTGCTGGTCAGTAAAACGGTTAATTTATATTGAAGGTAAACACTGCTTATTGATTTTTATCATAGTGTTCTTGATTAGTTTTAATGTGTCACATTTGACAGCTTTATTTAAATCATGTGCAAAAGTGTTTGGTTTCTGTTATCAGGAAAGATATATTTACAAATTACAACAGTATGATATGTGCTTTCTCAAATATTATGAGTATGCGTGTCTGACTATTTAACCTTTAACTTATTTTCTTTTTGTTTCTGGGTTTTGGTTGACTGGCATATTGTTGTTCAATGGAACAAGTTATTGGGTCCGCATTCCAATGACCACCACAAATAAACTCTTTACAGGAAGTGATCGAAACAGGACACCTTACCCTAATGAACGCCTGTTGGAGATACACATATCACGAAGAGCTTTATAATATTTCTTATTGAATACAGAGTACCCCACAAGTTTTAAGCTGCGAGAAAAATAAAAGAAAACGTCCTGTAACCCAAACCCGACCCGTGCTACAAACTTAGTTATTAATGTAGTAGTTCTATAAAACAAGATAAGGATGTCAATTGTATTGATTTGGTCACATAAAAGAATAAAAATTTGTTTTCCCTTCAATTTGCTTCCTCGGCAATTAGTTTGGTTATATCAAAGAACTAAAAATTGCATTTAATCATGCTCCATCAAATATTTACCTTCAACAGTCAATCAATACATATTTGGTGTTAACTAGTTTGATGTCAATATTTTTAATTTTTTTTCATGTTTTGAAAATTGATGCAAGGTTACATAATAATATAAATGAAAATTGTATTATTATTAATAATTAGTTGTTATTTACCATTATTTTTAAATAAAAGGATAAATTGGTCATTTATTAAGATTTAAACGGTTTATTCAATATAAAAAGAAATACTTTTTAACTATGCAACACTTAATGTATATATACACTATGCAGTTAATCGCGCCGGTATAGCGGCGGTATCGCAGTTAGCGGAGGTAGACAAAATCGCGGTTCATTTTAGCGGTTAATTATAGGGGTTCCGCAAATAGCGCCCCGATTTACCGCTATTTACCGCGATTTGACGCGATTTTGGACCGCGAAATACCGCGATTAACCGCGATAGCAGTAGGATGAAAGTTGCACCATGAAATTAAATTTCTTTTAACGTAATCCCATGTTTTTTTACTAGCTTGATATTTTTTTTTGTAAAATGTGGATATATGGTGTCGTTCATATGAGATTGATACACATTTGCTGTAAAAGTTTGCAATCACGGTAGAATGTTATGCCTTAAGCCTCATGTGATGTTTTTTATATGACTTTTATGATATTAATTCTACTAGTATTAGTATAATATATAAATTCTACATACTATAAAAAACCGCTATATCGCCGCTATACCACCGCAAGAAGCGCTAAATTAAATATCGGCATGTTACCGCTATTATAGTTTTAACCGTGATAACTGCATAGTATATACATACACCATTACATATTCATCCAATTTATACGTAACGGTATTTATCGAGAAAAAAAAAAAAACAAACACATCCCCATAGTTGTTGGCTGGTTGCTGAGGCCCTATTATATCATGCAACAAAAGTGTGCATGCGGGCTGGGCCGATCAGGCTTAAAAGCATGGACCCAATTTTCAAAAGATGGTATAAGCATCTTGATATACAGTTACAGCGGACATTGGGAACCCGGCAAGGTTCGTCTAACGGTTCTTTTCGTTATTTCTAGAATTCTAGGTACTCGTAGATGATAATCGTGGACCACATCTTTATATTTTGTCATTATCTTTTTATTCATAAGCTTACAAAATACATACGATAAATCGACGAGAATAATTATGATATTAGGATATACCCTATTTATACCATGAAACGAGGATGTTACATACACAGCAGCTAAAATACCCCTATACATGAAGTAATTACTACTACTATATACTATTCTCTTTCAAGTATCTACTGTTACCTACCACTCGCAATAGGTAATATTGTATGCTTGCTCATGCTATCAAAGGTACTTGAATTTCCATTGGCCCCGTCCGTGCATTCATAGCCATTAGTTGGTTCTTTAAGCAAATACTCAGCTTCGTCTTCTTTCAAAGTATGTTCCACCCACGGATGCTTTTGTATCTTTGATGCCAATATTCCTTCCAGCTCCATTGCTACTTCCTTCATGGTGGGCCTTTCATCTCCTTGAACATGTAAGCATCTTTCAGCAAGTTTTGAGACTTTGATGATGTCCTTAAGATCTTCATTTTTCTGCAAGTTTTCATCAAGAACTTGGAAGAGTCTTCCCTTTCTCAAAGAAGATAGAAAATACATGGCTAGATTCCTCTCTTCCTCTGGCCTATCAAAGCTAAGAGCCCTCTTTCCAGTTAACAGTTCCACTAATACAACCCCGAAACTATAAACATCGCTCTTATCTGTCAGCTGGTTCGTCTGCATATATTCAGGATCTAAGTAGCCTAGTGTTCCTTGCACCATTGTCGCCAACTCAATCTGATCCATAGGAATTAGCTTTGATGCTCCAAAATCAGCTACTTTTGCCACATAACTATCATCCAAGAGTATATTCATTGGCTTAACATCTCGATGGATGATTGGAACAGACGCTGCAGAGTGTAAGTACGAAAGGGCTTCAGCTGTTTCAGTTGCTATTCTTAGTCTGATGTCCCAAGTAAAAGCCGACGACTTGCCTTTGTTGTGGATGTGATCAGAGAGAGTGCCATTTGGAATGAATTCATAAACCAATGATGGGACTTCCGTTTCAAGGCAACATCCAATCAGCTTCACCACGTTTCTATGATTGATTTGAGAAAGGATAACCACTTCATTGATAAATTGCTCTATCTGTGACTCGGTTTGATCTGGTAGTTTGGACTTCTTTATGGCAACTGTTCTGCCATCAGATAGTACTCCTTTATAAACTGTGCCAAAGCCACCCTTTCCAATAATCCTGCTTTCATGATAGTTGTCGGTTGCCCTCTTAAGCTCCTCTATGGTGAAGACTTTCGCCTGATCATGAGAACCAGCATCTCCAGAAATTCGTTGCTGCAACATTACTCCTCCGTTTTGCTTAAAGAATTTTTCCCTAAGCTTCATAAGCTTACGTTTCTTGAGTCCAAAGTACAACCAGTTGACAAACACAATCACAAATATGGCAGCAACTGAGGAACCTGCAACCAGAAATAGTAATTTTAGCACGATGATTTGAGTTGTTGTAGTTCGTGACACTGACACAACATATTAACTGAAAAGATTATCGGTTAACTTACCTACAGCAATCTTTATAACCATTGATTGATCTGCAGTGCAACCTGTTCCATCTTTCCTGCCATCTCCAGAGTAACCTTTTCGACATTTACATGTATAGTTTCCTACTGTATCAATGCATTCATGCTGGCAAACATGATTTTGTAATTGGCACTCATCAATATCTGCACAGTACAAATGGTCACGCATTCATTAGGGGCAAATTCTGGTGCAGTAGGGATTGGAAAATAATTCAAGGAAAGAAACCACAAACATATATAAGCAATAACACTTACTCTTGCAGCCAAGATAAGGATTGCCTTCATAACCTTCACTGCAACGACAGCGATATCCAGGGCCTTCATAATCTTGATCACATATACTGTTTTCCTTACATAAGAAATTATCCACGTCCTTTCTTGCTATGTCGCACGTCGTGTTTCCGATTGCCCAGTCCAGTAACATAGGCATCTTCTGTACACTTTCAAAATCACGCAGATTATTGGAAGAAAAGTTGAACTTCCCTTCTTCAACAAAAAAGGCATAACTACAAGGGTTGAAGTCCGTTATATTTGTATGGTTATAATAGCTGCTTAGTGTAATCTCAAAAGAACTCATTGCATCTGGCACTGCAACTTCACAACATCCAACTCCCGAGCAAGATCCATTTCTAATCAGGCTGTTGCTACCACATGTAGAAATGCATCCGCTACCATCAGACGCAATCCCCCTTGTTCCACTAAAATATGCATGCGTGTCACACCCAATGGCAACAAACCTATTCTTGGTTGAGATCCTGATATCTCCCAACCTCAACCACGGTGATTCTCTTCTGATGACGCTACCAGAGATATTATAGCAATCACGAGCTATAAACATCATAATCTCCAACTCACTCTTGCTGGTCGACATATTTGAAATAACAAGATTGCTTGTGCTATTTCTAAGGAAAGGTGTTGGCACACCCGATGATCGGTCACAAGTTACAAGGAAATCAGAACTGTAGTAGCATCCCTCACCAGAGCCAAAAGGAAACGTAATACTCACATTCCCACATGAACTCTCACAATAAGGCTCTTGAGCACTTGCGGCCCCCAAAGCTGTCATAGCTACAACTGCAAATAGTATCTGTAAATGCATGGTAACTTTTTGTGTGTTTTCGGTTTCGGGTCTTGATTCGGCAAGGCGATCAAAGAACTTATATATATGAACACTCTCATGAAGACTTAGTCCCTTCTTCTCAGAAGACATTACGGACTTGGCTCCTAAACATGCAGTTTGACCACTAGCTGATTGATGGAAAGATCTCTTCTGTTTTGCCTACTTTACTACGTATCTCGAAACTACCATGACCCTTCTTAAATATTTAAATAATAATTATTATATAGTTTGAGAAAATCTTAAAACTTGACTACACTTTGGTTCTATGAATTATAACAATTATATATATATATATATATATATATATATATATATATATATATATATATATATATATATATATATATATATATATATATATATATATATATATATATATATAATCAAACTAATTTAATTCATTCAAAATAAATCGTTTATTTTTTTCACATTAATTTGATTTTTCTCTTTTTCATTTATACTCTTCTGCAATTAACGTCGTTATTATATTTGTTTGATGACAAAATATCAATGTATTGAAATTTTCAAAAGATGTTTACCTTGAAAATTATGACTGATATTTTAAAAGTTAACATCATCGAAACATAAGAATAATTTATTAGTTGACTTTTGTTTATTAACTTTCAAAATTAATGTGAAAGAACAATTTTCAACTACTTTATACTTTGTGACTTTATGTTCATGAAAATATCACACTATATTAAAAGAAAAACTAATACTTTTAAACACTATGACTCCATGAGTGTTTTAGTTCTTTAATATTTGAAGAGTGAAAGTAAAGTGTAAATTCTAAGAGGTAGCAAAAGCTATTAATGGAATAATACTATATCAAAATTCGCATTTATTTTTAAAAATAATTTAAAGATATGTTTACTTTGAAACCAATGATTAATATTTGAAATTTTAACATCATAAATCTTAAAAATAACCAAATGAATAATTCCAAACATTTATAACTGTAATAGCAGCAACTTTTTGAAATTAAATTGGTGTTATCAAACGAATATGGTTTAAGAGAAATCATTTGTCTTTCATTATATTAGTTTGAATGAGACGTTTAATAAAATAATAAAAACTAAAATATTAAAAGATAATAAGATTTTAAATATTTAGGTTTTATTTAAAGGCAAAATTGCAATGCTCAACTTTTCAGCATAGAGTACACCCAATTTTTTTCCATATTTACAAAATATGTATTACAATAAAGTACGCATATGCTCTGGATACTACAAGAAGTTATCACAAAGAATCGCTACACGATCCGAGCCGGGTGATACGATCTACAAACCTGCACACATATAAAAATACACACGTAAGCTTAAAGCTTAGTGAGTAATCAATCTACAGCTCATCATATTCAACCACAAAAAATACATAATTCATACTCGAACCCAGCCCAATATATCTACACAATACATGTACACATTGTTACACTTATACCTCATAGGTGTTCTCATCACTCAGCATCACCTCATAGTATATACATCCACACACGAGGTAACACCCATAACTCATCCTCATAACATCACTCTACTTTTCTACAATGTACCCATATACTCGAACTTATACAACACTTTATTAATACTCAACCTCACCACACGTATCTCTGTACCATACACTATACGGTACATTTGTACTAATTACCACTCAGTCTCACTACTTAGTATCCCTATACTAAGTCATCACAAAACTCCAACTTACGGTACCTCCTACCGTCCACCAATCTCACAACTCGACCTCAGATCACGATATCCCGTATCATCCTCCGTTCAGATCATGGTACCCCGTACCATTCTCCGACCTCACTACTCAACACCGACTCACGGTACACAATCATCTCCATAAACAGAACATGTCTCAAGTCCACCACTTAGCATCTCAGCACGGCACCATCTCAAGTCCCTCAGTCAGATCGTGGTATGTACTCGGTACCATTCTCCGACCCCAAATCTGTCCACTCATCGACCCCTATGATCTCGAGCCACACAGACTCACCGCACCCCCTCTGTTGTATGAGTACGATCTCGAGCCACATAGACTCACTGTCACTCCTACTTTTGTGTGAGCTACAAAGGTCTTCATCACATATATTGGGTAATTAAACCCAATCTCTCAGCCATAAAGGCCTACATGAACCACATAGGTCCCCACAATATATATTAAGTAATCAAACCTAATCTTTCGTCCACAAAGTCCTATATGAACCACATAGGTCCCATAATATATATTAGGTAATATATTAGGTAATTAAACCTAATCTCTCGGCGACAAAGGCTTATATGAACCACATAGGTCCCCCCAATATATAAATTAGGTAATTAAACATAATCTCTCGGCCACAAAGGCATGTATGAACAACTTCAAGTCATAAAGACTCAACAACACATATCATCACCAATTAAGCATACACATCATGTTACAACTAACATGTATGGTAGGATTACTCACCTAGATCTCCAAATTCTTGTTGGTATAATCGGTAGATTCAAGTGTCTTCTCTACACTTACAATACCTACACCATACCACACACATACCACACATGTGAAAATACCTTGTATTCACTTGCAATAGTTCTACTCACTCGACCATAGCTTATAGTATGTTTAGGGTTTGAATCAAAGCCCTATTACACACCCAATTCATATGATACTTCCTCTAATCTTAATAGTTATAGGTGGGTTACCAACACCAACCTGTAAGCTAACTCATTCAAGCTAATCAAAGTATTAATTAGAAACTAGAACAAATAATCATACCCTTTTAGTTGATTTTGATGAAATCTAGGGTTTGGGACAATCAGACTTTGGTAATTGGTAAATTGTATATTCACGTGAATAAGATACAAGGAATATATATACTAAAACAATGTTACACTTTGGTACCGTATACTATAAAGACTAGTCTAATATTCCCCCGCAAGCTAAGGCCGGTGAGCGACCTGTAGCTTGTTCCTTAAATCTAGGAATCTTTGAGAAGACAGAGGCTTTGTAAAGATATCTGCGATCTGATCCTCTGTGGAAATAAACTGAACCGACAATCTCCCTTGAGCAACTTTTTCCCGAACAAAGTAGAAATCCACTTCAACATGCTTTGTTCGTGCATGGAACACTAGGTTTACTGAAAGGTACGTTGCTCCTAGATTATCGCACCATAGTGTAGGGACTTTCTTCATGGGTACTCGGAGTTCATTTAATAATGTTTGTAACCATGCGAGTTCAGCAACCGTGTCAGCCAATACTTTGTATTCCGACTCCGTTGAGGACCGAGAGACAGTTTTCTGCTTGCGTGCAGACCAAGAAATGAGATTTGACCCTATGTATATAGCATATCCCCCCGTGGAACGACGGTCATCCGGGCAACCAGCCCAGTCAGCATCAGAGAAGGCACTGAGGTTATTGAAGGCGGAGTCGGTGTAAGCATGAAGAGTAGTCCCGGAGTGGTGTTGTATTAGGAGACCATGTGTCGATGTTCCTTTCAAGTAGCGCAATATCCGCTTAACGGTGGACCAATGATTTACCGTAGGCGAATGCATAAATTGACACACTTTGTTGACACCATACGTGATGTCAGGTCGAGATAAAGTGACATACTGGAGAGCACCAACAATTTGCCGATATTTTACCGGATCATCAAGCGGAGGGCTATCACCATGGGCAAGATTTGCATTGGTGGCAATCGGTGTAGGCATAGGGTTGGATTTTGATAGATTAGCACGCTCGAGTAACTCCAAAATATATTTTTGCTGGGAGAGAAGAATATCATCTCCTCGTGGAATAATTTCAATCCCCAGAAAATAAGAGAGTCTGCCCATATCTTGGATTGAAAAAGAGCGACTAAGACTGTGGACCACATGATTGATCGCCTTTGGATTATTGCCTGTCAAAATAATGTCATCAACGTAGACAAGCATATAGAGTAGTGTGCCAGCCTTAGAGTAGATAAAGAGCAAAGGGTCAGTTTTGGAACCCTTGAAACCGAGGTCCTGTAAGGAACCTGAGAGACGGTGAAACCATGCCCGGAGAGCCTGTTTTAACCCATATAATGACTTATGTAAACGACACACATGATCCGGTTTGTGTGGATCAACAAAGCCCTGTGGCTGCTTTAAGTACACGGTCTCGCGTAAGTTGTCATGCAAAAAGGCATTTTGGACATCAAGTTGGCGCAACTGCCAATTCTGGGCGACGGCTAAGGAGAGAACAAGACGAATGGTTGTAGACTTCACAACGGGACTAAAAGTCTCATGATAGTCGACCCCCGGTTGTTGGCGAAAGCCTTTAGCCACTAATCGGGCTTTGTAACGTTTGATAGCCCCTCGTTGATCACGCTTTAGCTTATAGACGCACTTGCAATCAACCACATTGGTATTCGGGACACGTGGTACTAAAGACCATGTGCCGTTTCTTAAGAGTGCCGAGTACTCGTCAGCCATGGCTTGACGCCATTCGGGATAACTGTTAGCAACGGTAAAGGAGGTGGGTTCGGTAGGAGAGACAGTGGGATGGGCGTGAAAGGAGGTGGTAGCGTATTTAGGATTTGCTTTAGGAGTTGGTCTTAAGTTTGGTGGACGGGTACGAGGTGGTGGGTTGGATGTGGGTGGTATGATTGGTGGTGTCGGTGTGGCAGAATCAGAAGGACCGGAAGATGGTTGAGTATGGGTATACCGATCATAGGCGGAAGGGGTGGAGGTAGTGGGTTGGTTTGTTGTTGGTCGACGGGAGTATGTTTGGGTCGGTAAAGGAGACGATTGCGTAGAGTGTGATGGTTGTGGTGGGTCGGTTTGAGGTAGGGGTGGGGTTTCCTGGATGGGATTGAGCGGAGTGGAAGATAACGGGTCTAAGTTGGCAACTGGTTGTGAAGCGGGATAGGAGGAGTAATATGGTTCGGTGGAGGGTGAAATACTTTGAGGAGTGGTAGAGATGGTAAAGGGAAATGATTGTTCATTGAATCGAACGTGACGGGCAATATAGATGCGATCGTTTTGTGGATCAAAGCATCGATAGCCATGGTGGGAGGTACTATAACCGAGAAACACACACGATGTTGAGCGGAAGTCCATTTTATGTTTGTTGTAAGGACGTAGGTGGGGAAAACATTGACACCCAAACACTCGTAGAAAAGAGTAATCAGGATGACGACCGAAAACAAGTTCAAAAGGGGAGGTGTTGGAGTTTGTCCGTGAAGGCATACGATTTATCAGGTAAGTGGCAGTGTCAAAAGCAAAATGCCAAAACCGTTGTGGAACGCTGGATTTGGCTAATAAGGTAAGGCTGGTTTCGACTACATGGCGGTGGCGACGTTCAACAAAGCCATTTTGTTCACTTGTATGTGGACAAGAGAGGCGATGTATAATGCCGAGAGTGGAAAAGAATGAGGAGAGGTTTCGAAATTCACCCCCCCCCAGTCGGTTTGGACAGATTTAAGTTTGGTGTTAAATTGGCGTTCAACAGTAAGGAGGAACTGCTTGAAGGTTGAGAAAACATCATATTTTTGTTTCAAAGGAAATATCCACATGAATCTAGTAAAATGATCTACACACAATAGAAAATAATGGTGACCACCGAACGATGTAACCGGAGCGGGGCCCCACACATCACAAAAGACAAGATCCAAAACATGAGCAGTTTTAATATTAGACGGTAATAAATGAAGTTTTGAAGACTTGCCAATAGAGCATGAATCACAAGAAATACTAGAACAATTGCTTGACAAAGGTAAACGAAACTTAGAAAACATAGACTGCAAGAGTTGTGGATGCGGATGTCTTAATCTGTGATGCCATGTAGTTGAAGAAGCACGCGCAAAGAAGGATACTTTAGATTGAACTCTTGGAAGATTGAAGGAATATAGACCCCCGTTACTTGGACCCATGTGGAGGATATTGTGTGTAGACGTGTCCTTCACAGCGAAAAAGGTAGAATGAAATTCAAAATAAACATTATTGTCGTGACAAAACTGTTGAACAGAAATGAGATTTTTTGTAATGGCTGGAACATGTAGAATGTGTTTAAGGTTGAATGTTTTGTTAGGTGAATAAAAGCGGGAAGATCCAATGTGTAAAATGGGTAAACCCTTACCGTCGCCAACATGAAGATTATCCTCGCCATAGTAGGCTTCAGAGGTGTCAAAACTAGAGAGGTTCGATGCAACATGGTGACTTGACCCTGTATCTGGAAGCCACGTGCTTGAAGATTGTGAGCGGGAATCAGCAAAGTTGGCAGATGGTGCTTGTCTCGATCGGAAAGTACTGGGATCACGGTTTGGGCATTGGGATGGTACATGCCCTATACCACACCTGTTACAAGTGCCATACACAGTATTTTGATTAGATGCCCAACTAAACTGATTACGAGTACCTCCGCCTTGATTACGGTTGTTGTAGTTCCCACGTCCTCGGTTGTTGGTGCAGTTTCCTGACCGATTGTTTTGAGTCCGATCACGGTTGTTCTGAGACCGATTTGTATAGTGTGCTTGGGGATGTTGGGAACCAATAGGTTGCAACTGAAAGCCTAGCTGAGCAGCAAGTTGCTGGATGGCTTGAACTGCATCTGTAGAGACCTGTGACAGGGCGGTTGTGGTTACCAGTTTGCGAATGGATGCTGCTGCAGTAAAGGCTTGAGCAGGGTTAACCTCAATGGAGTTTTTCGAGATCATATAGACATGATCTAGCAGTAGAGCGTGAAGGTCAACAAAGGCAATGGGTACTTGACGGGCAAGAATGGTTGATTTGAAACCATTGTATTCTTCACGGACACCGGATAGGACAAGCATGACCACGTCTTTCTCTTTCATGGGTTCGCCTATATTGGCTAAGGCATCCGAGTATTCTTGAGCTCTAGTAAGGTAGGCTGATGATGACTCATCAGGCTTCATCTGTATCTTCAGTAACTGAGTCTTCAAGGTGTATTCCCTTGAAGCGGTGTGCGGAGCATAAGCACATTCCAAAGCCAACCATAATTCCCGAGAAGTTACTCCTTGAACATGTTGAAAAGCACTTTCAGAAATCATGGACAGAACTATCATCCTGACGTGAGAATCATTCGATACCCATGTTGTATACTCCGGGTTAACTTGTGTGGTAGCAGTCGGCTCCTTGTCTTTATCAGAGGAAGATCCAGCCAATAAGCCAGTAGATGAAGGACAAGAAACAGTACCGTCAATGTAACCAAATAGATTGTTTGTTATGAGAAAGGGTTGAATCATTGTTTTCCAAAACCCATAATTTGTCGAGGATAATTTGAAACCAAACTTATGTGAGTTGTGAACAGCTTTGTCGGCTTGGGTAAAAGCTACGATGGTTGACATCTTTATCTTGTATTGATTTTATGAACAGGTAGAGGAAGAAGACAATGGTGATCAGCGACTTCTGGAAGGAGAATGACGGCTGCAGCAGCAAATTAGGTTTAGGGTGAATTGGCTCTGATACCAAATCATACTTTGGTAATTGGTAAATTGTATATTCACATGAATAAGATACAAGGAATATATATACTAAAACAATGTTACACTTTGGTACCACATACTATAAAGACTAGTCTAATAGGGACGAAGTTATCTCTGTTTTTCTTTCCCTAAAATGACTCAAAACCAACTTAAAAAAGAAGTGGGTCTGCGACACTTAGCGTCGCTAACCTTCCTACACACGACCCGTGTGCTTTTATGCGAGCCGTGTAATTCTACTGCTTGCTTGCATGTCGTGCACAACCCGTGCCAGTCTTTAAGGCATTTATGCATCCCCACGCAACCCGTGTCAGCTCCTCATGACCCGTGTCAGTCTCTTTTGACATTTTCAAGCTAAAACTTCTTCTAAAAGTATTTCTAACCACACCTCAACTCTGTTTTCAAACTATATCTCTATCTAAACACATTCTCACTAACTCACACATTTAACAACACAACTAATTTTAATCACACAAGGATTAAAACATACTCACTTACCAAAAAGGGACATGGTGTTACCAAAATGACATTGTAGCCTAACGACGTTTCAGCTTCGGTTTAAAAGGTCCCTACACTTTTTTTTCTTTTAGGGGTATGAAGTTTACAAGTTGGCATTTAAAACATCCTTTTGCCCCAATCAAAGGGGTCACCCGATAACCATTCTACTCAGCATCCTAATCAACCTGTACCTAACTCCTACTCATCGTCCACGTCATTTGTAATGGGATTACATGGCAATACATCTTCAATATATGGCGCGTTTGACTTTTAGAAGGCACATAAAACCCTTCGTTCTATTGATTATCTATAAAACCTTTCTCCTCGATCTGCTTCTTCGTTCGTTACAATGGTTTCCCGGTGCAGGGTCGAGTTACCCTTCAAAGTATCATTCGTCAAGTAGCCTTTTTCATACTCTGAAGGCATGCATCAGCTTCTCGAAGACGTGAATTTTGCTGCCATGGATTTACAGGAGTGTCTAGTCTTCTTGGAACGATTCGCACAAAGGCAGTGCAAGAACTTGTACTACTGTATCCCGGAGGTTCACTTACCTAATGGATTAAGGTTGATTTCAGACGACATGGAATTTGCTGATTTCATTGAACTTTTATATGGATGTAGAGTTATTATGGCGATATACATGGACCATATGGGTGTTACGCAGGACTAGATTAATGAGGACAAAGATGAAGTTCTGAGCCCTGAAGACAACATGTCTACTATAGGAGATTTTCACCCCAAATGCATGAGGAAAGTGACATTGATTCAGACAAGGGACATCCCAATGCCAGAAATGTCCCTGAAGATGAAGCATAGGTTCAGATTGATGGGAAGACCCAAAATTTGAGCTTAGTGGTAAATACCAAATTGTTATTGCAACACGGTTCTATGCAAATGTTCATTGGAAGAAGAAGAAGCATGTACTAGACATGAACAGTGTTGCAAAACTCGGCCAACTCGGCCGAGTACTCGGCCTTGGACTCGGACTCGGTCATTAGCCTTGGCGAGTTTAACCAACTCGTCTAAAAAAATCGGACTCGGTCAACCTCGGAATAAATCGGCCCAAATCGAAATAAATCAGCCCAAATTTAAAAAACTCGGTCCAACTTAAATCCAAATTCGGGCCAATTCAGGCCAAAATCAACCTTTTAAAATTTGTACTAAACCCATTTAAACTAGAGTTAACCGGTTATACGTGTTTAATGAGTGAGGTAACTTGAAAACACAACTGGCTATTTATAACAAAGGATGTCCCTCATCTTTCTTTACTTCAGCCGATGTGGGATATAATCCAAGACCAAAGATAGCCAAAGCTTTTCTTCTTGCCTTCAATAAACTCGATCACGACTGATGTTTCCTGTTTGAGATATGCCATCAGTTTTCTTGAATGTTTCTTTCTAATTGATTGATGTTTCTCCAATCGATCACGATCACGGTTCTATCAGTGCCGATTGCTTCTCTTCTGCAACAGTTATCACTTCCGATTGCATATACAACAAATTCATTTTCTGTGAAATCGAATTTATTGAATGTGATTGCATCACTTCCGATTGCATCTCTACTGCCTAAATCAGGGTGTGATCGAGATTCGAAAACCAATCACACACATTTACGATCAAATCGGATTCGATCAAATGTACCAATTGGAGTAAGTGCTTCAGCGTCGATTGTGTTCATGGAACCTCATCAGTTCCAACTGAAGTCACCGCTGATGATTTTGTTGCTCGTACAGGTTCATGACTTGAAGAAAATTGAATGTATCAAATTAGTTTCCTGATTTCAACATATCTAATCGGTTATATAAGTGGTTCTCATTTTACGACTTGAAGTTCGTTGGTTAGTTCTGATTTAATCAAACATTCAAATGTATCTATTTAGTTCTGACTTCATCAAACATTCAAATGTATTCGGTTAATTTGTTGGTTAGTTTGATGGGATGTGTTTGTCATACATGTGAGATTAATTAGGTAATTTTGAGTATGCATTCAAGATGTTCGATGATATGATCGAAAGAGAACTCTATTTGATTTAAGGTATTATATATATATATATATATATATATATATATATATATATATATATATATATATATATATATATATATATATATATATATATATATATATATATATATATATATATATATATATATATATATATATATATATATATATATATATAGTCATGAACAGTGTCCATCGAGTACTCACTGAGTACTTACCGCCTAGCCGATTACTCGCTGCTCGCTAGTCCGCCGACCTGGGAGAGCCTAGCGACATTTTCAACCTTGGTCATGAAGTTTGAAAATCCTAAATAGTTGAAATATATGTTATGCAATTATGCAGTTGCTAATGGCTTTCAGTTATGTTTCAAAAAATTGATAGTAGAAGATTATTGGTAAATCGTTGTGGTGGTGCACTAATTTTAGGCTATGGGCTTCATGGATGAGTGAAGAGCAATTATTCCAAATTAATTCACTTAAACATGAGCATAATTGTGCTAGGAATTTCAAACTAGGTTCCATTGTTAACTATGCTTGAATTGGTAGTCATTATATTAATGAAATTTACACAAGTAGAAAATGAGTGTTCGACTACTTAAGGAAGAGGTCAAAAAGAAATTTGGTATAAAGTTAGCATGATCCAATGTAGGAGAGAAAATAAACATGCATTATCTCTTATTGAAGGGACCATTTTTTTAACATTATGAATAACTTTAGTCATATGGAGAGGAGATTAGATTTAATCCAAGATTTACTATGAAACTAGATATCAATTGCATGCCATATGGGAAGAATTATTTCAACTAGTTTTATGTTTGTTTTGATGGACTTAAACAAGGTTGGAGAATAGGGTGTAGAAGATTCATAAACTTGGATAGGTGTTTTTTAAAATGCTTGTGTAGTGGTGAGTTGTTGAGTGCAGTGGGAAGGGATGCTAATAATCACATTTATCAATTACTTGGGCTATGGTTTTTGTGGAAAACAAAGAGAATTGGAAATGGTTCTTGGAAAATATCACAAAAGACCTTCACCTTGAAACTGGCCTTGGTGTTACCTTGATGTCTGACCAACATAAGGTATGGTTCAAATCATCTTTACTTTTACACATATCTAACTTACTATGTAAGAATTATCTAATGTAAATTGTTTTCTTTCTAAAAGGGCTTCTAGAAGCAGTGGAGGAAGTATTGCCAGAAGTAGAATACAGGTAATGTGCAAGGCATATATGCAAATTTTAAGAAGAAATTTTTGGGGCATATTTTGAAAACCTTTTTTTAGAAAGCAATCAAGTTAACAAGCGAACCTCATATATACAAATTTTAAGAAGAAATTTTTGGGGCACATTTTGAAAACCTTTTTTTAGAAAGCAATCAAGTCAACAATCAAACCTCATTTCAATGCAATCATGAAAGAAATACAAATGTTGGGCCCTGTAGCTTATGAGCATCTAATGGATAGGGATCTCAAGACTTGGTCAAGAGCATTTTTTTAGATCTAGGAACATGTGTGATGCAGTTGAAAATGGTAATTCAGAAACGTTCAATAGTATGATAATTGAAGCTAGGAAAAACCAATTACCACAATGCTAGAAGAAATATGTACATATGTGACGGAAATAATGCATAAATTTCAAGTGAAAATGAGTACGTGGCCTGATTACCAAATATGCCTTGCTATTAGACAAAAATTTAATGAGTTGAAAATACAGCAAAGGTAACAACCTTTTATTAATGTTATTTAATGTTATAATTCTATTAATGTTAACAATATTGTTCTTGATATGGATAGATACCGGCATGTTTTACCAATTGGACTTCTACAAGTTGAAACTAGGAACTTAGGAGAGTCTAATGAGTAGACTCCGAGAAAAAAACATACACATGAAGGCTATGGGAACTCAATAGATACGGGTGTGTCCATTCTTTGGCAACAATATCATACTTGAATGGAACAATTGAAGCATGTGTTGACCCACTTTATCTTCCAACTTTTCAAGAACGATTATAAGTATCCTATACTTGATATGAATGACAGTAACATGTAGCCAACAACATAGTAAATTCCTCTTTCTTCGATATCGTTGTTTTTGGATGAGGGGTTTAAAGTTTAAAATTTTTGCTCATATAGGAAGGAGATGGGTCCGGTGCCCCGTAATCAGCCTTGCCCCCAAGGTTAGCACACATGTCCGCCTAGTCACCGACACGTGAGCACCACATGTCATACTTAATACACCTAAGTATCGTATAACCGGATAATACCACTAGGGTTACCTTAATGTCTGGCCATTCAAAAGTTTATACCCCTACAAGGCAAGAAAAATACTTACGAGACCTTTTAAAACAGAAGGTGAAACATGGTTGGGCTACAGTGTCACTTTGCCATATTTAAACATCAATATTTATGAAAAAGTTAAAAATACCTTTAATTAATTGGAAGTATATATATATATATATATATATATATATATATATATATATATATATATATATATATATATATATATATATATATATTGTTATAATTCATAGAACCAAAGTGTAGTCAAGTTTTAAGATTTTCTCAAACTATATAATAATATATAAATAAATTTTAAATATAAATGTGAATTTTGATATAGTATTATTCCATTAATAGCTTTTGCTACCTCTTAGAATTTATACTTTACTTTCCCTCTTCAAATATTAAAGAACTAAAACAATTCATAATGTTTACAAGTCTTGGTTTTTTTTAATATAGTGTTATTTTTTCATGAATATAAAGTCAGAAAGTATAAAGTAGTTAAAAATTGTTCTTTCACATTAATTTTGAAAGTTAATAAACAAAATTCAACTAATAAATTATTCTTATATTTTGAGGATGTTAATTTTTAAAATATCAGCCATAATTTTCAAGGTAAACATCTTTTGAAAATTTCAATACATTGATATTTTGTCATCAAACAAATATAATAACGAGTATTAAGTAGTTGAAAACAATTTCACGTTAATTGCAGAAGAATATAAATGAATAAAAGAAAATTCAAATTAATTTGGAAAAAATAAACGATTTATTTTGAACGAATTAAATTAGTTTTATATATATATATATATATATATATATATATATATATATATATATATATATATATATATACATACATACATACATACATACATACATACATACATACATACATACATACATACATACATACATATATATATATATATATATATATATATATATATATATATATATATATATATATATATATATATATATATATATATATATATATATATATATACCCCTCACTACTTATTAAACACCTGCTAATGGGAAAACATTCAATGACAACATAATAAAAAATTAAATTTAAAAAACGATAATAAAAATTTATAATACTTAGATTTAATTTAAACATCATTATTTGCTATTTAAAAGTTGAAACGTCATCTTTTCATATGAAAAAGTTATATATACCCTTGAATAATTGGTTGCATGTAATATATATATATATATATATATATATATATATATATATATATATATATATATATATATATATATATATATATATATATATATATATATATATATATATATATATATGATGATAACTCTAGCCTCGAAATGGTCTTCTGGATGACGGAACCTTTGACCTGAGTTCACAACAACGGAGAAAAGGGGTCAGACGCACTCCGGGAGGCGATCCCGGGAGGGCGCTCCGATGGTTAAGTCAGTACGGTGATCGGAAAGTATGGATTGAGTATGAAAAGTGAGAGTGAGTGGCGATATGTGATGATGATCTCACCAAGGGCGTGATCATCATATACTGTTATACCTGCGTGGGGACCACTTGTCAGTTGGTAGCGGATCTTTACCTTATTGGTCGATCGTCTGCCGCTATTTGTAATTGGCTCATTCATCTGGCCAGGTGGTAGCTCGTGGACCACCTGGTTCGTTTGTGGCTTAACAGATCGCACGATGATCGTTACAGGGTGATGTGTCACTCTGTTAATGGTACATATGGCAATCGTGAAAGGTTTTCTGCAAACCATGAACTAAATAACCTAAGTTCACATGCAACCTATGAGGATCTATGTTTTCTTCTAATTGAACATATAACAAAAACTTAGAGGCCAATAAAAGAAACCAAAGACAGAAAAACCAACCTTAATTTCTTGGAAGCTGAGCAGCAAAATTATTCTGCCTCAAATGAAAGGCACACCCAAGCTAGGAGGAGAGGGGATCGAAATTCCAGAGAGAAAATAATAGAATGAGCAACTGATAATGAGGTCTAGGGGTCCCTATTTATAGGGAACCAAGTGGCAAAGCTAAACCCTAGCCGCAGCCCATTTTTCCGGATTATCTGTACGCGCGCCGCGGCCAAAACGTTTGCGCGCCGCGCGCCGCAATTCAACTATTGAATTTGTACGACTTTAATCCCTGACCTCCTGATTAATCTAATTAATGCCACAGAAATTAATCCAATTAATTTCTGATTAATTATTAATCAAATAATATTATTTCTAATATATTATCTCCATAATATATTAACAAACAATATCTTGATTTATTAGTCAAATAATAAATCAACCCTTTCTCTCTACTTAACTTTCCAACAAACCACCAGCTATGAGGGCAACCCAAATGGACTATGCTACTATTAATTAGGTAAATACTAATTATTAGTCATGGCTTAGACACCTAATCCAACAGTCTCCCACTTGGATAAGTCTATGACTATAATTACCAATTTAACCTCTAATTAACCAGCACTTTTAGCTTCCTAGAAACCGCTGCCAAATTCTGATCTAATCAGTTCTGTCCATAGATAAGTGATCAGATGATCCTCCGTCCAACAAGATATTTTCAAACTCAAGACATGGATAAAATCAATCCCGGTCTGACTCACTGTTCCTCGATATCCGATTTGAATATGACTCTTAGACTACCAATTTAGTCCCGGTTAGCCAACCATTTTAGTCAACTTCAAATTCATCGAGAGGCCTACAGATATTTGTTCCCCGTTAGGGTTAAGGGACGAATAAGCTTCGACTCATATAATTATGTCTTTTACCAGACAAATCACTCACAACAATACGTTTTATAACACCGAGTTACCGATGCGTTTTCGTATTATCAATGAACAATCGCTTAGTAAATCATAACTCATATGTCTTATCTTAAAGATCAAAAGATATTATCGTCTCAACATTGCTCGTGATTAAATCCATGAAGCAATCTATTGAGCGCGGGTTTATCCAATACTCAAATCTCCATTTCCAAGTACTCACGAATGGTGCAGCAATCCAATTGCCATGTCTAACTCATTAGACAATCTATTACCAATTCATGACAGTCTTACTTCACACTTACTCCCAAAAGTGTAATTGACTGTGGATATTTGAATAATCCAATTATTCAGGAAGTAAAACATGCAAAATGAAACACAATGATAAAGTATTGACAAAAGTAGTAAACCATTACTCATTAATAAATCTCTATTATTAAATCACAAGAGTCAAATACAATACATTGTTACAAGTTTCGAAAACTATCTAATTTACATGAACTTTATATCATCTCTTAATCCAATGCTCCTAGCATGCTGATTATGCTTAACCCTACTCAGAGCCTTTGTCAAGGGATCTGCAAGATTATCTTCCGATGATACCCTCTTTACCACGAGGTGACCTTCTTCTACCTTATGCCTTATGTAGTGGTACTTTCTGTCGATATGTCTGGACTTTCCATGATCTCGCGGTTCCTTTGTCAAGGCGACCGCACATTCGTTATCGCAGAACAGTTCCACGGGCTCCTGAATACTAGGGACTACTCCAAGGTCACCGATGAAGTTCTTCAGCGAAGCCACTTCCTTTGACGCTTCACTTGCTGCTATATACTCTGATTCACAAGTAGAATCAGCCACCGTATATTGCTTGGAACTTTTCCAAGTTACCGCTCCTCCGTTCAGAAGGAATACCCAGCCAGACTGAGACCGACCACTGTCTCTATCCGTCTGAAAACTGGCATCCGTATATCATTCAACTCTCAATGTATCACTGCCTCCAAGGACTAACACCATGTCCTTTGTCCTTCGCAGATACTTGAGTATATTCTTTACGGCTATCAAATGTGCCCTTCCAGGGTTTCCCTGGTACCGACTGACCATGCTCAGAGCAAAGGCCACGTCAGGGCGAGTACACGTCATAGCGTACATGATCGATCCTACAGCCGAAGCGTAAGGTACCCGATTCATTTCAGCTATTTCTTCGTCTGTACTCGGACTTTGAGTCTTACTCAATTTTGCATTACTTTGGATAGGCAGCTCTTCTTTCTTGGAATTTTCCATACTAAACCTTTTCAGTACATTTTCCATTCCAAGTATGTACCCTGACTAAGTCCAATCAGTCTCTTCTTCCTATCTCTCAATATTCTTATCCCGAGAATATAGGCAGCCTCTCCCAGGTCCTTCATGGCGAAACATTTCCCAAGACAAACCTTGACATCTTGTAAGGTTGGAATATCGTTTCCCATGAGCAGTATGTCATCGACATACAGCACCAGAAAAGTGACTATACTCCTACTAGCCTTGACATATATGCAGGACTCATCCTCACTCCTAGAGAAGCCAAACTCTTTGACTTTCTCATGGAAACAAAGATTCCATCTGCGAGAAGCTTGCTTCAATCCGTAGATTGATCTTTCAAGCTTACACACCTTATTGGGATACTTTGCGTCGACAAAACCCTCTGGCTGATTGTAATACCGTGTTTTTAAATTATAGAGATTTCGAGTTAATCTTGGTGTGATTAAGATTAGTAAGCTTGTTGTATGAGTTTGGGTGATTAAAAACCCATTTGGGAGAAGTTTGGACTTGAAAAATGCCAAAACAGAGCTACACGGGTCGTGTATGGTCACATGGGTCGTGTAGAAAACCTTTAGAAACCAAACAGTAAGCCTTCCAGAGTCACACGGGTCGTGTACCTCTACACGGGTCGTGTAGAGTGTTCAGAAAGAGTCCGAAAGCCAAAACAGACCTACACGGGGCGTGTGAGTCTACACGGGTCGTGTAGAACAGCCCGACACAGGGCGTGTGACCCTACACGGGTCGTGTAGGCCTGACAGCATTATAAAAGGTGCAGAAAATGCATTTTTCGGGAAAAACAGACCCATTTCGATATACAGAGCTTCCTAAGGCGATTTTCCACCAAATTGAGCCAGGAGATGCGTAAGGAAGATTAGGGAGACTTCAATCTAACCCCGTAAACGTGCTCTTGATTCCTAAATCATCAAGGTGAGTGATTTCTTGATTTTGGGGTTTTGAAACCCTAATTCTCATTTTCGTGTTTTAGCTATATATTGCTATATATGTTGTTAGTAGATTGTTAGTGGATGCCTTTAGAGTTATTTGTGAGATTATTGTCGAGTTTCTACGGTTGAATTAGTAGAACTGCGAATTTGGGGGTTTAGGTAAATATTGAGTTAATATTACCGCTTATACTCCTTTTTCCTCTTTTGATTTATACATCTTCGAGATAGATGTTATTGAGATGATTGTGTATGTTGGAGAATTGATTTAGACTATGGTGTTATAACCAAGTCTAGCGAACAGGAGCCCGGTACGCGAAATTTGGGGGTTCCACATACTGAGCCAATATAAGATGAGTAATTATAATTCATTCTTATGATTGAATTGTGAATTAACAGGTTGCTATTGATTTTAATTGGTTGAGATAACCAAATTTACAAACTGAGAAATAAGAGTTATATCTTGTAGTATGTAATATGTATGTTGTACATATATGTGTTTTATTTTGATATTGCGGTGGCTAGAGTTAGAGAGGTTCTGTTATCTGTAGATAACAAGAGACGAGTTATATTCTAATTGAGTATAAGAATAGATTATATGATATAGAGGTTGAATTAAAGAGCCTTTGAGTTAAATTGTTATAGTTATGAGAATTGCTTATTATGTATTGCTAATTGTGAAAATGAGTACCGTTGAGAATGAAAATGAGTTTACAAGCAGTACCAGTTATGGTACTTATTGATGAGTTGATGTATACTAATAATTTGCTGGCATTGTAAGCAAAGGTGAATTGCAGGTTTCAGCTAAAAGAAAGAGGTGCTTATTTGCTAATGAGAATAACAAGAGAGGAGAATGAGAATATTCATGGAGAGACATATGTGGATTATGTTGGAGATTACTCACTAAGCTTTATAAGCTTACACTTGAGTGTTTTGTTGTTTTGCAGGTATCTGTAGCTGTGATAAGGGAAGGCATGTGATAAAGAGAGACGGACGATTTAGAGCCTGTCCTTTAGTTGTGTTAGGTTTATTTGTAATGCCTGGTCAAACTGTAAGGACCTTTTTTGTAATTAAATATATTGATAACATCTTGTTTACGTGGTTTGAGTACAAGTATGCCCATTTTGATGTATTATTGCTTGAAAATTTTTGGGTGTACTTTGTATGAGAAACCGGGCGTTACAAGTTGGTATCAGAGCATGGTTTAAGTGAACTAGGTCTTTGAGTGTAGAGTCCTAGACTTGAACCGAGGTGAGAAAGAGCCCCTATCACATGCTTGGAAAAAGATACTGCTGCTGATTTTAGTTTATGAGTTAATTATAACTTTTATCTCATATTTGTTATTGTTATATTCTGTGTGTGAATACAGATATGGAGACAGATGAGGACGAGTTGATGAATTGGTCATAGCCGGTTGGACCAATATTGGATGATGATACGAGATTTTGACTGATAAGAGATATCAACCAACGAGGAGACGAGAAATTCAGCTAATTATGAGATGTTAGTTGAATATGAGATGAGATTCTGCTGATGGCGAATTTCCAGATGATGATGAGCTGATAAGATGAGATCCCAGTTGAGGCGAAATTCCAACTGATGATGAGAAAGAGTATGAACATAAGCTTAGTATAAACTAAGAGTTGAAACATGTGAGTGTAGCCGAGTACACTCAAAAGTTGAGATCCAAAGTATGCAAGTTCAACTAATGAGGAGACAAGATTTCTTGCTACAAGGTATGTAAGTAATTTCACTTAAAATGTTAATTGTAATGAGTTACATGTGTTTTAATTATTGATACTACATATTGTAGAATATGTGTAAAATATGTGAACACATAAAAGATTAATTGAAATTACATGTGCTAGAGAATTGTGAGTATAAGGTGTAGTAATCGATATCGAGATGAGAATCTCGTGTCCATTTGAGGTAAAGTTTACATATCACATAATGAGTGCTTTGTGATTATGTATAACCGAGATTATAAGTGGTTGCTTGATGAGTACTTAGCAACCATGGAGAAATGTGTAAAATGAGCATATACATGGTAAGAAATATATAAAGAATGATATGGTATATATATATATATATATATATATATATATATATATATATATATATATATATATATATATATATATATATTGCTTGTTGTTTCACAGATGTGACGAGATTTCTGTGTACGAGTATTGTGTGGCTGAGACCACATGTTCTGTGGGGCCACATAACTAGTACTTATGAATGATCACAATGAATGGTTGAGATAGCCAAAAGAGTATGAGTTGAGAAAGACAATGAGTGTGTAGTTGATTGCACACAATAACTGATTTTGAGTTGACATGCTGAGAGATAAATTATGTAGTTTAGAGTTGTCATATAATGAGATATTTGTGACAGAGTTATCAGAGGACACTCGAGTAACCACATAAAGAGTACCTTGTGGTTATAATTGAGAGAACCTAGAGTGGTTCAAGTAGGCCTAATTGGCCTAGAGATTGGGTTAATTACCTAATAAATGTGATCGAGACCACATATTCAGTGGGGTCACATATTGAGTAAATGTGATCGAGACCACATATTCAGTGGGGTCACATATTGAGTAAATGTGATTGAGACCACATATTCAGTGGGGTCACATATTGAGTAAATGTGATCGAGACCATATATTCAGTGGGGTCACATATTGAGTAAATGTGATCGAGACCACATATTCAGTGGGGTCACATATTGAGTAAATGTGATCGAGACCACATATTCAGTGGGGTCACATATTGAGTAAATGTGATTGAGACCACATATTCAGTGGGGTCACATATTGAGTAAACGTGATTGAGACCACATATTTGGTGGGGTCACATATTGAGTAAACATGATTGAGATCACATATTTGGTGGGGTCATATATTGAGTAAAGGTGGTTGAGACTACATATATTGTGGGACCATATAGCGAATAAACATGGTTGAGACCTTTTATGGGGCCATGTATTGACTAGTTGAGGTTGAGATCATATACTTCTGTGGGACCACATAACGAGTACCTTGTGGTTAAAATAGTGAAGACTGTTCTGATTCAGACAAAAGGAGGAGTGATAGTGGGTCTATATGGTTTGAGACCGTAGCGGAGACCCGCTAGAGTCAAATAGAAGATGGATTAAAATCGGAGGATGGTACGAGGTACCATGATCTGATTAGAGGACGGTACGAAGTACCGTGAGATAGCGATGAATGGCGAGTTTGGAGAACAGTACGAGGTACTATAAAACAGTGTTGAATGATGAGACAAAGGATGGTACGGGGTACCAAGAGCTGAGGCAGAGTGGTGTTATAATGTTGTACTTGTGTGTAAACAAGTATGTACTGTGTAGTGATATAGAGTGTTGAGACTGCACTATCCTTGAGTGTGGATATGTATGGTATAGATGTGGACCTATACAATTTGAGACTTTATGGGTTAAAAAAAAGACGAATCAGAGGCGGAGTAACAGTATTAGAGTACTGTGAGATAATACAGTGAGTAATACTATTGAGAAATGTTGCTGTGAGTAAGAGCATTTGTTATTTGGTCGTGTTGAGAATGTGTGAGGTTTCTTTCATATTGAATGAGATAAAATTTTATAAATACATGATAAGAAGATATGAGTTAAAAAGAAGAGGAAAGTAATCGTGATTGTGATTGATAGGATTCGTTCCTTAGCAATCAAACCAATTACTGCCAATGAGGGAAATGTGTGAATGTCGAGATGACAAAACTATTATTCGTATGAGACAATGGATAGTAGATTTTGCTATAAAAATAATTTTGAGTTATTTTCTTGAGATTAACGAGTTAGTCGGGTGATGAGATATGATCTCACCGTAGAGATTGCGGTGTCAGATGTTATTATTTGAGTCATGTGCAGAGATTTCAGTGAGCCATAAGTATGACCTATTGGTGTCATACGGATGAATTAGAGATTGCGGTGATAATGACGGAGATGTGGTGAGAGGAAAAATCCTTACTGATGGTATGTCAGGAGGAATATATGCGGTTGTGTTAAAAATTTATTAGATAATAATTTATTGAGTTTGATAGAGCTAATGATTTAGTGAGAATGTAATGTGGGTTATCCACATAAGAGAGGATATAATGAGTGAGTGCATCGATAGAAACAACATAAGGTATTTTGTTGAACTGGTATGAAGAGGAGCCACTTTGATGGAGGATTGCAAATTGTATATTGGGTAAAAACCTAATATGTGTACTAAGGTGGGAGCAGAGATGAATGAGTTATGTAGCATGATTGAGACAGTTGAATATCGATATCATCGTGTTTTATGAGTGTTTCTTCTACCCTAATCGATAAGGATGTGCAAATAGGAGGATTCAATAACTGTGAGTTATTATTAGAGGAGTAAACTCAGAGACAATTAATGTGAAAGTGATGAGACCAATTTTCTTATTGAGTTAGAGTTAACCGTATCATGGAGATTTGAAATCATTGTGGACAGATGCCAAATAATGATAGTGGTTGGAGTATCAATTGAAGAGTGAGGTGAGATAGCTTGGTGTCAATAATACCATAGCAACGTGTGTGGCCTGAAAGAGTGAGTATTGTCCTATGTAGCAGTGATGATAGCCAATATCACTACAGAGATCATCTCGTGAGGATGATGGCGGGTATTACCTATATTATGAGTAAATGAGATGCGACAGTATGTACATGTCATATGAGCTGACGAGAGGATAATATCATTGTCATACGGAATGTGAAATTACGGTGGTGAGGTGGTTGTATAAACCATACCTGTTCCAAGAGATTCCGAGGATGGAATCTTTTGAAGGGGGTAAGAACTTGTAATACCGTGTTTTTAAATTATAGAGATTTCGAGTTAATCTTGGTGTTATTGAGATGATTGTGTATGTTGGAGAATTGATTTAGACTATGGTGTTATAACCAAGTCTAGCGAACAGGAGCCCGGTACGCGAAATTTGGGGGTTCCACATACTGAGCCAATATAAGATGAGTAATTATCAAGGTTGTAAAAATCGTTTGACGGTAGCTTGGCGGTCGGGTGGGGTTAAGGGATTAATCGGACTAATCGGAGATTAGTCGGGGATTAATCGGAGACCCTAAATTATAAAGGAATTTATTTAAAAATATATAAATATAAAAAATAGCAAAGTTTCATTCATTTTTATTTCGAGATGCACATCAAAGATTATTTATTTGTTTGTTTTTATTCTTTAATATTGATTTTTTTCAGTATTCTTGAGTTATTAGAGAGTGTTTGTGCAATCATTTAAAAATAAAAAAATAAAAAATAAATTAAAAAGTTCAAAAAAATTAGAAAATGACCGCCAAGACCGATTAATCGGCCGCCAAGGCCGATTTTTGCAGCAAACCGCCAAGATGACCGATTAGGCCTAATCGTAATCGGTTGAAGACCGCCAAGCGATTAATCGCCGATTAATCGGCCGCCAAGGCCGATTTCTGCAACACTGGTAATTATAATTCATTCTTATGATTGAATTGTGAATTAACAGGTTGCTATTGATTTTAATTGGTTGAGATAACCAAATTTACAAACTGAGAAATAAGAGTTATATCTTGTAGTATGTAATATGTATGTTGTACATATATGTGTTTTATTTTGATATTGCGGTGGCTAGAGTTAGAGAGGTTCTGTTATCTGTAGATAACAAGAGACGAGTTATATTCTAATTGAGTATAAGAATAGATTATATGATATAGAGGTTGAATTAAAGAGCCTTTGAGTTAAATTGTTATAGTTATGAGAATTGCTTATTATGTATTGCTAATTGTGAAAATGAGTACCGTTGAGAATGAAAATGAGTTTACAAGCAGTACCAGTTATGGTACTTATTGATGAGTTGATGTATACTAATAATTTGCTGGCATTGTAAGCAAAGGTGAATTGCAGGTTTCAGCTAAAAGAAAGAGGTGCTTATTTGCTAATGAGAATAACAAGAGAGGAGAATGAGAATATTCATGGAGAGACATATGTGGATTATGTTGGAGATTACTCACTAAGCTTTATAAGCTTACACTTGAGTGTTTTGTTGTTTTGCAGGTATCTGTAGCTGTGATAGGGGAAGGCATGTGATAAAGAGAGACGGACGATTTAGAGCCTGTCCTTTAGTTGTGTTAGGTTTATTTGTAATGCCTGGTCAAACTGTAAGGACCTTTTTTTTGTAATTAAATATATTGATAACATCTTGTTTACGTGGTTTGAGTACAAGTATGCCCATTTTGATGTATTATTGCTTGAAAATTTTTGGGTGTACTTTGTATGAGAAACCGGGTGTTACACTGATTCATGTAAACATCCTCAGTCAACTTTCCATTAAGGAAAGCGGTTTTGACGTCCATCTGCCAAATTTCATAGTCATGAAATGCAGCTATGGCCAGCATAATCCTAATAGACTTTATCTTGGCTACTGGTGAGAAGGTCTCGTCATAGTCAACCCCTGGGGTTTGAGTAAATCCCTTCGCAACCAGTCTTGCCTTGAAAGTGTGTACTTTTCCGTCCATGTCGGTCTTCTTCTTGAAGATCCATTTGCACCCGACTGTCTTTCGACCCGGTACGTTGTCAACCAAGTTCCAAACTTGATTGTCATACATGGACTTGATCTCGCTATCCATGGCCTCTTTCCACTTGGCAGACTCGGGGCCCGCCACTGCTTCCTGGTAGTTAGCTGGTTCATCCAAATTTATCAGTGTCCTATCACTGACAAACGTGTCCCCATCCGAAGTTATATGGAACCCATAAAACTCGGGTGGCATGCTAACCCTACCGGAACGCCTAAGAGGTAAGGATACATCTGTCGGACCAACATGAACTTCTTCCTCATGTTAGTTGCTAGTTTCTCCTAAGGTTGCGTCATCTGATGACTCTTGAATTTCTTCCAGATCAATGGTACTCCCACTGTCCTCTTTGAATATGAGCTCTCTCTCTCGAAAGACCGCTCGTCTAGCTACAAAGACCACGTCCTCGCTCGGTCTGTAGAATAGATATCCAAAGGACTGTTTAGGATAACCAAGGAAGAAACACCTTTCGCTTCTTTCTGCGAGTTTGTCTTGAGTCTCTCGTCTAACGAAAGCCTCACAACCCCAGACCTTGATGTGTGCTAACGAGGGAACTTTCCCTGTCCACATCTCATGAGGTGTTTTAGCAACCTTCTTAGTTGGGACAAGATTGAGCATATGGGCGGCAGTATCTAAGGCATACCCCCAGAAGTGAATGGGAAGTGAAGCTCGACTCATCATGGAGCGAACCATGTCCAACAGGGTTTGGTTGCGCCTCTCTGCAACACCGTTCAACTGTGGTGTCCTGGGAGGTGTCAACTGCGAAACTATTCTGCATTCCTTTAGATAGTCTAGGAACTCGATACTTAGATACTCTCCGCCTCTGTCGGACCTGAGCATCTTTATCTTCCTGCCTAATTGATTCTCTACCTCGTTCTTAAATTCTTTGAACTTTTCAAAGGTGTCCGACTTGTGCTTGATCAAGTAGATATAACCGTATCTACTAAAATCGTCGGTAAAGGTCACGTAGAACCGCGTGCCATTCTTTGTGGTTGATCTGAATGGACCACACACATCCGTGTGAATGATGTCCAGCAGACCCTCGCCTCTTTCAAAAGACAATTTGAAAGGTGATTTAGTCATCTTGCCCAACAGACAAGATTCGCATACATCATCCGACCTGAGGTCGAATGATTCCAACACTCCATCCTTTTGGAGTTGGACTATGCGTTTCTTGCTGATGTGCCCAAGCCGACTATGCCACAGACATGCCTTTTCTACACCACTAGTAGAATGAATATAATTTACACTATGTCCTAAATTGTCAACACATTCAACAGTTTCATATACACCATCACAAGGATAAGCAGTAAAAATCAAAATACCATTTTTGAAAATAGAAATCGAGCCAATTTTATTATCAAAAGAAAATTGAAATCCTTGTCTGAACAATGCGTGAAATGAAATAATGTTTCTTGCCATTTCTGGCGAATAGCAACAATCAAATAACTCTAAGCTAACATCACTACTAAGCACTAAACTATAAACGCCGATCTTGGTAACAGGGGACGATCTCCTATTGCCCATGATCAGGTTCAGTCTACCGTGCTCCACCTCCCTGCTTTCCTTTAGGCCCTGCAGATCAGAACAAATGTGAAAACCACATCCTGTATCAAGGACCCAAGTGTGACACCCCTCGCTAGGGTTTAATAATTTAAAACATTTACTTCCAAATATAACTTCATTAATTCAAAAAGAAGTTTCATCATCGCGGAAATTTGGTCCCAAAAACTTCAAAAGTTGTTTAATAATGTATAGCGAGGAAGTATCATAATTCAAGTACAAAAACAAGGTTTAAATGGCCACACATCCCGTGGTCTTCTAAAATTCCCGCCTCGCCTTAATCTCCTAGCCTTAACCTGAGTACACATCAAAGCAGTTAGGCAATGGAAATGCCTAGTGAGTTACCCGAGGCTATCTCGTTATGAGTGGAAAGGATAACCTTAACACCCGAGACAACCTCCAAAAATATCTTTTACACTTATATAGATTTAAGATAAAACTTCATAAGGTTTTCTCAAAATAGAAAGTCATGATATGCATATGCAATGCAACTAACCCCACCCATGTCCATCTCATACAGTCCATCTCACCTCAATGGCACCCACCTAAGTTCACAAGCAAACACACGGAGCATAATACTTGATTCCCGTATGGGTTGAAACTAAGACTAGTGGCCATTACACTAGCCTCATGAGGGGTAGCAACTCCCTCATGCAAATTCCCTAATGTCGGGAACTACTCCTCACCCTCTTTGTTTTAGAGAAGGGTCAAACTCATATAAACTCCTCACCCTCTTTGTTTTAGAGAAGGGTCAAACTCGTCATCAAGGCATCTCACGGTCAAACCCCATCCTACATGTAATGTAATGCACAAATAGGATGTCCAAATGTTTCTCAAAACCTCTTTGTATAATTTACAAGATTTACATTGAAAAGACTCAGTTTGATGTTATGCACACATAAGGTTTATGCAACATTTAACACATAGAAGTATGCATGATAGTTGTAATAAAACATCAAGTTAAAAGGGGGATGTGTACTCCCGGTAACTCACCTCTCTTACGTCCCAAAGTAGGATGTTACTCCTTGCTTCACTTCGATTACTCCTCTCCTACAAGAAATAATATTCAATATTACTAATAGCTCTAGACTAGTTAAACTTCACTAATTAAGAGTAAAATCTTAGTTAAACATTGTCTAGAAATGAGTTCAAGTCTTAGAACCCAAAGCCCAAACTGTGGA
Organism: Cichorium intybus; assembly: GCA_023525715.1. Lineage (NCBI taxonomy): Eukaryota > Viridiplantae > Streptophyta > Magnoliopsida > Asterales > Asteraceae > Cichorium > Cichorium intybus. Next base: position 21,815,675 of record CM042010.1, on the reverse strand, counting down.
GCCCAAACTCAAAAAGTACCCAAAACTGGTCAGCGAATTACACGGGTCGTGTAATATATTACACGGGTCGTGTAATTCACTGGTTCAAACAGCACGGGTCGTGTTCCTTCAGCACGGGTCGTGCTTTACCCAGTTCCAGCTCCGATTTTGGTCATTTTCACTTCATTTTGGTCCAATTCAAGGTCTAATACTACCCCAAACTTCTAGATATCAAAAGGACATTATTTCTATCTAAATTACTCATCATTTGATCCAAACAAATCATCCAATAACCTCTTCATTGAATCAAATCCATGTTCTAATCCCAATTTGCATCACAACCTTAGATCAAGGAATGTCCAATTCCAATCAAACAATTGATCAATGATTCATGAGGTTCCTTCTTCCATTGGATTGAAGTCACTAGGAACACTTAAGCTCTTCATAGAACACATTTAAGATGCAAGTTGATCAAACCATTAAGATTTCACCCATTTATGTGTTTTTCCCCAAAAATTAGGGTTTATGAGTATCAACCAACATTCAAATGGTTCTCCAAGCATGAAATCATTGCATTGAAAAGAGATAATTATAAGAAATCATATGCTACACTTTTGGGATCATAGAGTTCATTTCCCCCAACTATGAAACCCGAATTTGAACTTGATCTACCCAAGATGGTGGGTTTTTAACATGGATATTAGATTTCTTACCTCAAATCTTCAATTGGTTGATGTGAATCACTTAGATCTTGTTAAAAACAATCCTCTCCACTTGCATCTCCTGAAAATCGCCCTCTTCCCCCTTCTCTCTCTCAATTCTCGATCTATAAGGGGAAATGGGTTTTTCCCCAAACTTAAACTCCCATCTTTTTCAGTTTTTGCAACTTAATCCCTCCAGATTTTAGATTATGTCATAATTGCACTAGAAGTCCTTCCCCAACACATCTAAAATATTTATTACAATCTAAGTCCTTATTTTTTTGAACTCCATATGAGGAAATTCCATTTATACCCTTATTAAGTCATTTTAGACTAGTTACTTCCTCAACTTCACATTTAAATAAATTTTACTTTTAAACGATTATTATAATTATCAAATTCATTATTTTTATTCAATAAATTATTTACCCTAGATAGAGGATGTTACAATTACCTTCCCCTTAAGAAGATTCCGTCCTCGGAATCTCGGCTTCTCCAAAAAGGTGTGGATACCTCTTCCGCATTTCATCTTCCGTTTCCCACGTGAGATTTGCTCCCAACGAATGCTTCCACTTGACAAGAACCAAGTCAATCATCTTCTTCCTTAGCTTTTTAACCTTTCTATCCAAAATCTCCTCCGGTTCTTCTATAAGTCTCTTGTTTTCATCCACCCGAATTTCCTCTAAGGGTAGGAAGTCGACCTTATCCCCAAGCCACTTCCTAAGATAACACACGTGGAAAACATTGTGAATTCCATACAACTCCGGTGGCAATTCAAGTCTATAAGCTTGTTTTCCAATCTTCTCCAACACATTCAACGGTCCAATATACCTTGGATTAAGCTTTCCTCTTTTCCCAAAACGTATGATTCCTCTCCAAGGTGACACCTTAAGTAACACTTGATCTCCCACTTGAAATGCCATGGGTCGATTCTTCAAATTGGCATAACTCTTTTGTCTACTTTGGGCCGCCTTCATCCGTTCCCTAATCACCTCCACTTTTTCCGCGGTCTCTTGAATCAAACTAGGCCCCACCAACACCTTTTCCCCCGCTTGTAACCAACATGAAGGTGATCTACACTTTCTTCCATACAAGGCTTCATACGGAGACATCTTTATGGATGAATGATAACTATTGTTGTAAGAAAACTCAATCAAAGGAAGATGTCTATCCCAGCTTCCCCCAAAATCTAACACACACGCACGTAGCATATCTTCCAACGTTTGTATCGTTCTCTCACTTTGCCCATCGGTTTGAGGATGATAAGCCGTACTCAAACATAACTTGGTCCCCAATACCTCTTGCATGCTTTTCCAAAAATGTGATGTAAACCGACTGTCCCGATCCGACACAATGGATAATGGCACTCCGTGCCTCCGAATGACTTCATCCCTATATAGTTCCGCAAACTTATCAACAGGCCATGTTTCTCTTGCCGCAAGAAATAATGCACTTTTAGTCAACCGGTCCACAATGACCCAAATCATATCATGACCACTTCTTGTTCGCGGTAATTTGGTAACAAAATCCATAGTGATCTTTTCCCATTTCCATTCCGGGACCTCCAATGGCTCGAGATCCCCATAAGGTCTTTGATGCTCGGTTTTCACTAAAGAACACGTTAAGCACTTGTTGACATACTTAGCAATATCCACTTTCATGGTCGGCCACCAATACAAAGGCTTCAAATCCATATACATTTTTGTACATCCGGGATGAATGGAATATTTGGTCTTATGAGCCTCATCAAGAATCAATTCTCTTTTTCCACCATACAACGGTACCCAAACACGACTTTGAAATGTTTTCAATCCGTGAGAATTTTCTTCAAAGATCACTGACTTGCCAAGTCTTTCTTCTTTAATGTTACCCTCTTCTTGAGCTCTTTCTTGAACACTCTTCAACATGTCAACTAGTGTGGATACCACTTCAATTCTTAATGCTTTAACTCTTCTTTTCTCACTAATTTCTTTTCTACTCAACGCATCCGCCACAATGTTCGCTTTACCCGGGTGGTAAAGGATTTCACAATCATAATCCTTGAACACTTCAATCCACCGCCTTTGCCTCACGTTCAAGTCCTTTTGACTAAATAAATATTGCAAACTTTGATGATCCGTGAAGAGTTTGCATTGAGTGCCATAAAGATAATGCCTCCAAATCTTCAATGCATGAATCACCGCCGCCAACTCCTTATCATGCGTGGGATAATTCAACTCGTGCTCCTTTAATTGTCGTGACGCATACGCGATAACCTTTCCTCTCTGAGTAAGAACACATCCGATGCCCAAACCCGACGCGTCACTATAAACCGCAAAATCTTCGGTGCCCTCCGGAAGGGACAAAATAGGAGCTTCACACAACTTATTCTTCAACAACTCGAATTCCTTATCTTGTTTGCTGGTCCATACAAACTTCTCATTCTTCTTGGTCAACGAAGTCAACGGACATGCAATCTTGGAAAACCCTTCTATGAAACGTCTATAATATCCCGCCAATCCAAGAAAGCTTCTTATTTCGGTTGGATTCTTCGGTTTCTCCCAATTCATTACTGCTTCAATCTTTGCCGGGTCCACTTTAATTCCATCTTTATTCACTACATGCCCAAGAAATTGAACTTCCCCGATCCAAAACTCGCACTTGGAAAACTTTGCATACAAGTTCTCTCTTTTTAGAGTTTCGAGTACCATCTTCAAATGTTCTTTATGCTCCGCCTCCGACTTTGAGTAAATGAGGATGTCATCAATAAACACAATCACAAACTTGTCAAGGAACGGTTTACACACCCGATTCATGAGATCCATGAAAGCTGCGGGCGCATTTGTTAACCCGAAAGGCATTACAAGAAACTCGAAATGCCCATATCTTGTTCGAAAGGCCGTTTTCTCTACGTCTTCATCTTTTACTTTCAATTGATGATAACCCGACCGAAGATCAATTTTTGAAAAGTAACCCGCACCTTGCAATTGATCAAATAAATCGTCAATACGAGGTAAAGGATACCGGTTCTTGATAGTCACTTTGTTGAGATCCCGGTAGTCAATACACATTCTCATGGAGCCATCCTTTTTCTTCACAAATAAGATTGGAGCTCCCCAAGGGGAAGAGCTAGGCCTAATGAAACCCTTATCAAGAAGCTCTTGCAATTGGGTCATCAACTCCTTCAATTCCGCGGGTGCCAAACGATACGGAGCTTTGGCTAAAGGCGCGGTTCCGGGTACTAAGTCGATACGAAACTCCACTTGACGATCCGGTGGCAAACCGGGTAGATCATCGGGGAAAACCTCGGGAAAATCTCGTACCACTTCAATATCTTCCAAAGTCTTCTTTTCCTTTACGGTGTCTACCACATACGCTAAATAAGATTGACAACCCTTCCTCAAACATCTTCTTGCTTTCATCACATTGATCACACTAGTGGGCACTCTTCTTTTGTCCCCATAGATAAGAATCGGTTCTCCTTCGGATGTCTTCACTCTCACCATCTTCTTACCACATAGAATTTCAGCGTCATACTTTGCAAGCCAATCCATACCGAGTACGACATCAAATCCACCAACATCCAAAAGTATGAGATCAACCCAAAATTCCGCCCCACTACACTCCACCTTTACATGCGATATCTCTTTACTCACAATTTTGCTTGCACCACCCGCTACATCTATCACTAGCTCATACTCAAGTTTATGCAAAGGTAATTGTAGTCTTTTTGCAAAATTAGGTGACACATGGGAATAAGTAGCCCCCGAATCAAAAAGCATAGAAGCGGGTAGAGAGTTAACAAGAAATATACCTGACACCACATTCGCCTTCTCCCTAGCTTCCTCTTCAGTCATTTGAAAAGCCCTTCCTCGAGTTCGAGGTGCTTCGCTTCTCCCACCTCCACTACCTTCCTTCTTCTTTGTGGTGCACTCGTTCGCCTTGTGCCCGAAATCTCCACATTGGTAGCACTTGAAACCCTTAGGACACGCGTTTGAGAAATGTCCTTTCTCACCACACTTGAAACATATACCATCTTCCTTGGCTTTGGATATGGCTTCACCACTCTTTCCTCTACCATCAAATTTCAGTTTCTTTTGTTCGGTTGCTCCTTTTCCACGTGAGTCGTGGCCTTCCTTTCTCTTGTTTGCAAATTGGGGTCTCTCCTTGTCTCGTTCTTCTAATGTCTTTTCAATCTTCCTTGCCTTCCTCATGGCAACTTCAAGAGTAGTAGCTTCAAAGTTAAGTCGGTAGTTCCAAGGCAAACCTCCCACGTATTGATCCACTTTAGTGGCCTCATCTGGGGCCAATCTTCTAGCAAAGCTCAAAAGTTTCCTGAATTTAGCATTGTACTCCGTGATTGTCATTTTGTCTTTCTTCAAGTCAAGGAATTTTCTTTCAAGATCACGGATCTCCTCTTTAGTACAAAACCTCTCCTTCATCTTTTCCAAGAATACATCCCAAGTTAAGCTTTCCAACACATGCAACTCCATCATTTGTTTAGTCTCCAACCACCACTCAAGAGCCGTTTCCTTGAGAGTAGTGATTGCGAAGTTCACGCGTTGATCATCACCGCATTGACAAGCATAAAAGGCCATTTCGATCTCAATTACCCAATTGTGGAGTACAACCGGGTCTAGAGTCCCATTGTAAGTAGGTGGCTTGCAAGAGTTGAAGTCCTTGAAACTACACCTTTTCCTTGGTGTTACCATGTCTTGGGACACAGTGTTACTAGGTGGTCCATGTTGCATACTATCGTACGAACTACTTGTATCATGCCCACCCGAAGCGGTGTTATCCCCAAACAAATTTCTCACTTCATCTCTCAATCGCACTTCTTGATCCTCCATTAACTCTTTCATCTTACCAATCATCTTTACTTCTTGCTTGGCCATTAAGTCAAGCATCATCTTCTCAATGCTTGCAAGGGAAATGGGTTGTGATTGAGCCTCATCACCTGCCCCACTTCCTTGAACTTCACCCGACGGAACCATGCTACGAGTGTTCACCATTCTGAGAAAGATAAACATTAATCTTGTGGTATATAATTAGTTAACTAATACATAACCCTCACTCATGAGCACCTTAAGTTTAAGTCTAAGTACTAATCCTAGTACCTAATTCACTTAAACCAATGCTCTGATACCAAATTGTGACACCCCTCGCTAGGGTTTAATAATTTAAAACATTTACTTCCAAATATAACTTCATTAATTCAAAAAGAAGTTTCATCATCGCGGAAATTTGGTCCCAAAAACTTCAAAAGTTGTTTAATAATGTATAGCGAGGAAGTATCATAATTCAAGTACAAAAACAAGGTTTAAATGGCCACACATCCCGTGGTCTTCTAAAATTCCCGCCTCGCCTTAATCTCCTAGCCTTAACCTGAGTACACATCAAAGCAGTTAGGCAATGGAAATGCCTAGTGAGTTACCCGAGGCTATCTCGTTATGAGTGGAAAGGATAACCTTAACACCCGAGACAACCTCCAAAAATATCTTTTACACTTATATAGATTTAAGATAAAACTTCATAAGGTTTTCTCAAAATAGAAAGTCATGATATGCATATGCAATGCAACTAACCCCACCCATGTCCATCTCATACAGTCCATCTCACCTCAATGGCACCCACCTAAGTTCACAAGCAAACGCACGGAGCATAATACTTGATTCTCGTATGGGTTGAAACTAAGACTAGTGGCCATTACACTAGCCTCATGAGGGGTAGCAACTCCCTCATGCAAATTCCCTAATGTCGGGAACTACTCCTCACCCTCTTTGTTTTAGAGAAGGGTCAAACTCATATAAACTCCTCACCCTCTTTGTTTTAGAGAAGGGTCAAACTCGTCATCAAGGCATCTCACGGTCAAACCCCATCCTACATGTAATGTAATGCACAAATAGGATGTCCAAATGTTTCTCAAAACCTCTTTGTATAATTTACAAGATTTACATTGAAAAGACTCAGTTTGATGTTATGCACACATAAGGTTTATGCAACATTTAACACATAGAAGTATGCATGATAGTTGTAATAAAACATCAAGTTAAAAGGGGGATGTGTACTCCCGGTAACTCACCTCTCTTACGTCCCAAAGTAGGATGTTACTCCTTGCTTCACTTCGATTACTCCTCTCCTACAAGAAATAATATTCAATATTACTAATAGCTCTAGACTAGTTAAACTTCACTAATTAAGAGTAAAATCTTAGTTAAACATTGTCTAGAAATGAGTTCAAGTCTTAGAACCCAAAGCCCAAACTGTGGAGCCCAAACTCAAAAAGTACCCAAAACTGGTCAGCGAATTACACGGGTCGTGTAATATATTACACGGGTCGTGTAATTCACTGGTTCAAACAGCACGGGTCGTGTTCCTTCAGCACGGGTCGTGCTTTACCCAGTTCCAGCTCCGATTTTGGTCATTTTCACTTCATTTTGGTCCAATTCAAGGTCTAATACTACCCCAAACTTCTAGATATCAAAAGGACATTATTTCTATCTAAATTACTCATCATTTGATCCAAACAAATCATCCAATAACCTCTTCATTGAATCAAATCCATGTTCTAATCCCAATTTGCATCACAACCTTAGATCAAGGAATGTCCAATTCCAATCAAACAATTGATCAATGATTCATGAGGTTCCTTCTTCCATTGGATTGAAGTCACTAGGAACACTTAAGCTCTTCATAGAACACATTTAAGATGCAAGTTGATCAAACCATTAAGATTTCACCCATTGATGGGTTTTTCCCCAAAAATTAGGGTTTATGAGTATCAACCAACATTCAAATGGTTCTCCAAGCATGAAATCATTGCATTGAAAAGAGATAATTATAAGAAATCATATGCTACACTTTTGGGATCATAGAGTTCATTTCCCCCAACTATGAAACCCGAATTTGAACTTGATCTACCCAAGATGGTGGGTTTTTAACATGGATATTAGATTTCTTACCTCAAATCTTCAATTGGTTGATGTGAATCACTTAGATCTTGTTAAAAACAATCCTCTCCACTTGCATCTCCTGAAAATCGCCCTCTTCCCCCTTCTCTCTCTCAATTCTCGATCTATAAGGGGAAATGGGTTTTTCCCCAAACTTAAACTCCCATCTTTTTCAGTTTTTGCAACTTAATCCCTCCAGATTTTAGATTATGTCATAATTGCACTAGAAGTCCTTCCCCAACACATCTAAAATATTTATTACAATCTAAGTCCTTATTTTTTTGAACTCCATATGAGGAAATTCCATTTATACCCTTATTAAGTCATTTTAGACTAGTTACTTCCTCAACTTCACATTTAAATAAATTTTACTTTTAAACGATTATTATAATTATCAAATTCATTATTTTTATTCAATAAATTATTTACCCTAGATAGAGGATGTTACACCAAGAATTAGAAGATGGTGAGTTTTTAGAGATAGTGTATATACCTGCTGTCGATGGCTTTACTTTCCCATCATTGACATCCTACAAGTATTTGGGGCAGCTTCTCTTCCAATGGCCCTTCTCTTTGCAATAAAAACAGTTGGCTTCATCGGGGTTGGCCACAAAAGGAATCTGGGAAGACTTAGTTCTCGAGCCATTGCTTGACGACCCGACCTGAACCTTTTCCCTCCAATTTTTCTTACGAGGGCCCTTCCTTTTTCTTTCCTTTGCCACTTCCAATGGCTAGGACGGGCTGATTAACCGAGGGTACACTTTTACCCTTCATCCCGTCCTCAGCAACCCGAAGCATACGATGCAACTCAGTCAGGTTAGCCTGATTGTTGTTCAAATGATAAGCCAGCCTGAACTGGTCATAAGAACACGGTAAGGAGTTAAGCACTATGTCAACGGCCAGCTCCTCAGGTACAGGCATCGCAAGCTTTCTAAGTCGCTCCACATAACCTTGCATTCTATGCACATGAGCGCAGATGGACTCTCCATCTTTAGGTTTGCTGTTCGTGAAGTCCTTGACCACCTCGCACCTCTCGATGCGCTCTTGCTTGCGGAACTTTTCCGCAAGCTCCTTGTGCATCTCAAAGGGCCAGTAGTTTTCGTATATCCTTTGTAATTCGGGGTTCATTGTGGCGATCATGATGCAGGCCACTTTGGTCGCATCATCAGAATGTTTTTGGTACAAGGCAATCTCCTCGGGAGTAGTAGTTTCAGGGTCAATGTCGACAAGCTCGATCTCGAGGACATACTCTTTGTTCTCGTACCTCAGAGCCATCTTGATATTTCTAATCCAGTTATTGTAGTTTGTCCCGTTCAATTGAACCTTGGAACACAGTGAGAGGATAGAGGGAACACTGGAGTTTGAGTGGGGAGCGGATTGATCAGCAGAAGACATCTATAAAAGAAGGTAAGTTTAATTAGATACTTGTCGGTCCTTATAAAAACCCAATATAAAATATGGCTAGGATCCAACTATAACAATTTGCAACATAGAAGAGGGATGTCGTAATCTATAAGCAAATTTTATAAAGGTAGACGAATGACGATTCAGCCAATTCCACCGCGGAAAAATAATCTTATTATAAATGGAATTCTTAGTTTCTTTTGAGATTTATTGAACTGTTCAATAGCATGTTTAATCTCGGATATGCCCCACCGTTTGTGACTGGGATGCCGAGGATCACAAACCGGGTGTGAATAACCATGCAAATTAGCTTGGTACTCTCGGGTTCCATTATCATCTCAAATTGATGTGCCGGTTAACCACACACGCTCCATCAACAATGATAACACTCGAGACACCCATTGCCACTCTTTATGAACCCCCATTGGTGTGCCGGTAAACCACACACGCTCCACCAACGTTTCATAAAGTGCAATGTGCAATTTCATGGGGTAGCATCAAATTCACATTTTTCCTAAAGTAACTAGATTGGGATTTTGTGTAAAGGTTCTAGTACTTTGATCATTATACTTTTAATGATTAAGTGGTCCTATCAAAACTGTTCGGCTAACGACCCTCCACTGATCAGGCGAGCGGTGGGCGAGAGTGTTCACCCATTAGACCGCCATTTTATAAGCAGCCTCCTTATACCCACTTTATAGATCAGCTTCGTGAATGATGCCTACTATTGAATTGACTGACCAATTTTATCTTATACATATAGTATTAACAATTAATAACATATATAAGATGTATTTTAAAACTCTTTAAAATATTCCAGGTTTATCCTTTAATTTTACCAATTTAACTATTAAATTTAAAATTAAATTAAACCGTTAAAATTCGATTTAATTATCCTTTAATTAACAATTAATTAAAATAATTAAATCTTAATATTTTAAACATTTAAAATATTTTTTCCGGATTTAATCCATAATTTTCGCAAATTCTAAAAATAATTAAATCCTTTGAATTATCTTTTATTTAAAAATTAATTAAATTAATTCAAATGTAGATAGGTTTATCCAAATTAATCCAATTAATTAAAACCTATCTTAAACCCCTTAGATTTCGATTTCAAGAAATAGGTTTAAGGTTATCCATTTAATAAACCAATTAAAGTTACCAAAAATAGAAAACCTCCTAAAACCCTAATAGGTCAAAACGAAAAACACTAAGGGTGGAATTAGGGTTTCCAAAACCCTAATCCAAAAAGTCGATCCACATGAAATTAGGGTTTATAAGCTTTAAACCCCAATTTAAGGAAAAACAGTTATAACCATTCAACAAGAAAACAAACAAAAACTCTGATACCACTGAAAGGTTTTCTGCAAACCATGAACTAAATAACCTAAGTTCACATGCAACCTATGAGGATCTATGTTTTCTTCTAATTGAACATATAACAAAAACTTAGAGGCCAATAAAAGAAACCAAAGATTAAAACAGAAAAACCAACCTTAATTTCTTGGAAGCTGAGCAGCAAAATTATCCTGCCTCAAATGAAAGTCACACCCAAGCTAGGAGGAGAGGGGATCGAAATTCCAGAGAGAAAATAATAGAATGAGCAACTGATAATGAAGTCTAGGGGTCCCTATTTATAGGGAACCAAGTGGCAAAGCTAAACCCTAGCCGCAGCCCATTTTTCCGGATTATCTGTACGCGTGCCGCGGCCAAAACGTTTGCGCGTCGCGCGCCGCAATTCAACTATTGAATTTGTACGACTTTAATCCCTGACCTCCTGATTAATCTAATTAATGCCACCGAAATTAATCGAATTAATTTCTGATTAATTATTAATCAAATAATATTATTTCTAATATATTATCTCCATAATATATTAACAAACAATATCTTGATTTATTAGTCAAATAATAAATCAACCCTTTTTCTCTACTTAACTTTCCAACAAACCTCCAGCTATGAGGGCAACCCAAATAGACTATGCTACTATTAATTAGGTAAATACTAATTATTAGTCATGGCTTAGACACCTAATCCAACAAATCGCCATTCGCGACTGTCGAGTTGGATGATGTCCAGCCAGGCAGATCGTATAGTCTCTGGCGGCTGGTTGTCCGTCTGGGTGCTGGCAAGACATGCCGCTAGCGTGCTGGCGGGCCGCTGTATGTATCCGTGCGATACACTATCAAGTCCCCCAAGTCTGGGTAGTCAAGGCGATGACGTGCTCTAGTTTTGACTAGCAAGATTAGAGAAGTAGCGGTTCGCTTTCCGAGAAAATCGGCGTCATTATGGTTGACGTGAGTGATGTGACCCATCTGTTTCCATCATTAGGAATGTTTTCCAATTTCCCGCTTTCTCTCCTCTTTATACTATCCTTTTAGGGTTTTCGGTTTCTCCCTTTTCATTTTACTCTCCTTGCTTGCTTTTATTCTTCCTTTGTCATCTTCTTTCTTTTCCTCATCTCCCCCTTCTTTTTTCCTTAAAAATGGCGGAACATGATCGACAAGAGATTCCCGACGACGTTTATGGTCCTTTGGTTGAACGATATGGTTTTCAGCCGGAGGATGGGATTCTCCTTCCCAGCGCCGACGTAGGGTTTTCCCTTCGTCCAGAGGGGAAAACCGGTGTTTATCTGAAAACTTTTGACGCTGGGTACCGTCTTCCAACATCTGATTTCATGAGTGAAGTTCTACGTCGCAACAGCGTCGGTTTGCATCAGTTAACACCAAACTCTGTCAACAAAATAGTAGCTTTCGAGCTCTTGTGCCGCAGTTTAGGTATTGTGCCTGATTTCTATGTGTTTAAGCATTATTTTCGTTTCCCTGCTTCTGGGGAGAATTACGCTTTCTATAGAAGAACCACTGTACATACGCTGATTCCGGAGCCCAAGTATTCGCCTAAAAATTGGCAAGATAAGTGGTTGTGGGTTAATATCTCTCGTGTTGGTACGGTGCATTATCGGACTGGTGCTGCTTCTGACCAGATTCCCAAATTGTTTCCTCATCAAGAGCAAATAGTGAAGACTCTAAATGGTTTCAGCGTCGTTCCGGAGGAGTTTCTTGAGTTTATTCTGGCCGGTGGGGGGTTTGAGTACGGTATGGCGTATGCGAGGGAAGATGCCGGAGTTTTACGTATTGCGGAAAAGTACGGACTGTCCTTTTCCCGCTTTTCATTTTCTTGTTAACTGATTTCTGATTCCCTTTTGTTTTGCTTTTTTTTGCTTTGCAGATACCCCGTGTAAAGTACCTTTCGAGGATGTTCTTGCTAAGGAGTAGGGAAAAGGAGAACTGAGATATCGCAAAATTGATTTGATTGACAAGGTAGCTGCATCATTTGTCTTTCGCAATCTAGAAATTGCTGTGCGGGCCCAAGAGATACAGGATTCGGATGACAAAAAGACCAAGGAAGGCGCGTCTGGGAGTGTGCCTTTAATAGATGCGAAGGTTGGAGGCTTGTCGAAAGGTGACCGTGAAGAATCTTCTGAGTCGATGCAAGATAGTAAGGAGGGTATTCTGAGGGGGTCTGCCAGGCTGGCGAACAAGAGGAAATTGGCATGGGAATCGATGGGAGGGTCGGAGAATCCTCCGGACACAAGATTGATTAGGAGGGTAAATCGTCGTCATCTGTTGAACAAATTGAGGCAGGATGATCTTGGCATAATAACTATTCCTGACGATGAGGGGGTGAATGCTGGTGAAAAGAAGGTCCCTATAGAGTCTGAGAGTACTGGCGGTGAAGATCATGACGAGGAGTTGTCATTTGACCCAAAGATCTTGTCTGGCTCCGGTGGGATGGAGGGTTTGGGAGGCGATGGAGGTGATGGTTTTGATGCTAGTGTTGGAGGTGAGGACGGGTCTGGGAATGGTGGTGGCAGAGGTGCGGCTTTGGATACCCATGTGTTTACTGATTTCTCATCTCTGCCGTTTGTTCCTGAGTGGAAGCTTGTCAATGGGTCCCATTTGTTTCCTCAGGAGAATGCTGTCGATTTCGCTCTCCATGCGTTTCCTCCGGCTGCGGAGGCCGAGATGGAGAGCTTTTCACATGATAATCTGGTGAGTACTTTGAGATTTGCTTCTACCCAATCGGCTTATTATTTGGCAGCCGCAGCTAAGAGGATAGAGCGCTTATCAACCTCTTCTTCTCTCCAAGAATCTCTGAAGCTCGAAGCTTGCAATGCTTTGGCTAAAAGTGCCCGTTTACGCGGGATGAATGTGGAGTTGGAAGCTCAGATTGCTCGGTTGGAGGCTGCAGCCCGCCAATTTGACCAAAAGTGCGAGATACTGGTTGCTGAAAAGATGTCTGTGGAGGAGCAGGTGGAGAAGCTTAATCGGGATAATGAGGCATTGATGATTCGATTGGAGAATGTGGATGTTGAATTATGTGAGAAAGATCGTCTCTTGGAAGAAAAAGGGGTTGCTTTGGAGAAGGTAGAAAAAGATCTCAAATGGGTCGTGGAAGAGGGTGCTGCTAGGACTGTGGAGAGAGTATTTCTGATTCCCGAGTTCATGCATGGGATCAACCGCATCCGTCGAACAAGTTATGTGGCTGGTGAAGAGGCGGGTAGGCATGGTCTTCGTCAAGAGTTGAAGATTAGTGGTCCAGATGTTGGGGAGGGAGGATCAGCTTCTGAGTATGCCAGGGAGGTTGATGATGCAATGGAGGAATTCGTGTCCCTTGATTATGCGGGATTATTAAGTTTGGGGGAGCTTGGGGTGGATGGCTTGAAGGAATTGCTTAGGGTGGAGGCTGATGGGTAAATTGTTTGTTTGCATCTTTCCATATGGTTGTAATGGTGTTCTTGGATAATCTCTTTTCTTTTTAGCTGGTTTAGGACTGTTGTGGACAAATGTTTTTATTTGTGTGTATGATACAAGGTTGTGGTTATGTTTTGGTCTTGTTTGGTTGGTTATATCTATAAACTGCTCTTTTGTTGAAATGGTGCTTGGTTGTTTGTGCTGCATATGCTTTAGTTCGAATGGTATTAAGTTATTCATAAAGTTATGAATTTTAATATAGGTGGTGCTCGGCCAATTGTATTAAGTTGCGACTTAATACTGATGGTGCTCGGCCAATTATGTTAAGTTGTGACTTAACGTAGGTGGTGCTCGGCCATTTGTATTAAGTTGTGACTTAATACGGGTGGTGCTCGGCCAGTTATGTTAAGTTATGACTTAACGTAGGTGGTGCTCGGCCATTTGTATTAAGTTGTGACTTAATACGGGTGGTGCTCGGCCAATTATGTTAAGTTGTGACTTAGCGTAGGTGGTGCTCGGCCATTTGTATTAAGTTGTGACTTAATACGGGTGGTGCTCGGCCAATTATGTTAAGTTGTGACTTAACATAGGTGGTGCTCGGCCATTTGTATTAATTGGTTGGGTGATCAGGCCAGCCAATATGCGTAAACATAAACGTCATGCTATAGAGTTTTCAAAACCCAATTCTTTGCAACATTAAATCCATTACACGTGTTTGAAGGTACAAATAAAAAAGTTATGTTGCAATTGAGGTTCAAGTCGCCTTGCATTAGTCCTTAGAAATGAAAACTCTTCAAATGCTGAATGTTCCATGTCCTTGGTATCGGGTTGCCGTCCATGGTCTCCAGCGCGTATGCCCCGTTCCGGTGTGCCTCTACTACCTTGTATGGGCCTTCCCAAGTTGGGCCTAACTTCCCCTTGGCTGAGCATGGCTGACTTCATTCTTTCGCAGTACCAAATCGCCTACCTTAAATGCCCTTTCTTTTACCCAACTGTTGTAGTACCTTTCCGTGTTAGACTTATACATTGCCTGTCTGATGCTGGCAAGTTCACGTATTTCTTCTAGTAAATCCAAATTGTGTCTTAGTTCCTCCTCCGTCTTTTCAGAGCTGAAGGCAGAAACCCGTAGGGAGGTTATGGAGAGTTCCGGCGGGAGCATTTCTTCCGACCCGTACACCAGGCTGAATGGTGTTTCTTGCGTGCTGGTTCTTGGTGTTGCTCGATAGGACCAAAGAAGGCTCGGTAGCTCCTCCACCCAGTTGCCTTTGGCCTTTCCCAGTCGCTTCTTAATTCCATTCACCATGGTGCGGTTGGTAACTTCCGTCTGACCATTAGCTTGTGGATGAGAAACCGATGTGAATTGCTACTGGATTTGCCTTTCCTCGCACCATCCGCGAAAGGGATTTTCAGCAAACTGCAGCCCATTGTCACTGATTAAAATCCGTGGGGTGCCAAACCTAGTGAGTGTATGTTTCCACATAAATTTGATGATGCTACGCCTAGTTATAGAGGCTACAGGCTCTGCCTCTACCCATTTGGTGAAATAATCGACTGCCACGATTAAGAATTTTACTCTTCCGGGAGCCTCTGGGAAAGGTCGTACAATATCAATGCCCCACTGGAAGAATGGGCATGGGCTTGTTATGCTCGTCAAAGTAGTTGCGGGTAGATTTTGAGTTGGAGAAAAGGTATGTCATTCTACACATTTGCGTGTTATCTCCATTGCGTCAGAGTGGATGTCGGGCCACTAAAATCCCATTCGCAGGACTTTGCCCGTTAACGCCCTTGCTCCCTCATGGGCTCCTGCCAGCCCCGAGTGTATTTCGTCTAGCGCACGACATCCTTCTTCCTTTGTTATACATTTTAGCCAAGGGGTCAAGTATCCTTTTTTGTAAAGGTTTCCTTCGATGATTTCAAAGTTAGGGGCTTTAACCCGGATCTTGCGGGCTTTCGTATCATCTTCTGGCAGGATTCCATGTTGGAGATATTCCATGAATGGGGTGCTCCAGGTCGTTGATCCCTCTGATGTTTCGTTGACTTGTCTTTCTTCGATACTGCTTTCAGGTAACACCTCGACTAACACCTTTTTGGTCAAATGGTCGAACGATGTTGAGGCTAGTTTACTCAGGGCGTCAGCTCGTCTATTCTCTGACCGAGGAATCTGTTTGATTGAGAAACTACCAAAATATTTTGTTAGCTTTTGCACCGCTTCCATGTATTTTTGCATTCGTTTGTCTCTGGCTTCGTACTGGCCGTTTATCTGGTTTGTTACCAATAACGAGTCACTCAGTGGTGTCACTTGTTTTGCCCCATTTTCAATTGCCAGTCGAAATCCTGACAATAAGGCTTCATATTCTGCTTCATTATTCGACATTCGGAAGTCGAAGCGCAATGCATACGTAATTTCCTCGCCTTGAGGACTTTTCAAAATGAATCCTGCTCCTGACCCTTCCTTTCCGGCTGCTCCATCAGTGAATAAAGTCCATTCGCACAGTTGTTCCTTGACGGGAGAACGCGTGACAGTCGGTGTGTCTATAGGTGGTTGGTCAGGGACTTCAATTAAGAAGTCCGCTAGCGCTTGTGCCTTAATGCCCGTGCGAGGTCGTTAAGTGATGGCGTGCTCTCCCAGCTCTATAGCCCATTTGGCTAGTCTTCCGGAGTTTTCTGGCTTTAGTAGAATCTGCTTAAGCGGCTGACTGGTGAGTACTTCAACGTGGTGCGCCTGGAAGTATCGGCGGAGACGCCTGGTAGCGTGTACTAGTGCTAGTACCAGTTTCTCGAGCATTGGATAATTGATTTCCGGGCCTTGGAGTGCTCGACTGATGAAATACATTGGGAATTGTGTGTTATTCCTTTCCACCACAAATACCACCGAAATGGCTTCATGCGACGCAGACAAGTACATGGATAAAATTTCACCTGGTGTGGGACTAGTCAGCGTAGGTAAGTTGCTCAATGCTTGTTTAAGGTTCTGCCAAGCTCCGTCAGCTGCAACTGTCCACCTGAACCCCTCCTTGTTGACTTCCCCTTTTAGTGTGTTAAAGAGTGGCAGGGCTTTCTCTGCCGACTTTGCAATGAAACGCCCTAATGCTGTTAATTTTCCATTCAATGTTTGCATCTCTTTCAACGTGACTGGAGGCTTGGTCTCGAGGGCATCTTGTACTGTAGTAGGATTGGGGAGGATGCCCTGGTTTGTCACGTAATATCCCAGAAAATGACCTTCTTCTACGCCAAACACGCATTTCGCTAGGTTTAGCTTCATCTTCGCTTGCTTTAATGTTTTTAATGTCTCTTCCATGTTTGTTATCAACACGGTTTCCTCCAAGATTTTGATTACCATATCATCGACGTAGACTTCGATGTTTCGTCCAATTTGATTGCGGAATAATTGGTCTACCAGTCGCTGATATGTTGCACCTGCATTCTTCAATCCGAAGGGCATTTTCCTGTAACAAAATGTTCCTCGATCGGTGTAGAATGCCGTTTTCTCTTCGTCCTCTTTTTTCATTTGTATTTGGTGATAACCCTTGTATGCATCTAGAAAACATTTCCATCGAAAACCTTGAAGTGATTCGACTTTTTGATCTATCTCTGGCAGAGGATAACAATCTTTAGGACAAGCCTTGTTTAGATCTGTGTAGTCTATACACATCCTCCAACTTCCGTCGCTCTTCTTGACCATCACCGGATTGGCAATCCAGTCAGGGAAAATGGCTTCCCTCAGTATTCCTGCTGCAACCAATTTGGACACTTCCACATTAATTGCCATGTTTCGCTCACCCGCCTGGCCCCTCTTTTTCTGCTTGATTGTACTGCTTCCAGGCTTAACATTTAGACTGTGCTCTATTACGTCTCTGTCCACTCCCACCATGTCTGCAGGCTCCCATGCAAAAACGTGTTTATACTGTTTAAGGAGGATAATCACTTTCTTTCTCGTGGTCATGGGCAACATGGTACCGATGTGAACCGGTTGCTCGGGGTAATCTTGGTTAATGACTTCTTTATCGTTTAGTTCTTCTTTCCTAGCTTTCTTGACTGGTCTAATAATGTCATTTGGTTGCATGACTTGACAGCAGCTTAGGGTCTGAGGGCTTGCGGCCATAACGCAGGCTACCCCATCTAGTGTTCTGAATTTCAGGAGGCCATGCACCGTAGATGCCACTGCCCTAAATTTCAGTAGTCCTGGTCGTCCCAGGATCATATTGTGCTCCGAGGGTGCTCTTACAATAATGAATTCGATGAGTGAGGTTTTATGGAGTTTTCCGTCAAAACTCTTCAGCGTGAAGGGTAGAGAAATGGTTCCAATTGGCCATATGCTGTGGCCAGTGAACCCTACTAGTCGCCCTCTGGCGGGCTTCAGCTCTTCCTTGATGATTTGTGGCAGTAAGTTAAAACAATGTTCGTGTATAATGTCAGCAGCACTTCCGCTATCCACGCATACTCTATGGATTTTGATATTTTGGACATACCCAGTGAGTACCAGAGGGTTGTCTCCTTGCCAGCTTTCAGGTCTCGGGTCGTTAATTGAAAAACTCAAGTTCAGAGGGCCAACGTCACGGCGTATATGTTATTTATCAAAGCGATCAGGTCGCCTCTGACTAGCTCGGATGGCCAGAATCTCGAGAGCCTTACCACCTGCTTTATCATCCTTCCTTCCTCTTTCGACCTTTCTTTCTGCCTCGAATTGCTCTCGTAGTTTTCTCGCTGTTTCTACGAGATTACCCTTCAGTTGTTTCTCTTCCATTTCTTTCTTCAACATGGCACAATCGATGGTGTCATGAGCCCTGCTCTTATGATATTCGCAATACCGTTGTCTACTGTCTGGGGCTCTACTCGTGGTGGATTCTTTAACTGCGTAGATATCCGCTTGCCTATTCCGGGGTTCCTCCTTGTAAAGTGGATTGAATCGTCGTGAAGGTCTACCTCCTCTCGGAGGGAGATTGGAATGGCCATGGCGTCGGCTGTGAGAATGATAACGATCGTGTCGCTTGTATTGGCCGTCGGTGGTTGCTTTGATATATTGTTGTTTCTCCGCCGTACCTTCTTCCTGTCTAAGGAACCTTTCGACTCGTTCCTTTAGTTCATGTCGGGTTTGCGGGGGTCTTCCTAGAAATTTCCGGGATAAAGGACCAGGTAACAATCCCCAAGTGAACGCTCCTGTCACCATGCGATCATCCTGTCCCGGTACATCCAATGTAGCCTTGTTAAATCGCCTGAAGTAATCCTTCACAGACTCGCCTTCCCGCTGTTTGCAACCCATTATAGCGTGATTATCGCCCCTATATTTGCGTAGTTGCATGAAATTTGTGAGAAACAATTGTTTCAACTGCTCAAAGTTGTATATACTGTTTGGTGCCAAGCTTTTGAACCATGCACCCGCGTTCCCGTCCAGTGTTGTCGGGAAATACGTGCACCAGAAGCGCTGATCTAACTTTAGCGAGGTCATGTGCCACTCATAGGTGTCGATGTGGCTGTCTGGGCATGTGGTTCCATTGTATACCTTCAGCGTTGGGAGTTTAGCAGTACTCAGAATCTCGTAATCCAGGAGCTCCTTGACAAAGGGGGAACGCGGTGCAGTTATTGTCGGGATTGGATTCAGTGTTTGCGGTTGGAACGATTGGTAGAATGGCGCAAATGGGTATTGTGGTGTCATGTAGGGTGGGTTCATTATCGGAGCAGTAGGGTAACTGTTAACATAAAACGGTGGTGTGGTGAATTGAGTTGGAGGGGTGGGGGCGCTTACAAAGAAATTCTGTGGAACGGTGGGTGTTGGAGACGGGGTCGATGGTGTTCCCGCGGCAAATAGTGGTGGAAAAGGCGGCATAAAACTCGCTGGGACAGGGGTTGGCGCTGATGTTCCCGCCACTATGGAAGCAACAAATGGAGGTGGGAACGGCAGTTGTGTTGCTGTTGGCCCTGTGTGAAGGAAAGGATTAAGATAGGGCAGCGGCGGCGTCAACAGAGTTGGCATCGGGGTTTCCCACGGTGAGACGGTTGTTATGGGCGATGCAGTCGCCGGAGTCGGGGGCGTAACCGCTCCTAGAGACGTCATGGGTCGTATTGGGCTTCACAGGGCGCGCCCTATTGACTACCCGATGGCGTCGCCATTCAAGGTTGGGAGATCGTAGTTCTTTGCTTCGTCACACAAACGGATGGCGCCAATGATGAGAACTCTAGCCTCGAAATGGTCTTCTGGATGACGGAACCTTTGACCTGAGTTCACAACAACGGAGAAAAGGGGTCAGACGCTCTCTGAGAGGCGATCCCGGGAGGGCGCTCTGATGGTTAAGTCAGTACGGTGATCGGAAAGTATGGATTGAGTACGAAAAGTGAGAGTGAGTGGCGATATGTGATGATGATCTCACCAAAGGAGTGATCATCATATACCGTTATACCTGCGTGGGGACCACTTGTCAGTTGGTAGCGGATCTTTACCTTATTGGTCGATCGTCTGCCGCTATCTGTGATTGGCTCATTCATCTAGCCAGGTGGTAGCTCGTGGACCATCTGGTTCGTTCGTGGCTTAACAGATCGCACGATGATCGTTACAGGGTGATGTGTCACTCTGTTATTGGTACATATGGCAATTAGCCATTCGCGACTGTCGAGTTGGATGACGTCCAGCCAGGCAGATCGTATAGTCTCTAGAGTCTGACTGTCCGTGTGGGTGCTGGCGGGCCGCTGTATGTATCCGTGCGATACACTATCAATATATATATATATATATATATATATATATATATATATATATATATATATATATATATATATATATATATATATATATATATATATATATATATATATATATATATATATATATATATATATACACACACACACACACACACACACACACACACACACACACACACCTCACTACTTATTAAACACCCGCTACTGAGATTTTTTGTCTTTTCTTTTTTCTTGTTTTTGTTATTCTTTTTTGTTTTTCTTTTGTATTATTATTATGATTATTATCTAATATTATCTTAATTATTACAAATAAACTAATGATTACAATAAAATAATTAATAGTAATAAAGATAAAAAATTATTCATCATCAAATAAATCAATCGTGTCAATATTGCAATTATTGCATGCTACATTTGGTACAAAGGAGACATTTTGTCAAGCATTATACAAGGTTTTCTATCCAACAACATTTTATGATTTGTACGTATGTGAAAATAATAAAACATGAGGCATTTGTTACACTCCTTCTAAATCAACCATTTCATAACCATTACCATGAACGTAGGCGATAACAACAGATGCATGATTTGGGATATCTTGCTTGCCATACCAAAGTGGTATAATGAACAATAACACCATATCCATTAGCAATAAGAATGATAGTGCTTGAAATAATCAACCAATATTTAGATACAACAAACAACCCTATAGAGAAATTCTAATATTGACTTATGTTGTTTAGAAAATCACCATAAATCATTACGTACTCGATAGGATGTGCTATTAACTTGTTGTATAAACCCGATTAAATTTGTTGCCAATAATCTTCCTAATAATCAAAGTAAACTGTTATAGCCAGAAATCTACAATTTCCATATCTAATCACATATGTAATGTGACAGGCGTAAGCATGAAATCCAAGTGGAATTTCATTCATAAGTGGATCTGAGTTATATATTGGTTTTCATGGTTGAAGTATCAGTTATACATAAATTCATCTTGGTTGAAGAATGGGTTTGACATTGAAGGTTCTCAAAACCAATAAATGTTATGCATTTTTTGTTACTATTTAAATCATGCAAATTAGTCCCCATATAATCTAGCATATACATAAAAAAAACTATGTCTACTAGGATATGGAGTTGGTAAGGGGTTAGAAGGGCAATGTAGGGTACTGATTTTTAGTGTTGTTTTCTTAATCATGGACGTCCATGAGTATTTTTTTCGAGTAGTTGGATTAACAAACATAGTTGTTGATGGCGAACAAGTTCCCCTCAATTTTCTCAACAAAAAAAATTGTGTTTGCCTTCATTTTTCAGGTTAGGAATTTTTTTAAGCAATCCACACCATCTTCACAACCTAATGTATCATATTCTGTGGTACGCGAAACTTTGTTAAAATCAAGCTTCCGCCAAAAGTTATCAATACAGCTTGGTTGTATCGATTGATCCGTATTAGAATAAATTACAATTTCATACGCACAATGTAACCCATAACTATATATGACACACATGACAACCATAATCATCCTCGATTATTTGGTGTGCCTTAGGTCGATCCAACTCCGTTATTTGGTTTTGTTTAAAAGATGAAAATTTCTAAATTAATAAAATATTATAAATATTCAAATAATTAATACTGGGTAACACATTAGTTTAAATAACAAATTATAACAATTAATGAATAATTTGGATGAAATATTAATATTTTAAATAACAAGTTATAATTATAAATCTTTTAAATAATCCTAAGAATAAATAAAATGATTAAAATATATATTTTAAATATCTAGCAATTTTAAAATGGTGTTACCATATATACCCCTCTGTTATTAGTTATATTCTCTAAAATCCATCGCATAAAAAAGGGTTTCATCATATCAACTCTTTTTAATCATATATATTTAAGTTTAATTACCACAACCCTTTATTACTTATTGCACCACATCTTGATTTTTTTTATTTTGGTATTCATTATTTTTCTACTATTATTATTATATTTTTATTTTTTATTATTATGAGATTATTATTATTATTATTATTATTATTATTATCTTTATTAAAATAGATTATAGATTTGGTTCTTATGGTTTACACGCATCTACAATTTTAGTCTAACATTTTAATTTTTTGGTACAGCTCCTCCATATGGTTTCCAAAAGTTAAATGCATAGCTAGTGAGATTAACTTCATTAATTTCCTATACGTTAAATGCATGTAAATGACTATTGTACTCTTTTTTTTATTTTCTTGACATTATTGAAAAAAATTTAGAGAATATTTGTGTAAAATATTTACTAATGAAATAATTTATCGTAAAAAGGAACTAATTATTTAGCCACTTTCACAACATAAATTACACTCCTTGTTGCATAATAATTGATAACACTCAATTTAATAATCGATTACACTCAATTTATTCATAAATTAAGCTTATTATTGCTTAATAACCAAAATGAAATGATGGCATAACTCACACTTCAACCTAAAGCAACTTGTGTATAATTCAAATCCACATACCTTTTAAACTTAACAAGAATTCCATCCATAAATCACTCAAATAAAAAGATGTATATAGATATGAAAATTTTGGATTTCGGGAAATAGGTGTTTCTCACAATTAAAGTGAAGATGATCGTCAAAAAATTTTATAGGATTTATACAAGTTATTAGCACACACTACAGACAAGGTGCGACGACGTGCTTCCCGCTAAGGTTCGGTCTACAAGACGTCTAAAATCACCTACCTATTATTGCATATATTCATGGTAACCCTTATATGAATGTTGATTTATAAAGAGTGTATATAATACCTACTATTATACTATTACGGCATAACTACAGAGCGCATCATTTTGTTGGATGGGAAACCGTGTATGATGCTCAACGGAATGCTTACATTCTACCAAATACACCTAGCAATAATTGTAATATTCTAAGA
Source organism: Cichorium intybus (assembly GCA_023525715.1). Lineage (NCBI taxonomy): Eukaryota > Viridiplantae > Streptophyta > Magnoliopsida > Asterales > Asteraceae > Cichorium > Cichorium intybus. The sequence continues at coordinate 21,792,268 of CM042010.1, read as the reverse complement.
TTTGTTGAATCTGGTAGCTATTAATAAGCAAATAAATTTATATTTTCATAAAATTATTATTTTAATTTTTGTATTAATGTCTTTAAAATAACATAAAAATAATAACAACAACACCAATAATAAGATAATATAGAATAATCATAATTTTAATCTAAGCAATAATAAAAAAAACAACACAAAATAAAAGTATTAGATCAAACACAGAGGCTACCACAAACAACAGGGACCACATGCTTAATTTACTCTAATAACAATAAATAATAATAATAATGAGATCTAATAATAATAATAATAATAATAATAATAATAATCCAATTTAAAATAAAAATAAAGATTAAACGCACAGATTATCACAAACCACATGAACAGTTCGTATGATTGACTCTAATAATAATACTACTAAGAATCATAATAATAATAAAATGAAGATAATAATAATAATAATAATAATAATAATAATAATAATTTATTAAAACATTGAAAAAGGACAACAAAAGAAAAAAAAAACAATATGAGACAAAATATCAAATTAATGTGTAGAATCACCTTAAAACTATTCACACAACTCTCATTAGTCTATTCTAGTCCTTTTTTCTTTTTCTAGTTATTTTGTCTTTTTCTTGTTTTTGATATTATCATCATTATTAAGAGTAAATTACTGATAACAATAACATAATTAATAGTCAAAAACTAATAAAAAGATTATTCATAATAAAAAATCAACCTTGGCAATATTACAATTATTACTAGGGTTGTTCACTATTTGGATAAAATCGAATTGTCCAATTGGATTATTTGGTTTGGATATTTGGATATTTGGATTGGTTTTTAAGCAAAACCGAATTATTATTTTGGATTGGTTTTGATTTATAAAACAAGAACCGAATACTCCAAAAAATTGAATAGACAATTCTTTATTTATTTATTTATACTTTTATTCTTTAATTATATATTTATTTATTTATTGAATTCTAATAAATTGTTTTTAGTAGATTAGAACTTGCCGCCCAATGAAAAACCTTAATATATATTTTTTCTTAATGGTTTTTTGTCTGTAAAATATAAATTGTAATTTATTTTTATTAGTAGTTATTTATAAATTGTAATTCACAACTAAATAGTTTGTTTTCGTTTGTTTATTAGATTCGGCTAATATATATATATATATATATATATATATATATATATATATATATATATATATATATATATATATATATATATATATATATATATATATATATATATATTGTTTAAAATGACTCGATACATGAAAACCAAATTAAAAAAAACCGATCCAACCGAATTGTAATTTGCTTGGTTTGGATCGGATTTGAATTTTATTTTGGACTATGTGGATCCGTGTTTTGAAAACCAAAATCTGTTTGGATTCACTAGATTGGATCGAATTGAACCGATCTATCCAAACAAACACCATGCTTCATTTAGTGGAACATAAGCATTTAGTCGGACACTATACAATGTTTTTCATCCAACCAAAAACGTTCTGATGTGTACGTACACAAAAATTACAAAACATGAGGCATTGAATATGCTCATTGTAAATCAACAATCACATAATGATTACCATGAACGTGATCGATACCAACAGATGCATGATTTGGGATGAAGGGTAATACCAAAATGGGTTACATGTTGAAAAATATTGGTTGCTTGGATAATGAACAATTAAATCGTTCTGTTAGCAATAAGAATAACACTGTCTGGCATAATCAACCACTATTAGTATTAAGTATTAGTATTCAGATACTAGAAAGCTTGATCATGATAAATTCAACGATCGACTTATGTTGTTTAAAAAATCATCATAAATCACTACGTAGTATACAGGTTGTGCTAATAACTCGTATATATTTGACAGAATTTGCAACCAACAATCTTCACTATGACCAAGAGAAACTGCTATAGCATGATATCCACAATTTCCTTTTCCAATCACATCTTTAATGTGACTAGAAAACTTGATCAACCAGTATTCATATAATCAACCAGTATTAATATTCGGATACTAGAAAACTTGATCCTGATAAATTCAATGATCAACTTATGTTGTTTACAAAATCACCATAAATCATTACGTACTATACAGGTTGTGCTAGTAACTCGTATAAATTTGACTGACTTTGCAGCCAATAATCTTCACTATGACCAAGAGAAACTGCCATAACATGATATCCACAATTTCCTTTTTCCAATCATATCTTTAATGTGACTGATGTGTGGATGAAATTCATGTGGAATGTCATTCATAAGTGGATTTTAGTTATACATTGTATTTTCTTGGTTGAAGTATGAGTTATGCGTGAATTCATCTTGGTTCAACAATGAGTTGGATATTGAAGGTTCTCGAAACGAATACATGATATGCCTTATGGTTCCTGATTTAAATCAAAGAAATTAGTCCTCATATAATCTGACATATATGTAGAAAAACTACGTTTATATGGATCTTGAGTTGGTAGGGGTTGGGTGGGCTGGGGTACTCATTTTGACGTGTTTGTTCAATCATTGAAATTCCCCTTATTTTTCTCAAAAGAACCGTATTTCTCTTCATTCGTCCGGTTTGTGAAGCTTTTTTTAAGCAAATCTATATCATCTTCAAGATAGAATGTATTATCCTTGTAGTAAGCAAATTTTTGTTTATATCAAGCTTCCGCTAAAATTTATTGATACACCCTAGCGGTATCAGTTGGCTTGTACTAGAATAAATTACAATTTCGTGTGCACAATGTAACTCACAACTATGATGTACTTGACAATCATAATCGTCCTCAATTATTTGCTGTGCGTCCAATCGATCCAACTTGGTTATTTGGTTTTGTATAAATAGCTGAAAATTTCTAAATTATTAAATTATTATAAAAATATTCAATGAATTGGTAATCCACAAAATATTAGAAATGAAGTATGAGATCATCATTTTTATTAATAATGTCAAAAAAAAAACCAAATAAAATAGAAAATGAGTATAATGGTCATTAATGACATTTAATATATAGGAATTGATGAAATTAATCACAAGGACCACACATGTAACATTTGGAAACCACCTAGATAAACCATGTTAACAAATTAAAAAGTTGGATTAAAAGTGTAGATGGATGTAAACCACATAGGCCAAAACTTAAAAGGATGTATAACTAGCAATGATGGTATTGAATAGTAGCACCCCAAAATTATCTCAATTTGACGACATATTTGCTGCAAACTAGCAACAGTAATTTGTCCATCAATCTGTCAGAAAACACCGACGAAATATGGACTACTTAATTCTGCATACGTTGTTAATCCTTTTCTTAGCAGTCATATATTGTAAAAAATTCCATGAATGGACAGGAAGAATACAACATACTTTGTTGTGAAATAAGATGTAAAGACATGATACCATGTCCTGACAATAGTTGGTTTATATGAACACGATATGTTCTATTCTCTTATTAATAAAACTTTAGATATTAAATGAAACTATATCAAACCTGACGCAGGAAACTTACATGTGAATAATAATATAGTGCCACTTATGGAAGTGTTTGAATAAGAAATAATCAAAGGTGGAATATTCTACAACTTACATTGAATGGTACTCTTCAAAGTAACTTGTGTTAAAGTTGACGTGAAATTGTCTTTACCACCAAATGAACTTCCAAATTAGTTAAAGACCCTACCACAGCAATACAGCATGCATGTTCCGACTCTTTCCAATTTTGGATGTAATATATGTGGTTGTAATATACGTTATTTAGAAAATATTTCGTACGTATTAGTCTTATGGGAACACAATTGTATTTACATATTTTTCATTAGATTATGATAAATATATAGAAAACAAACACTACTAGAAAAAATATTTTCCGACGGCACTTTTCTTCGGAAAACCGCAGGTAAAAGGCATTATTGATTGGAAGTTCCGTCGGAAAACACCTTCGTTAATTTTCTGTCTGAAATATTTGTAAAGAACTCCAACAAATGCTTTTTACCGACAGTTTACCACAAGAATGCTTTACTAACAGATTACCAACAGTTTTCCAGGACTTTCTATATTTTTAGTGACGGACAATTCTGTGACTAAAATGAATTTTTGTTTAGAAAAAATTTGAATTTATTTTAAGAAAAACTAGGTTTTTTTCTAGCTCAAAATGGATAAGAGACCCGATACATCTATAATAACACATAGCCAATACATTAAGTTATAGTAATTCAAATCCAATACATTTATCTATCCTAGAAAAAATCCAATACATTTACCTATTCTAGAAAAAATCCAATACATTTACCTATTAAAATCAAAAAGATAATACACACATTAGACGTTTACCACAATAGAAAGAAATTTAATACGCAATATGGCTGTCCTCACTGTCATTGTTTATAACTTCATTAGACTTGTATAAACAGCCTCTATATCTACATAAGAAGGTGTGTCTAACAAACTAATTAAAATCATATTATCCAACCAACCAATACCAAAAGGAAAAGGAAATATATATGTATGGTTATTGTCGCAAAAAAGAGTGTACCGTTGATACTCATTTTCTGAAAGGTGTTGGTGTATCTGACTCCACAAATTATATTTTACCATAATAACAACGTTACTGTATTTGTTACAAATTTCTATTATCGGTAAAGAAATACGAGTATGATGCTGCAATGGATAAGAAATTGTAAGTATGTTGTTATTTATATGTAAAGGAATGTAAGTATGTTTATATAATGGGTAAAGAAATGCAAGTACGTTGCTTATATACATAAAAGATATAGTATGTTGCCCATATTAGCAAAAAGAGTATCGTATATTGCTATTTACCATCATTTTCTCATTTTATGAAAATAATATTTCCTCACACGTGTTTGGCATAAACTTTGTAACCAAGACTCACCTGTCATGTAGGTAATTGTGTTGATCACCATCTTTTGTGAATAGTACATCTGTCTTTTCTGCAAGTGAAACCTGTGAAATACCATGTGAAAGGTTAGAATAGAATAACAAAGTAAGTTACTAGGAGTGGTATGATTGATACCTTGGAACACATATATTTTTCCAGGGATACTACCATGCTCCCAAGGGAGAGTAACAATGATGTTCCTAAGTCCTAACTAACTTAATGTTGGAGAAGAAAATGCGCTACAATGATGAGTGATTGTTAGGCTAGAATATTCTTTGTGTATTAGGAAAGATTATGTTTTCTCCTATAAATAGAAGTGGAATTGGTCATCTTATAAGTGCACCAAAAACATGTAGTCCTCTAGATAGAGAGAGTGGTTGGGAAATCTCTCACAAGCCTTTGTTCTTGAGAAGTCGCCTTCTATATATATCGAAGTTAATAAAAACCCATCAATGCCCAAACATCGCCCTACATTATTGGCTTTCACCCAAGCTTCACCAACTCATACATGACACATATTCCACCATACACTCTTCGTCATACATGCCTATATTACGTTCAGTATGTAGTAAAATATGGCCTCCGATATTCCATCAAACACTACCAAAGGTTGACCTCATCCTTATGTCTTTGACATGCATGCTCTATACAACATGCCATTATTCTTTTTAATCATGCCAATGAAAAATCTTCGGTATATACCGAAGCTAGTCAAACACCTTCGCCATACATCCCATGTACACTTCAATCTTTTAATGCTAGCGAGCCAACCCTTCTGTAAATAATGAAGCTAAGTCAAAACCTATTATACTTTTTTGCCCACTTATTTTCTTTTAAAACCATTAAACCCATATTTCTTATAACCAATTTTTAACACCAAATTACCACACTCACTATCAAAAGCTACTCTTGATTAAAGAACATGCTCACTATTTCATTTTATGTCTTCCTACAAGAGGTTATTCAAAGAAATTATTCTTAAGAGCTTTAGATTAATGTTCCAACAATTTCTTTTACTTATTGTTAAACTCAATAATGTGGATTTTATTCCGCTCTTTGTTGCGGATCAGTGAATCAAGGTTGACAGAGCAGCTTCGAACTAACGATCGACGAATTAGATGTCCAGATTAAGCAACTTCAAATTGGCGATTTTATTTATCTAAGGTCCCGCGACGAGTGCCAGCCGGTGCCGGTGCCGGTGCCGGTGCCGGTGCCGGTGCCGGTGCCGGTGCCGGTGCCATGCCGGTGCCCGTGCCCGTGCCGTCGATAGCGAATAGCGACAAGGTCACCTATACACTACGTAGCGATAGCGATCACATAGCACCCGCTATTAGCGATAGACTTCTAGAAAATAAAATTTATATATTATCTTCATCTATTATAGCAATTATAACTAATAAATAAGCAAACCCATAATAATAGCTTAAATGTGTTTTCAAACATGAAAATGACAATTACTTGTTGAAAATACAATTCAAAAATCGTCTGAATCCTCGTATAAGGGTTCATCATCCACTTCTTGTTCCACAAAATCTTTATAAGCCTCAATATCATTTTCCTTATCTATTAAATGTTTTCCTCTAGACCGTGAGCTTGATGCATCGGTTCCTTCTTTCCTCCCACCCACCGTAACAAGTCGTCATCGTGGAACACGTGTACCGTTTTCATCCCATAAGACACCCGTCAACCACTAAGTCGGATCTTGAACATTCGAGTGGTCCAAGATAATCGAGTCAATCGTATCCCGCATAATATACCTTCTTCTTAAAGCCCGATTATACTTTACATAAACTAAATCATTTAGTTTTTGTTGTTCAAGTCAGTTTCTTTTTTTAGAATGAAGCTACAAAAATCAAATGTAACTATTAGCAAATAATGTAAGTTATAAAATACTTCTATATTAAAATTGAAGTCAACAATAATAAGCTATTTACATGTTCAAATACGCTCCATTTACGTTCACACCCCGAGGAGCTACATGTAAGACTCAACACCTTAATGACAACCTTTTTCAGTGTCGGTGTCGATGCTCCATATTGTTTCCATCACTCCGCTAATTTAGTATTAAAATAAATAAATTAGTAAGTTAAAAATTAATATATTTATAATATGCTAATTTTATACCTGGTGAAAGTTGTGCTCTAAATTTTTTTGCCATCGGATTCCCAAATATCCCTTTGGCACTTCGATATATTGGGATCTCGCTATGAATATTTATCTCTTCTTCTTCCGTCAACGCCAACTTACTAATACATGTCATCAACCCACCCATCACCTCATCGTCCTTTTCTATATCCAGGTTGTTGTAATATAAAGCCGGATTCAAGTAGTGCCCGACCGCATGCAAAGGTCAATGGAGTTGACGATTCCACCTAGCATCAATTATTTCGAAAAAATGTCTACATTTTTCTGTTTTGTTGTTGAAAGACTTGACAATGCTATCCTTTGCCCGATCCATGGCCTCGTAGATGTAACCCATAGGAGGCTTTTTTTTCACCGTCTACCATTCGAAACACTCTTAATAATGGGCCACCAACTTTCACCGCGATATCTACAGTATTCCAAAAGTTAGCCAATAATATCGTGTTGGCCGCTTGGCCTCCTTCAGTCTCATTTGAGAACTTGCTTTTATTCCATACTTCAGAAGTAAACATTTTCTTTAAACTTTTCTTGTGGTCCCGAAACCAATTCATGGTTATGAAGGCGGTTGCAAACCGGGTCTTTGCGGCCCTAACCATATCTCTTTGGCCCGTGAACTCCCTCATCATATTCAAAAGTAATGTGCGGTTGTAAATGTAAGTGTTCACCGCAATTGCCCTTTTAATGGTCTTTTTTAGATGAGGCAATTTGAAAATGTCTTCAAGCATCAAGTCGATGCAATGCGCCGCACACGGAGTTCAATAGATATGTGGATACTATTTTTCCACAAGTTTACCGGCTGCCACATTGTTGTTGGCACTATCCGTGACGATTTGAACCACATCTCCCGGTCCAGTTTGGCAATGAACTCGTCAAACAACTTGAACAAATTCTCACCTACAAGAAATATCAAGAAAACCAAAAACCTCAAATTAGGAAAAAGCAAAAAAAAAACAAGTGTAGAAAAAATATATCGGTATGAGAGTAAGCGGATGCATCAACCGATTCTATGAACATACTTCCTTGTGGAGTGTTGACTAGGAAGTTAACAAGGGACCGCCCTTTTCGGTCTCTCCAACCATCAGCGATCCAAGAGCATCCGTATTTCTTCTTGTCTTTCTCATTTTCTCTTAAAAGGTCTTTTGTATGTTCCAACTCTAGCTTTAACATAGGAACACGTACCTCATGATAGCTAGGAGGTTTCATACTGCAACCATGTAGAGCAACTGCTTCAAGTGCGGGCCCTAAACTATCATACTTCACTGCATTGAAAGGAAAACCCGCATCATACATTCAACAAGAAAACTTTTAGACCGCATCTAATCTTAGCTTTTTTTTGCACTTCATTGTGTTCAGGGTTCCAACCAAGTGTCCATTTTTCTTCCCTCGAAAACCGGATGGCTTGAATAGCATATCCAAAGGCCCTTTGCCTTTTTAGTGTTCGCGGTTGAACCGATGGATGAAACGGGCCACTTGCCTAATGATCGAAGATTACTACTACTAGGGACTTCATCCTCATTTCTTTTAAGTCGACTATATCATCGAAATGAGGTGCACTATGGATCGCTTCTCTTATAAGCTTCTTCTTTTCAAAACTTTCTTTAAAAAATTTCTTGACATCGTCGGGAACTTTTGCACATTTAGATACATCGGGGGAATCACAAGCAAGGTGATGTTTCTGTCTTGTGATCCCGCCTTTTGATACGAAGGAACAGAAGTTACATTGCACCGAGTTCTTGGTTCCTTCTACTAATGTCTCGTAAGTCCATCCCGGATCAACTTATTTTTTACTAGTCATTCTATGTTAAAAACAAAAAAACCACTAAAAAGAACTTACTAAAAAGAACTGTTAAAAAAAAACATTGAACATGTTATAAGAAACCACTAACAGCTAAAACATGTTACAAGAAACAACAGTTCACCACTACAGGAAATGTATGGCAAAAACAGTTCACCACTAACAGGAAAAGTTGTTTTGTGAAAATTAACAAGAAAGACTAGGTAATGAGAAGAGATTGAGTAGAGCTTGTAAGATTAACAAGAGAGACTAGGAAAATTAGCATGAAGAAAATTAACAAGAAAAGTAACATCCTGTGAAAATTAACAGAATTTAGAAGAGAAGAGAGAATAGACCTTGGAAGCTGGAAGTTATAATACATACTACAAGTGAGAAGAGATTGAGTACAGCTGTAAAGTCGGTACTCGGTAATGGTAGAGTCGCTGGAGTAGCAGGTAGCTGTGGTAGCCGGAGGCGTCGTCGGAGAACTAGTCGCTGGAGGACGGGAGGACCATGGTTGCAAGTCGCAACCTGAGAAGAGGCGGACTCGGATTTCGGATTTCGTATGCGATTTTCTCCGGTCAAGAGTCCTTTGGGTTGAGATTAAAGAAAGCATGACTTTTTCTTAACCTAATACTGCTGTTTATACCGGCAATTAAAAAACAAATTACCGCTACCATCATTATGTAACCGGTATTTGGTATATAGCGCCATAGCATTGCGTCACAACGTAGCTCGCTATAGCGGTCGCTATTGACAACATTGATCCCATGTTTCGGCAAGTGTGGAATAATAAATATCTACAAATTAAAACGATGTAAAAACTGATAAACACAAAGATTAGTGATATGATAATTTCATAGATAGAAAGAGTATAAACTGTGATTGTTAAGAACAAAGGCTTGTGAGAGATTCCCAAAAAACTCTCTCTATCTAGAGGACTACATGTTTTTGCTCCACTCATACAATCACGACCCATCCCTTCTTTATTTATGAAAAGAAAATATTTTCTTACATGCATGGAATGTTGTAGTCTACCTATCACTCATCATTGTAGAGCATTTTATATTCCAAGAATATCCTTCTAAATGCTCGCAAATGATAAGCGATACAAATGCAGTGATAAAAGGATGCAATACATAATATCCAACTAGCAATTACGGTGCTGGAAATTATATGCAGTGAGAAACAAATACTGAAATCTCTTTAAAAATATAAAGTTTCAGTGTAATAACTCTTTTTTCTCAAATCACTATTGACGATCCCACAATTAGATCACACTTCATCTTCAAAAGTGTGGAACATCTTTTGTTTCTCAAATCACTGAATAGCAGATCGTAATACCAAACTCTTGTTCTTCAAATCACTATTGAAGATCCCACAATCAGATCATACTTTGTCTTCAAAAGTCTGAAATATATATTGTTCCTCAAATCACTAAAGAGTACATCATGCACCAATGATCTTCAGAAAAAGAACATGATGATAAATGATAAGCCTTCGAAAATAGAGTCCGAAGAAAAATCTTGCAATGCCAAAAATTTGACCGGGGATGATAAAAAATCATTGTAACATCACTAAATAAATCTTCGTCTTCAAAAGTCTCAAAAATCTTAAACTCAAACAATCATAAATTTTGATCCAAATGCTCAAAAAATTCTCCTCTATTTTTGATCGACAATGCAATGAGATCAAAAATAAATAAATTGGGGTAGAGAATATCGGATATTAAGAGTTTCACATGCTCTCGTAGATGTGTGAAGGGTCTCGATAAAACACGGGAAGAAAGTAAAATAAATACATTCTGATCATTGGTATTCGGTTGATTCTTGATTCTGTTGCGTTGCCGAACAAATAAATATTGATAATTAAGCTCTGCTGAAAGAATCATTTCTTGGCTGTTGATGCTGCGTTATTAAGGCGAACGTATGAAAGCCGGTTCAGATAATCTAATAAAATCCAAAACTTTAGAAAAATCTAATAAAATCCAAAACTTTAGAAAAATCCAAAACTGTTGTGCGAACCTACTATAAAAGGTATAAAAGGTTTGTTGATTAGGAGTTATCAGCACCGAGCACCGAGCACCGAGCACCGAGCACCGAGCACCGAGCACCGAGACATTGTTGTCAATAGCGACCATAGCGACCGCTATAGTGCGCTACGTAGCGTCGCAGTGCTATGGCGCTATAGACCATTTAGCGGTTACATAGCGATGGTAGTGGTAATTTATTTTTTTTTTAATTGCAGGTATAAATAGAAGTATTAGGTTAAAAAAAAGTCATGCCTCCTTTACTCTCAACCCAAACGACTCTCAACCGGAGAAAATCGCATAAGCAAAATCGGAAATCGAGTCCGTCTCTTCTCAAGTTGCGACTTGCAATCCCGTCCTCCGGCAACCACACCACAGCTACCTGCTACTCCAATGCCTCTACCATAACCGACTACCGACTCTATAGCTCTACTCAATCTCTTCTCACTTCTCTTCTCTTAATCTCTTCTAAATTCTGTTAATTTGCGCATTTCTTCATTTTCTTCGTGTTAATTTTCCTAGTCTCTGTTGTTAATCTTCCAAGCTCTACTTAATATCTTCTCACTACCTGTCTTTCTTGTTAAGTTTTCTTGTTAATTTTGGTGCCATAATTTTCCTGTTATGGTGAACTGTTGTTTCTGTTAATTTTGCACATTTATAATATATTCTTTTTAGTGGTTTTAACATAGAATGACTAGTAAAAAAGAAACTGATCCGGGATGGACTTACGGGACATTAGTAGAAGGAACCAAGAACTCGGTACAATGCAACTTCTATTTCTTTGTATCAAAAGGCGAGATCACAAGACATAGACATCACCTTGCTTGTGATTCCCCCGATGTATCTATTTGTGCAAAAGTTCCCGACGATGTCAAGAAACTTTTAAAGAAAGTTTTGAAAAGAAGAAGCTTATAAGAGAAGCGATCCATAGTGCACCTCATTTCGATGACATAGTCGACTTAGAAGAAAAAGAGGATGAAGTCCCTAGTAGTAATAATCTTCGATCATTAGGCAAGAGGCCCGTTTCATCCGCCGATTCAACCGCAAACACTAAAAAGGCAAAAGGGCCTTTGGATATGTCATTCAAGCCATTCGGTCTTGGGGGGAAGAAAAATGGACACTTGGTTGGAACCCCCGACCATTATGCAGTGCAAAAAGAACTAAGACTAGATGTGGTCCAAAAGTTTTCCCATTGGATGTATGATGCTGGTCTTGCTTTCAATGCAGTGAAGTATGATAGTTTAGGGCCTCCATTTGAAGCGGTTGCTCTACATGGTTGCGGTATGAAACCCCTTAGTTATTATGAGGTACGTGTTCTTATGTTGAAGCTAGAGTTGGAACATACAAAAGACCTTTTAAAAGAAAATGAGAAAGACAATGAGAAATACGGATGCTCTTTGATGGCCGATGGTTGGAGGAAACGAAAAGGGTGATCCCTTATTAACTTCCTAGTTAACACTCCACAAGGAAGTATGTTCATAGAATCGGTTGATGCATCCACTTACTCTCATACCGGTATATTTTTTCTACATTTGTTTTTTTGCTTTTTCCTACTTTTGAGGTTTTTGGTTTTCTTGATATTTCTTGTAGGTGAGAATTTGTTCAAGTTGTTTGACGAGTTCATTGCAAAAACTGGACCAGAAAAGGTGGTTCAAATTGACACGGATAGTGCCAGCAACAATGTGGCGGCCGGTAAACTTGTGGAAGAATAGTATCCACATATCTATTGGACTCTGTGTGCGGTGCATTGCATCGACTTGATGCTTGAAGACATTTTAAAATTGTCTCATCTAAAAAAGACCATTGAAAGGGCAATTGCGGTGAACACTTACATTTACAACCGCACATTACTTTTGAATATGATAAGGGAGTTCACGGGCCAAAGAGATATGGTTAGACCCGCAAAGACCCGGTTTGCAACCGCCTTCATAACCTTAAATTGGTTTCGGAACCACAAGAAAAGTTTAAAGAAAATGTTTACTTCTGAAGCATGGAATAGAAGCAAGTTCTCAACTGAGCAGGGAGGAGGCCAAGCGGCCAACACGATATTATTGCCTAACTTTTGGAATAATGTAGATATCACGATGAAAGTTGGTGGCCCATTATTAGGAGTGCTTCGAATGATAGACGATGAAAGTTGGTGGCCCATTATTATATGTTACATCTACGAGGCCATGGATTGAGCAAAGGAAAGCATTGCCAAGTCTTTCAACAACAAAACAGAAAAATATAATCATTTTTTCGAAATAATTAATGCTAGGTGGAATTGTTAACTCCATCGACTTTTGCATCCGGCCGGGCACTACTTGAATCCGACTTTATATTACAACAACCTGGATATAGAAAATGATGATGAGGTGATGGGTGGGCTGATGACATGTATTACTAAGTTGGCGTTGACGGAAGAAGAAGAGATACAGATTCATAGCGAGATCCCAATATATCGAAGTGCCAAAAGGATTTTTGGGAATCCGATGGCGAAAAAATTTAGAGCACAACTTTCACCGGGTATAAAATTAGCATATTATAAATATATTATTTTTTAACTTACTAATTTATTTATTTTAATACTAAATTAGCGGAGTGGTGGAAACAATATGGAGCATCGGCACTAACACTAAAAAAGGTTGTCGTTAAGGTGTAGAGTCTTACATGTAGCTCCTTGGGGTGTGAACGTAAATGGAGCGTATTTGAACATGTAAGTAACTTATTCTTGTTAACTTCAATTTTAATATAGAAGTATTTTATAACTTACATTATTTGCTAATAGTTACATTTTATTTTTGTAACTTCATTCTAAAAAAAGAAACCGACTTGAACAACAAAAACTAAATGATTTAGTTTATGTAAAGTATAATCCGACGGAGTGGTTGACGGGTGTCTTAGGGGATGAAAACGTACACGTGTTCGACTATGACGACTTGTTATGGGTGTGGTTGCGAAGGCTGCAGGGGTAGGTGAGCCACCTTATCAAACAAGGGCGGGTGGGAGGAAAGAAGGAACCGATGCATCAAGCTCACGGTCTAGAGGAAAACATTTAATAGATGAAGAAGAAGAGGAAAATGATATTGGGGCTTATAAAGATTTTGTGGAACAAGAAGTGGATGATGAGCCCGTATACGAGGATTTAGACGATTTTTGAATTGTATTTTTAACAACTAATTGTCATTTTCATGTTTGAGAACACATTTAAGCTATTATTATGGGTTGTTTGCTTATTTATTAGTTATAATTGTTATAATAGATGAAGGTAATATATAAATTTTATTTTCTAGAAGTCTACCGCTAAATACGAAATAGTGGGCACTATTTGATCGCTATAGCTACGTATCATATAGGTGACATTGTCACTATTTACCACTATTCGCTATCGATAACACTGCATGGGATCCTACACTTAACTCTTCACAAAGTTCTTTAAGCCTAATTTCAACCTGAAAGAGTTATAAAAAATAATCAAAAAATAATAGACTTCATAAGTCAATGTACGACTTTGTAAGTCAACGGGAAAAATATTCATACTCATACCCGTAAGCATTTTTAGGGCACTAGGTGTCTAGGTCTAGTAAATGTCTTCCCAGACCCATAGCTTTTAGGGAGTAGGCAGCCCAAGACTTTCTCAGACTCATACCCCTTGGAGTACTCCATATCTAAGTACCGAAACAGGTTTTGGAATAAAAATTATTTAATTCTAAATTTTATTTATGTTGCTAATGATTAATGATTAGTAACTACTTGACACTATAAAAATACCATAATATTTCTTTGGAGAATTATAATAATTAATCACCACCAATGCCAATTTGCAAGAAACTCCCAAGCTTTCCACCAAGTTGTATCCAGATAATAATACTTAATAAACAACTTAACTTTTTAACGCAGAGACAAGAGACATCAACAACATACTTAAATTTTATTTATAGGTAAAGGTTCAAGAAGGCCTGTGACGGATGAGAAGGCGAAAAATACTTTGTTGTATAGGTTGTTTATACCACTTGCTAGTTTAGCCAACATCTGCAATATAGTTAAAGTCTATCTAACATTTTAATTTTTCAGTTTTTTCGATACACAAAAAAAGAAAATTAGAAAGAAAAGAATTAGTTTGTAATGAGCAATGCCTGCCGAACATGTAATTTCAGTCTCCTGTAAAACTTGCAATCCGAGTTCAGCAACAATAAAGGCCCCACATGCTAAGAGTCTATCACGATGATCACCGTCTTTCTATTTGCAGTCGCTCTTTTAAATTTTTTTTTGTTATCATTTCTAGTCTTAAGATATTTTAGTATAGTTACTGTTCCATATTGAAAAATAAAGATAGCAAGAATTAAGAGCTACTTTATTATGAGCAAGGTCTTACCGGACTAAGACCAAAACATGTGATTCAAGAACTTCTTCATGGATACTTTCCAAGCCTTCTAGTGGTGCTTCTTTTAGCATATTTCAGCAGCATCAGTGAAGTCAAGGTAGACTTTATCCATTGACGCATGCTTGCATCGACCCTTCTTAAAAGAATGGAAACAACCTACAAAAATGGAAGTACACAAATTTATACAATTTGGGCACTAGAAGTAGATGTAAATTTGAAAACTTTTGAGCCGTATGAACCTGTGAACCCGAAAATTATGAAATAGATGTAAATCCAAAGTCACCCTAATTTCAAACCCTACACGATTGTTGGAGAAGAGGCGGGTAAGGACCAGTCTGACAAATATGGTGGTGAGCAAACGTAAAATCACAAGGGTTTAAGGTTCTAAAATTGTAGGGGTTTAGGGTTCTGAAATCGAAGTCTTGACATGATTCGGGCGGGTAAGCAGCAGTCTGGAGCCTATGGTGGTGGTTGGGAGCAAACCTGAAATCATGAGGGTTTAGTGTGCTGTAATCGTGGGGGTTTAGAGTTCTAAAATCGAATTATTTACCTGATTCCAGCTGGTAAGCCGCAGTCTAATGGCTGTGGTGGTGGTGTGGGAGCAAATGGCGAAGGCGACGGACTGACTCCAACGAGATTTGAGGGAGGGCAGGAGCAAGAATGAGGGGAGGAGAAGACGTGAAGGAGGCGGGAGCGTGAAGAGTCTGAGGTTTTCTTTATCAAAGTCTCCGAACAACGAGAAAGCTAAAAAGCTGGTGTGGGACTAATTTTTTTTTGAACCACAAATATAATCCTAACTAACCTACTCCTAAATTATATCTGATTTCCACCTATGCATCAAACAAGGCTTGAACCATCAACCTCAATGAGAGAGGACAACACCGGTACCACTGGGCTACAAGCCCTTTGGTTGGTGTGGGGCTAATTAGTATGTAAAAATAAGTAATTTCCTACTAAAAAAGAGTAGTTCAACCAACTATTGTTTATTGATTTAAAATATCATTCAAGTTTTTTTGTGATCTTTTAAGAGCATAAAGTCCTTTTTTGTGTGTAAAAAAAGTCATAATCAGAAATGTGAAGGGTTAACCCGGTAAACCTTTGCCTAATAATCATTAATCAAGGGAGACTGCTACGTCATCTAACGTCTTTGTCAAGGCAGTAATGGAGCATGTCATGTCACTATCTCTCTCATTATTTCCCTGTCATTAGCGGAAACCCAGAAGTCCAACTCCAAATCTTCTTCTAAATCGAAATAGAGAGCCAAATGAAAGCACTCTTCTTCTTCTTTGCCGCCTCCTCGACCCTCTCACTTTGTCACTCTGTCTCTCTCTATCTCTCGGTTTCTCTGACTCTCGGTCTCGAAGCAAAGTCAACGCAATCACTGTTTGTTACACTCATCGCACACACTTCTCACATGGCATTTGTTGTGCGTAATTAGGGGACAACAGGTGTAGTCTGTCTTTGGATCTATCGAGTTTGTATTTTGTTATATAATGAGTACTCTCACATGGCTTTTGGTGTGTGTAATTGTGCTTGGATTTTTGGTATATAATGAGTAATCGCAGTCGGTTCTCTTTCAATTTGGTGAGCCCAAATCACTCTTCTCGCTTTCGTTGTTTGTTTTTAAACTTTTTAAAATATCATTTTGTTATCAATTTGTCTATCAGCATGAATGTCAATTTGAGCCCTAAATTTCTTTTTTATGTTGGTGTTTAGCATTCAGGTATTGAATGAGCTTGGAATGATGGTAGGAGGTGGATGGGGGAAAATTTGAAGTGTGGTTTGATTTGGGGTTGTCTTTGATTTTTCTATGTTGTTTAATTTGTATTAAGACGTTGATGATGGTGGTGGGAGATGGAAGATGGTGGTAAGAGGTTGATGATGGTGGATGTAGTGGGAAATAAACGGTGGTGCTGGTGGTGGGAGCTTGGCGTCAGCGAGTTTAGGTGTAAGAGACATTGTACATATATTTATTTTAAATTCATTTAGGAATAAGAATAATAAAATAAAACAATTGCTACACTGCAGCCCCATCATATGCCATGTAGGATGAGATTTGTGTATGTGGCAATGTAATCGGCTACATTGTGTTAAGGGATCAAATAAAGAGGTTAATCTCTGCTTTGTACCCTAGAAAGCAATAAAAACAATTTAAGGACCTTTTAAACCAAAAAATGATAGTTTGTTGGGCTACAGTGTCATTTAAAAAAGAGATAAATTTTAAAATAGTCTAATCTTATAAGGGTTTCCTCAAAATAACATAAATTTAGTCATACCTCAAAATAGCCAACTAAATCAAAGGTAGCTTGTCCCACCTGCAATTTCCTCTGCTTTGTACCCTAGAAAGCAAGAAAAACAATTTAGGGACCTTTTAAACCAGAAAATGATAGTTTGTTGGGCTACAGTGTCATTTAAAAAAGAGAGAAATATTAAAATAGTCTAATCTTATAAAGGTTTCCTCAAAATAACATAAATTTAGTCTGATACCTCAAAATAGCCAACCAAATCAAAGGTAGCTTGTCCCACCTGCAGTTTCCTCATGCCACCTGCGATTTGGTGGCCAGTTCCCTATATCACATGCGATTTTCCCCTTATGGGTTGCGATTTCCCCCTAGGCTATGATTTAATAGGTAGGCTTGGCCCATCAGCCCAAGGTATATAAACCTAAAAAAACTCATTTTTTTATTCCTGAAGACGAAAAAAGCTCTGTAATGGCTGTCGAGAAATTTGCATCTTGGAATTCTATAAGTATCTTAGATCCTATGTTGTTTTTGTTGGATTAGGTGTCTAAGCCATGACTTATAATTTGTATTTATCTTATTAATAGAAGCAAAGTCCATTTGGGTTGCCCTTGGTAGTCCAACCGGCATCAAGGTTAAATAGAGAGAGAAATGAATAGTTCGTTAATTTATTATGTGATAATAAATATATGATAAACTAGTTTGGAATTAATCAGAATTAATTGGAATTAATTTGGAATTAATTAAAAGTGCAGGGGCTAAATTGATTATAAGTGCAGGGGCTATAATGAAATTGTTCAAAAGTTGAACACTATAAATAAGCATCTCCCCATCACTTGAAAACTTGCACCATTCCAAAACACTTCCTTGGAATTTCTCTTCTCTTATTGCCGTCTATAATCCTTCTCTAAGGTTTTATAGCGAGCCGTTCTTAATAAGAGGTTAAGATAGTTAACATCTGCTTGGACTTCTGGGTGTGATCTCATTTGAGGCAGGACACTTGTGCTGCTCGGCTTCAAGAATAAAACTAAAGGTTAGTTTTTATTAATTGTTTTATATAGAAATTTATGTTAGTCGTTATTAGAAATTTCTGTTAGCCGTTAGAATTATTATTATATGTTCAAAGATAGAAAACATAGATCCTTTCTAGGTTGCATGTGAACTTAGGATTTTAGTTCATAGATTGCAGAAAAACCTTACAGTGGTATCAGAGCGTTGGTTGTTTTCTTATTGAATTGCTATAATTGTTTACTTAAAAGACAAATTAAATCGTTTAACGGTTTAAATTTAATTTTAAAATTAAGAGTTAATTTTTGAAAAATTAAATAGATAAAACAGAAATATTTTAAAAGTTTAAAATACATCTTATATATATTATAATTAATAGTTAATTTTATATATAAGATAAATTGGTTAGTCTTACCGTTAGTAGGTCTCATTCACAAAACTGTCCTATAAAGAGGGTATAAGGCGACTGCCTATAAAATGGTAGTCTAATGGGTATCCATTCTCACCCACCGCTCTCCTGGTCAGTCGAGTGTCGTTAGCCGAACGGGTTTGATGGAACCGCTAAAGCCTCTTAAAAATATAATTATATATTTGAAAGTACTAGAACCATTATCAAAATCTCAATCTAGTTACTTTTAGGTTAAAAATGTGAATTGATGCTAATCCATGAAGTTGCACATTGCACTTTATGAAACCTTGGTGGAGCGTGTGTGGTTTACCGGCACACCAATGGTGGAGAATAAAGAGTGGCAATGGGTGTCTCGGGTGTTATCATTGTTGATGGAGCGTGTGTGGTTTACCGGCACATCAATTTGAGATGATAATGGACCCCGAGAGTACCAAGCTAATTTGCATGGTTATTCACACCCGGTTTGTGATCCTCGGCATCCCAGTCACAAACGGTGGGGCATATCTGAGATTAAACATGCTATTGAACAGTTCAATAAATCTCAAAAGAAACTAGGAATTCCATTTATAATAAGATTATTTTTCCGCGGTGGAATTGGCTGAATCGTCATTCGCCTACCTTTATAAAATTTGCTTATAGATTACGACATCCCTCTTCTTTGTTGCAAATTGTTATAGTTGGATCCTAGCCTTATTTTATATTGGGTTATTATAAGGACCGACAAGTATCCAATTAAACTTACCTTCTTTTATAGATGTCTTCTGCTGATCAATCCGCTCCACACTCAAACTCTAGTGTTCCCTCTATCCTCTCACTGTGTTCCAAGGTTCAATTGAACGGGACAAACTATAATGACTGGATTAGAAATATCAAGATCGCTCTGAGGTACGAGAACAAAGAGTATGTCCTCGATACCGAGCTTGTCGATATTGACTCTGAAACTGCTACTCCCGAGGAGATTGCCTCGTACCAAAAACATTCTGATGATGAGACCAAAGTGGCCTGCATCATGATAGCCACAATGAACCCCGAATTGCAAAGGATATACGAAGACTACTGGCCCTTTGAGATGCACAAGGAGCTTACGGAAAAGTTTCGCAAGCAAGAGCGCATCGAGAGGTGCGAGGTGGTTAAGGACTTCACGAACAGCAAACCTAAAGATGGAGAGTCCATCTGCGCTCATGTGCAAAGAATACAAGGTTATGTGGAGCGGCTTAGAAAGCTTGCGATGCCTGTACCGGAGGAGTTGGCCGTTGACATAGTGCTTAACTCCCTACCGAGTTCTTATGACCAGTTCAGGCTGGCTTATCATTTGAACAACAATCAGGCTAACCTGACTGAGTTACATCGCATGCTTCGAGTTGCTGAGGACGGGATGAAGGGTAAAAGTGTACCCTCGGTTAATCAGCCCGTCCTAGCCATTGGAAGTGGCAAAGGAAAGAAGAGGAAGGGCCCTCCTAAGCAAAATTGGAGGGAAAAGGTTCAGGTCGGGTCATCAAGCAATGGCTCGAGAACCAAGTCTTCCCAGATTCCTTGTGTGGCCAACCCCGATGAAGCCAACTGTTTCTACTGCAAAGAGAAGGGTCATTGGAAGAGAAGCTGCCCCAAATACTTGCAGGGTCTGCTGGACATCATTCACACGGATGTGTGTGGTCCATTCAGATCAACCACAAAGGATGGCACGCGGTTCTACGTAACCTTTACTGACGATTTTAGTAGATACGGTTATATCTATTTAATCAAGCACAAGTCAGACACCTTTGAAAAGTTCAAAGAGTTTAAGAACGAGGTAGAGAATCAATTAGGCAGGAAGATAAAGACGCTCAGGTCCGACAGAGGCGGAGAGTATCTAAGTATCGAGTTCCTAGACTATCTAAAGGAATGCGGAATAGTTTCGCAGTTGACACCTCCCAGGACACCACAGTTGAACGGTGTTGCGGAGAGGAGCAACCGAACCCTGTTGGACATGGTTCGTTCCATGATGAGTCGAGCTTCACTTCCCATTTACTTCTAGGGGTATGCCTTAGAGACTGCCGCCCATATCCTCAATCTTGTCCCTACTAAAAAGGTTACTAAAACACCTCATGAAATGTAGATGGGGAAAGTTCCCTCGTTGGCACATATCAAAGTCTGGGGTTGTGAGGCTTTCGTTAGACGAGATACTCAAGACAAACTGGCAGAAAGAAACGAAAGGTGTTTCTTCCTTGGTTATCTATTCTACAGACCGAGCGAGGACGTGGTCTTTGTAGCTAGACGAGCAGTCTTTCGAGAGAGAGAGCTCATATTCAAAGAGGACAGTGGGAGTACCATTGATCTGGAAGAAATTCAAGAATCATCAAATGACGCAACCTTAGGAGAAACTAGCAACCAACATGAGGAAGAAGTTCCTGTTGGTCCGACAGATGTATCCTTACCTCTTAGGCGTTCCGGTAGGGTTAGCATGCCACCAGAGTGTTATGGGTGCCATATAACTTCGGATGGGGACACGTTTGTCAGTGATAGGACACTGATAAATTTGGATGAACCAGCTAACTACCAGGAAGCAGTGGCGGGCCCTGAGTCTGCCAAGTGGAAAGAGGCCATGGATAGCGAGATCAAGTCCATGTATGACAATCAAGTTTGGAACTTGTGTGACAATTGTAAATTTTAGTCAACAAAAGTCAACTGTAGTCAAACGAAGCATACGTTAATCTATATGTTGAAAAGTTGTTTTCCATAACTTTTGCGTTGAATTATTAATATTATAGTATTACGTATGCTAAATCAAAACAATTATCGGTTAAAAATCGAAAATACGGGCAGCAGACTACTGTAGCGTAGAAATTCGAAAATCGTACAATTATTATTTTGAAAGTAATAATATTCATAAAACAATCTACTTGTAAATACGAAACTGTGGATATATAGAACGTCGAAAACGGAGTTCGTATGAGGAAGTTACAACCATTAAATCGATGTGAACGGATAAATGTACACAGGGTTTGGACTCAAAATACAAAATGTGGTGTCTTAAACATCAAATATGAAATAAAAATTCATATGATAAGTAACGTAATAGTATCTAGTATTTAATTTCAAAGCTAGATGCGATTTCCGGTAAAACGTCGAAAATCGCGAAAACGGAAGAATACCGCGCTTAAACGCGTATTCCGGCACCCAACGAGTTATGATTCAAACAAAATAAATTTTTTGCAATGTTTTTATACAAAATAATTATTTAGAACTTCGTTTCGTCAAAAACGCATAAAATTTCACTAAAACGTCATACTATTTTATAAAAAAACACACATTTTATACAAGTATGATGCTATTTTATAAAAACCACCCACCCCACCCCCCCCCCCTACCCCCCATCGGCTGGAAATGACTCCCCCAACACAAGATCTTGTAGCCACTATTCACCATCCAAGGCTAGGAATAAACAATTGCAAGAAAATCAAGTTAGATATCTTTAGCCATAATGCATCAAACATGAGGAACAACTAGCCATTTGCATCTAACTAGAACACAACACTCTCTTTTTCGCCCTCTCTTCCATGCTCTCGGCCTCAAACCACCATCTTCATCACCATCTTCAAGCTTCCATTTCAAGCTTCTTTCACAAGTTCAAGTAGTAAGCTTTCTTCATCCTCTGATTCTAAACAACTTGATATAAGTTTTACACCTTTTACACACACTAACATCCATCTATATCCATTGGATATTAGATTTGTTCAAAGGTCTTTAAGCTCCAAACTCCATCATCTTCAAAGATCTTTCAAGCTCTCTTGGTAAGTTATGATCATTTAGTGATTTAAGTTCTAAATATCTTCATATACTCTTTTATACACACATACTCACGGAAATCCATTGGATAATAGCTTTGTCCAAGGGTCCTTCGGGTCTTAGAACCAAAATCTTCAATCTTCTTCCAAGGAATCCTAAGATCCACACTCAAGGTGAGTTCATACCCCTCATTTTCATCTTTTCAAACCTTTTTGGGGGAGAATACAAGTTCTTTAACTATAAATGTTGTTTTATTCAAGTATATATATGTTTAAATGTTATATATGTTGATTTACACAAGTTTATAAAGTTAGTATTTGGGTAAAAATACATTTGACATGAAATATGGATAGATCTTTGTATGATGTTCATAATGATACATTATATGCTTGTATAAAAGTTACTAGACTATAATATAAGTGTGTAAAAATGTTAGATCTTGAACAAAAATGTTATAAATATGAATTTGACATGAAATATGAGTAGATCCATGTATTTTGAACACTTTGACATATTAAGTTGTGTAAAAGTTACTAAACTACAAATAAAGTGTACAAAGATACTAGATCTTGGATAAAAACGTTATAAAAACGAAAACTAGTAAAAACTACGTTTTTATAAATAAAAGCACTATTTTCTAGCAAAAATGACTATAATCGAAATATCATATTATTTTTGTGTGAAATATCTCAAAAGATAACATTTATAATCTTTGAACAAGTTATTTCGCTATTATTCACAAAAATAAGGTTATTACGACGCAACTACTAAAAATAGACTATTATTGGAATAGTTTATGAACAAAAGGTTACTATGACATTCAAACATGATAAAAATAATTATATAAAAGTGTATAATTATTATACTATACTATATTATCATGGGAAAAATGATAATGGATGTTTACAAGAGTTTTTATATACAAATCGTACGTAAACAAGTTGATTGGAATACATACATTTTTGTGAGATGAATCTTCAAAGTACTTTTATAAGTACCTACTATAAGTCCTGAACATTTATATAACCAGAGTCTCGGTAAGAGAGCGCGATATTTGAGTATAGATCTATACGGGATTGACAACCCCGCACCTGAGCTGCTAGCTACAGCTTGACCGGCAGGTCTGAGGTGTCCAAATGTCTAACAGTTCCGACGCCTGAAGAACGTCGCAGCAGGCCAACTAGTCACAGTATGGTTATATGGTATCTCACATGGGAAAATAATCAACTTAATAATTTTATAAATTGTTTACGTGGATACACACATTTCAAAGAAAGTACACTACAGTTTACATATTACATTTTAGTCTTTGGGATTTAAAGACTTGAAACATTTTATGAGAAAATATTTGATTTTTTTGGTTTTCAACACGATTGTTTACAAAACAAAGGACATTTCTATACAAAAATCTTATGAACTCACCAACTTAATTGTTGACACTTTTTCAACTACTTGTATTCTCAGGAAACTAAAAAGGTAAACCACAAGCTTGGTTGAAGAGACGTTATGACGTCATTTTGCATATTTTGTCATCATTTGTAATTGTAATCGAAACATGATACAGTTAAACTATGTAACTTTTGCAATTATGTAATGATGGATGTTTGCTTGGTTTTCACTATTGTGCAACGTTGTTATGATATTGTTCATGAAGTCATCCACCCTCGAACGTTTCCGCCATTACGGTTTGGGGGTGTGACAGATTGGTATCAGAGCATTGTTTATAGTGAACTAAGTATATCAATCCATTTAAAGATATACAACTATAAATACAATGGGACTAAAACTCTCGAAAACATTTTTGTACGAGTATACTTTTAAAATTACAACGATAATTTTTATAAAAGTATAAGTACATGCATACATACTAGAACGATATCATAACGAAAACATACAAAAGTGGTAAGATGAGTTGAACGCTACGGATAGGCCTAAGTGTTTGGTAATGATGTCTTGGATAAATAGAGCCTGATCAACTGTATTGATCCAAGATATGATTAACGTATACTTAGGAATGGTCGTGGTGAACAACGAGTCCGAACACTTACCAGTAGCCAAAGGGACTAAACATAAAAATTTAAAATACTATAGGAGTATTTTATGACACTATAGAACTAAACATGAAATTTAAAATACTATAGGAGTATTTTATGACGCTATATAACTAAACATAAAGTTAAAATACTATAGGAGTATTTTAAGACACGATATAACTAAACATAGAGATAAAATACTACAGGAGTATTTTATGAATACTACGAAGTCGTACACTTAGAATTTTCTCTTACATACCTCTCATACCCCTTAGAAATCACCTTACTTATAACAACTTCTAAAGACTTACCAAGAACCATGTACAAAAAAAACACTAGAACAAAACATAAAACAAAAATACTATACGAGTATTTTGTGATACGATAGGACCATACATCTAGATTCTTTATGCACCTATTATACCCCTATCACTACATAGTCGACATAAACATATAATAGAAACGCCGTACCTTGATTACCCTTACCAAGAACTAACCAACGTCAAATCTTAAATCCTTGTGGCAGAATCATGCCACCTCGCCGAAGAAATAACAGACACACACCCGTCGAAACCCCTGAAGCGCCTATGATGGACTCGGCGACATTCCAAGCCGCTGTCACGGCAGCCGTGACCGCAGCTGTCGCCCATATTAACACCAACGGGGTAAATGGAAACGGAAGTGGAAACGGCACCAACGATTCCACCAATGGGGAAACATCAACCCATTCTCGAGTGTGTACTTACAAAGATTTTGTCAGTTGCAAGCCGATAACTTTCCATGGCACCGGTGGTGTCCTTAACCTCACAAGGTGGATCGAGAAAACTGAGTCGATCTTCGATATCACTGCGTGTCCAGAAGAAATGAAAGTAAAGTTCGCTGCTTGCACCTTCGCTGAGACGGCTATGTCTTGGTGGAAGGGCCATGTCAAGTCACTGACACTCCCAGTGGCAAACTCGATGGGCTGGGAGGAATTAAAGACAATGTTGATGAAGGAGTACTACCCCCGAGGGGAAATCCAAAAGTTGGAACAAGAGCTGTGGAATCTCACAATGAAAGGTTCGGATCTAAACGCTTACACGAACCGATTCAACGACCTGGCAACCCTCTGCCCAGCCATGGTCACACCGGAGTCTGTAAAAGTGGAACGCTACATTTGGGGACTATCATCCCAGATCCAAGGGAATGTAGAAGCCGCAAGTCCAGCCACTTTTGACAGCGCCAAACGATTGGCCCAACGATTGGTCGACCACGGGGTGCGCCAGGGAACCATGACCCAAAAGACTGAACAGCCAAGAGAAAGGGATCACAAGAGGAAACCCTGGAACAGGGGTAGAAACCAACCAAATCAAGATGGTGCGAAACGACAACAGATTGTGGCAGTACGTGCAGCCACTGTCCCGAACACCCCAACCACCACCAAGCAATACATTGGGACGCTACCGAAGTGTAACAAGTGCAACTTCCACCATACCGGACCCTGTAGAGAAATGCACTGCTTGAACTGTAACAAGAAGGGCCACACCGCCCGATTCTGCAGGACGCCAACCCCACAAGCCACCCAAGCCACTAATGTCGGGGTGAGTCAAGCCTGTTATGGTTGTGGTGAGACAGGGCATTTTAAGTGTGATTGCCCGAAGGCCAAGAATGTGGGGAGAAATGGAAGAGCCCTAGCTATGGGACGCACGGAAGCGGTGGAGGATCCTACCGTGGTTACCGGTACGTTCCTCGTCAATAATTCATATGCTTGTGTACTATTCGATAGCGGTGCGGAGAGGAGTTTCGTAAGCCACGAGTTTAAATACTTACTAAAACAAAAACCTCAACCACTCAACGAAACATTTACAGTAGAAATGGCTAATGGCAAAACAGAAAGCACAAACAACATATACGTAGGCTGTACACTTACTCTGGATGATCACTCCTTTCAAATCGACTTAATGCCTGTTAAAATAGGAAGTTTTGACGTGATTGTTGGTATGGATTGGCTAATTCCCCATCATGCCGACATCATGTGTTACGAACGAGGAATCCGACATCACCTGCCGAATGACAAGACCCTTGTTGTCTACGGTGATAAACCCAGTACCAGCCTCCGAATTGTATCTTGCATCAAAGCCCGAAAATACCTACAGAAAAGATACCATGCCTTCCTAGCCCACGTTGTTGACGAAAAGAAAGAAGTAAAGAACATCAAAGAAATCCCCGAAGTCTGCAACTTTCCCGACGTATTCCCAGAAGACCTTCCAGGAGTACCACACGCACGACAAGTCGAGTTCAGAATCGATTTGATCGCAGGAGCCACTCCAGTAGCAAAAGCACCTTACCGGTTAGCCCCGGCGGAAATGCAAGAATTATACAGCCAACTAAACGCATTGCTAAGTAAAGGGTTCATCAGGCCGAGCTTCTCACCCTGGGGAGCGCCGGTCTTATTCATGAAGAAGAAGGATGGATCATTCCGTATGTGCATTGACTATCGGGAGTTGAACAAGCTCACCATCAAGAACCGATACCCACTACCCCGAATTGACGACCTGTTCGATCAACTCCAAGGAGCGAGTTATTTCTCAAAAATCGATCTGAGGTCGGGATATCACCAACTCAAGGTTCAAGAGGAAGATGTTCCAAAGACGGCATTCAGAACTCGCTACGGCCATTATGAATTCGTTGTGATGCCCTTCGGATTAACCAATGCGCCCACAGTGTTCATGGATCTGATGAACCGAGTATGCCGACCTTACCTGGATAAATTCGTAATAGTATTCATTGACGACATACTTATTTATTCACGAAGCAAGGAGGAACATAGCCAACACTTACGACAAGTTTTGTAGACGTTAAGAGCGGAGAAGCTGTATGCGAAATTTTCGAAATGCGAATTCTGGCTTCGAAAAGTGGACTTTCTAAGCCACGTAGTCAGCAAAGAAGGGATACATGTGGATCCCTCCAAAATCAAAGCCATCGAAAGCTGGAAAGCACCAAGAACTCCGACAGAAATCCGTCAGTTTTTGGGCCTTGCTGGCTATTACCGAAGATTCATACAGAATTTCTCCAAAATTGCAAAGCCACTTACCACCCTGACACAGAAGGGTGTGACCTTCAAGTGGGGAGATAACCAAGACGCCGCCTTCCAGACCCTAAAGAAAGCTTTATGCAGCGCTCCTATTCTGTCCCTTCCAGAAGGAACAGAAGACTTTGTGGTCTATTGCGACGCATCGAACCAGGGTCTGGGCTGTGTACTCATGCAGAGAGGAAAGGTCATTGCTTACGCTTCGAGGCAGCTTAAAACTCATGAGGTCAACTACACTACACATGACCTCGAGTTGGGAGCAGTAGTGTTCGCATTAAAGATCTGGAGACACTACCTGTACGGCACAGAATGTACGGTATACACCGACCATAAGAGTCTCCAGCATATCCTCAACCAAAAAGAACTCAATATGAGGCAACGACGTTGGATGGAACTACTAAGTGACTACGAATGCGAAATTCGTTATCACCCAGGAAAGGCCAACGTAGTAGCTGATGCCCTCAGTCGAAAAGAATACTCGGGCTGCCGAGTGAAATCATTAACAATGACGATCCATTCCCAGTTACCCACTCAGATTAAAGAGGCGCAGCTAGAAGCCTTAAAACCTGAAAACGTCGCAAATGAAGCCTTGCGAGGGATGGATAAAAACCTTGAAGTTAAGGATGACGGAGCTCGTTACCTCATGAACCGAATCTAGACACCGAAATTCGGCGGATACAGAGACATTATCATGAATGAAGCTCACAAGACTAGATACTCCATTCATCCCGGGTCCGACAAAATGTACCAGGACCTCAAGAAACTGTATTGGTGGCCAAACATGAAGGCAGAAATCGCTACTTACGTGGGCAAGTGCCTGACTTGCGCCAAAGTTAAAGTAGAATACCAAAAGCCCTCGGGTTTGCTAGTTCAACCACCAATATCCGAGTGGAAGTGGGAGCGAATAACAATGGACTTCATAACCAAATTACCAAAGACAACCGGTGGGTTAGATACTATATGGGTAATCGTCGATAGGCTAACCAAATCCGCTCACTTCCTGCCAATCAAGGAGAGTGATAGAACGGATAAGCTAGCAAGACTTTACGTTAAAGAAATTGTAAAATTGCACGGGGTGCCGAGATCAATCATCTCGGATAGAGATAGCCGGTTCACTTCAAACTTTTGGCAATCATTACAAAAGGCTATGGGAACCAGGCTTGACATGAGCACAGCTTACCATCCGCAGACGGATGGCCAAAGTGAAAGAACCATCCAAACGCTGGAAGATATGTTGAGAGCCTGTGTGATAGACTTCGGTAAGGCGTGGGACACCCACTTACCGCTCATTGAATTCTCATACAACAACAGCTACCACACTAGCATCAAAGCTGCTCCATTTGAAGCTCTATATGGACGCAAGTGTAGATCCCCTCTATGCTGGGCCGAAGTGGGTGATACTCAACTAGCCAGAGGCCAAACACCTAACAGCGCTCTCACCGGTCCGGAAATCATACGAGAGACAACTGAGAAAATCGTTCAGATCCGTGAACGATTGAAAGCATCTCGTGACCGACAAAAGAGCTACGCAGACAAGCGACGCAAGCCTTTGGAATTCCAGGTTGGTGACCGAGTATTGTTGAAGGTCTCGCCATGGAAGGGAATGATACGCTTTGGAAAGCGTGGGAAGCTGAACCCCAGATACATTGGGCCCTTTGAGATCCTCGCTAGGATCGGCCCAGTAGCCTACAGACTCCGATTACCGCAGGAGCTCAGCAATGTCCATCCCACCTTTCACGTGTCCAACTTAAAGAAATGCCTGCCCGATGAAACCCTTGTCATTCCGCTCGACGAGATCGAGGTGAATGAGAACCCGTAGAGATCATGGACAGAGAAATCAAGAGGACGAAACAGAGCCGCATACCGATAGTCAAGGTCCGTTGGAGTGCCAAGCGAGGACCAGAATTCACTAGGGAACGTGAAGACCAGATGAAGCAGAAGTACCCACATCTCTTCTCAAACCCTTGAGGATCCACTCAAGAGTTAAATTTCGGGACGAAATTCTCTCTAACGGGTAGATGATGTGACAATTGTAAATTTTGGTCAACAAAAGTCAACTGTAGTCAAACGAAGCATACGTTAATCTATATGTTGAAAAGTTGTTTTCCATAACTTTTGCGTTGAATTATTAATATTATAGTATTACGTATGCTAAATCAAAACAATTATCGGTTAAAAATCGAAAATACGGGCAGCAGACTACTGTAGCGTAGAAATTCGAAAATCGTACAATTATTATTTTGAAAATAATAATATTCATAAAACAATCTACTTGTAAATACGAACTGTGGATATATAGAACGTCGAAAACGGAGTTCGTATGAGGAAGTTACAACCATTAAATCGCTGTGAACGGATAAATGTATATAGGGTTTGGACTCAAAATACAAAATATGGTGTCTTAAACATCAAATATGAAATAAAAATTCATATGATAAGTAACGTAATAGTATCTAGTATTTAATTTCAAAGCTAGATGCGATTTCCGGTAAAACGTCGAAAATCGCGAAAACGGAAGAATACCGCGCTTAAACGCGTATTCCGGCACCCAACGAGTTATGATTCAAACAAAATAAATTTTTGGCAATGTTTTTATACAAAATAATTATTTAGAACTTCGTTTCGTCAAAAACGCATAAAATTTCACTAAAACGTCATACTATTTTATAAAAAACACACATTTTATACAAGTATGATGCTATTTTATAAAAACCACCCACCCCACCCCCCCCCTACCCCCCATCGGCTGGAAATGACTCCCCCAACACAAGATCTTGTAGCCACTATTCACCATCCAAGGCTAGGAATAAACAATTGCAAGAAAATCAAGTTAGATATCTTTAGCCATAATGCATCAAACATGAGGAACAACTAGCCATTTGCATCTAACTAGAACACAACACTCTCTTTTTCTCCCTCTCTTCCATGCTCTCGGCCTCAAACCACCATCTTCATCACCATCTTCAAGCTTCCATTTCAAGCTTCTTTCACAAGTTCAAGTAGTAAGCTTTCTTCATCCTCTGATTCTAAACAACTTGATATAAGTTTTACACCTTTTACACACACTAACATCCATCTATATCCATTGGATATTAGATTTGTTCAAAGGTCTTTAAGCTCCAAACTCCATCATCTTCAAAGATCCTTCAAGCTCTCTTGGTAAGTTATGATCATTTAGTGATTTAAGTTCTAAATATCTTCATATACTATATTATACACACATACTCACGGAAATCCATTGGATAATAGCTTTGTCCAAGGGTCCTTCGGGTCTTAGAACCAAAATCTTCAATCTTCTTCCAAGGAATCCTAAGATCCACACTCAAGGTGAGTTCATACCCCTCATTTTCATCTTTTCAAACCTTTTTGGGGGAGAATACAAGTTCTTTAACTATAAATGTTGTTTTATTCAAGTATATATATGTTTAAATGTTATATATGTTTATTTACACAAGTTTATAAAGTTAGTATTTGGGTAAAAATACATTTGACATGAAATATGGATAGATCTTTGTATGATGTTCATAATGATACATTATATGCTTGTATAAAAGTTACTAGACTATAATATAAGTGTGTAAAAATGTTAGATCTTGAACAAAAATGTTATAAATATGAATTTGACATGAAATATGAGTAGATCCATGTATTTTGAACACTTTGACATATTAAGTTGTGTAAAAGTTACTAAACTACAAATAAAGTGTACAAAGATACTAGATCTTGGATAAAAACGTTATAAAAACGAAAACTAGTAAAAACTACGTTTTTATAAATAAAAGCACTATTTTCTAGCAAAAATGACTATAATCGAAATATCATATTATTTTTGTGTGAAATATCTCAAAAGATAACATTTATAATCTTTGAACAAGTTATTTCGCTATTATTCACAAAAATAAGGTTATTACGACGCAACTACTAAAAATAGACTATTATTGGAATAGTTTATGAACAAAAGGTTACTATGACATTCAAACATGATAAAAATAATTATATAAAAGTGTATAATTATTATACTATACTATATTATCATGTGAAAAATGATAATGGATGTTTACAAGAGTTTTTATATACAAATCGTACGTAAACAAGTTGATTGGAATACATACATTTTTGTGAGATGAATCTTCAAAGTACTTTTATAAGTACCTACTATAAGTCCTGAACATTTATATAACCAGAGTCTCGGTAAGAGAGCGCGATATTTGAGTATAGATCTATACGGGATTGACAACCCCGCACCTGAGCTGCTAGCTACAGCTTGACCGGCAGGTCTGAGGTGTCCAAATGTCTAACAGTTCCGACGCCTGAAGAACGTCGCAGCAGGCCAACTAGTCACAGTATGGTTATATGGTATCTCACATGGGAAAATAATCAACTTAATAATTTTATAAATTGTTTACGTGGATACACACATTTCAAAGAAAGTACACGACAGTTTACATATTACATTTTAGTCTTTGGGATTTAAAGACTTGAAACATTTTATGAGAAAATATTGGATTTTTTTGGTTTTCAACACGATTGTTTACAAAACAAAGGACATTTCTATACAAAAATCTTATGAACTCACCAACTTAATTGTTGACACTTTTTCAACTACTTGTATTCTCAGGAAACTAAAAAGGTAAACCACAAGCTTGGTTGAAGAGACGTTACGACGTCATTTTGCATATTTTGTCATCATTTGTAATTGTAATCGAAACATGATACAGTTAAACTATGTAACTTTTGCAATTATGTAATGATGGATGTTTGCTTGGTTTTCACTATTGTGCAACGTTGTTATGATATTGTTCATGAAGTCATCCACCCTCGAACGTTTCCGCCATTACGGTTTGGGGGTGTGACAGATTGGTATCAGAGCATTGTTTATAGTGAACTAAGTATATCAATCCATTTAAAGATATACAACTATAAATACAATGGAACTAAAACTCTCGAAAACATTTTCGTACGAGTATACTTTTAAAATTACAACGATAATTTTTATAAAAGTATAAGTACATGCATACATACTAGAACGATATCATAACGAAAACATACAAAGTGGTAAGATGAGTTGAACGCTACGGATAGGCCTAAGTGTTTGGTAATGATGTCTTGGATAAATAGAGCCTGATCAACTGTATTGATCCAAGATATGATTAACGTATACTTAGGAATGGTCGTGGTGAACAACGAGTCCGAACACTTACCAGTAACCTAATTTACAGCTTCCAAAGTAACACTTTCTGTCATCAAATTTTGGTGTTTTTGATGTTTAAGAGTAGATCTACTAATGTACTTCACGTTATCAAAAAATGAGGTAAATCGGAGTTCGTATGAACAAACTATTAAGGTTTAAAGTTGGAAAAAATATAAAATTTCACTTTACCGACAACATATTTTAAATCTTTGAAAGTAACACTTTCTAACATCAAAAATTGATATGATTTTATGCTTATGATACATCTATAGTATAATTTACGTTACCAAAAATCAACTAAATTGGAGTTCGTATGAACACTATTAGGGTTCAAAGTTGGAAAAAATATAAAATTTCATTTTACCGACAACCTATTTTAAAGCTTTGAAAGTAAGACTTTCTAACATCAAAATTTTATGTTTTTTATGTTTACGACAGATCTACTAATATAGTTCACGTTACAACAAAACTAAGCTAAATCGGAGTTTGTATAAACAAATTATGAGCGTTCAAACTTGGACAATCTTTAACCCAAAACCCATGAACCACCAACAACCTTAATATGGAAATCACAGGTGGGAGAGAGCATTCCGCAAGTGGGAGAGAGCATTTCATGGGTGAGGAGAAATAAATGAGGGTCCAAAATTGTTTTTTTATAAGTTCCTTTTCTTTTGATTTCTTGATAATCATAAA
The DNA here is from genome assembly GCA_023525715.1 of Cichorium intybus. NCBI lineage: Eukaryota > Viridiplantae > Streptophyta > Magnoliopsida > Asterales > Asteraceae > Cichorium > Cichorium intybus. Next base: position 21,758,644 of record CM042010.1, on the reverse strand, counting down.
TATTAGAAAGGATGCATATCTTTATGAAAGGACACTACTTTTATAAAGCTGACAATTTATTATTTTATTAAATAAAGATGTTTATATATTATTTGGTAATATACTGCTACAATATGAACGATTATGTTAAATACTTTACTACATATAGTTATTATTTCTGGGTAAATTTTTTTTTAAAATTCCTAAAATAATCCTCAAAATGTATATGTGTATACTGTTAGTAGCAATTATACTATAGCAAACAATTGATAAAATCCAAAATAAAATATAGAGTAAATTACAGAAACAATCCTTAAAGTTTCCCAAAACTAACATAGGGTGCCCAACTATCCGATTTTCACTATATAAGTCACTAAGGTTTGCAAAAACCTACAAAACGGTCCCTGAGGTATCGAAATAGTTCACAGGTCCATGTGAAATTACTTTCTTACCCTTTCTTATTTCTTTTATCTTTTTCTTTTTATTCCTTTTATAATTAAAAAACTAAAAAAAACACCCCACCCCCACCTCCCTCTCTCTCTCTCTCTCTCTCTCTCTCTCTCTCTCTCTCTCTCTCTCTCTCTCTCTCTCTCTCTCTCTTCCGGTGGCGATTTTCTTTCTTGTGTTTTTCATCCACATGAAAATGGAGAAGACGAACGGCCAAACTCCGGCGAACCCACTGCAATCCACACCAGGGTTTCTTTTCTAACAGATCACGTCGCAAGCATCTAACTGCAGTAAACTATCAGCGGTTACTATTATACGCCACTGGGAGTAACGCGCATATCCCTGAGAAGCAATTTCGAATCGCCAAAACATGTAACTATGTCCCACCCAAAACCTATAACTCTTCCACAGAAAATGATTCCACCTCAAACGATTCTGGATGAAACATGAACCTTAACTTGTGTAGATGAAAGACACATATATATGAACAGATTACCGAGGCCACAAAGTTCAGTCGATTGCACCATCAAAATGAAATTGATCGATGGTTATCATGAGTCGACTGCAGATGAAATTGAACAGATTACAAGGTGTCGATTGCAGATGAAATTGATTTTCGATGGTTATCAAAATGAACAGATTACAAGGCGTCGATTGCAGATGAAATTGATTGATGATTATCATGCTGACCATGAAAATGAAGATCTTCGGGTCTCTTAAATGGGATAAAATCGAGAGTTCTGGAATTAGGGTAGGCACCATATGAGAATAATGAAGGTATATGGGATTTACAGACCTGTTAGAGCCGATTTCTGGGATGAAATCTCCGATCTCTCGATGAGTTGGAGCCGATTTTATTGCACATAAGCTTTGTGAAAACTTAATTACGAAAAAATCAAAAGGTTTTTAAGGGAATGTCGGGTAAGATGAAGAGGCGGCGAAGGGAAGGTTACAGGAGAGAGAGAGAGAGAGAGAGAGAGAGAGAGAGAGAGAGAGAGAGAGAGAGAGAGAGAGAGAGAGAGAGAGAGAGAGAGAGAGAGAGAGAGAGAGAGAGAGAGGTGGGGTGGGGTGTTTTTTTTAGTTTTTTAATTATAAAAGGAATAAAAAGAAAAAGATAAAAGAAATAAGAAAGGGTAAGAAAGTAATTTCACATGGACCTGTGAACTATTTCGATACCTCAGGGACCGTTTTGTAGGTTTTTGCAAAACTTAGTGACATATATAGTGAAAATCGGATAGTTGGGCACCCTATGTTAGTTTTGGGAAACTTTAGGGATTGTTTCTGTAATTTACTCTAAAATATATGTACTAATTGTTGATTTATTAATTTATTTGGTTATTCCAATTTGTAGTTTGTAAAAAAAAAAAAGACAAATAATTGTTAAAATATATTCGTCAATTTGTTTGTATAGTTTCCCTTTGAATTTTGATTTCAACGCCCATTGTCATAATGGTCGTGTTCTGCCCCTATCAAGAATCTAAAGAATGACGGTTATCTTTAGTGACACAAATATCATCTATAGTTCACAAATTTTTTAATGACTAACTATTGACAATACTCGTGAACAATAATCGATAAAAAATATTTTGATCCTGTTTTATGCAAGCTTTCAAACTCTCATAGAAGAGTTTGCAGCCGAATCTTATTTAAATAATACAAGTCTATACATATCGTTTTTTATGTGACACAAGCTATTTTCTCCGTAGCAACTTTATATGATTGTACACCTTGACTCTCCTTTTGCCAATGACTTCCAGCCTAGTTGGTTCGAGACACCCGGGTTATATACTCATGTGGGTAGAGGTCTGGGGTTCAATCCCTGTCCAATGCACATGTGGGAGATTTTCCCTGGTTCGGCGAAGCAAAGGGAGAGGAGAAAAGCTCGTGGCTCCAGGCCGCCGGCTAAATGCCGACCCGGATTACCACGATTGAGTACGCTCAATGTGAAATTGTATTCGGTGGTCCAAAAAGAATTTCCTTCTCCCCAATGAACATCTATATCCTTCTATAATATCTTACGTTCTTTGAGATCCAAGAAGAGCGTTCATTTAGATACTAGATACTTTGTTTTTCATAATTTTCTTTTGTTGATTGAGGAATAAAAGAAAGGAAGATGGAATTGTTCATTGATAGAACAAAACGCTAATATACATTGTTGTTAAATAATTGAAAGATAAGTTATTTGGAGATAATATTTGAATGAAGAAAAGAAAATTTTTCTTTATTTTTTTACCCACTAGATAACATGCAAAATAATGAGAATTTATAGACTCCATTTAACACCTACATAATTTTTCATAAATGACTAGACACTTCGCTTGGTATTCTTTAGTGTGCTCTTTATTGTTACTCTCTAATAGACTTTTCATATTTTGTACGTACGTTTTCATATTTTGTAGGTTAGGTGATGAACGTCTGGCCTTTTTGAGGTCTTGGTTTAAATTCCGCTAAAGGATTAGGTGGGTTAGGATTAAAATTAGGTATAATAATATTTGCCGGTTCAAAAAAAAAAAAAAAAAAAAAAAAAAAAAAAACTAGACTCAAAAGATGAACATATATAATAATAATAATAATAACTTGTCCATGCTATTGTACGAAAGATTTTTTGTGCCAACAATCATACAGGTCTTTCATTCTCTTTCAATATTCATTCATTTTCTTCAATTACTCTTGAATGTTTAAGAAATTGTGGAAAATAATTCAGAGCAGTAATTTTATGTGTCGTATGCCAACAATCATACTGGTCTGGGAATGTGATGGCAGGAAAATTTGAATTGAGGTTCACAAAAGGTGTTTGTACATTCGAATGGAAGAAATATGTGTATATATAACCCACAACTACTAATTAATGGAACAGTATTAACTTGTATAACTAATAACTACTAATGACGCAGCATTAACTTGCACATATGTTAACTTGTACGTGTTACTTATATTATATATCATGGTACATAGATAATTGTTATATATATGACCAAAAAAATAATTAATCCCCGTCACCCCCTTCCTTTTCATGTATGATCTTCAAGACATGATTGCAACAGTTATGTGAAGGAATTCAAAAGAATTTTGGGATGGAGTGCGCTTTACGAACTTAGATCCATGATGCACACACACTCTGGTTGATGTGTCTTAGTTAGATACAATAAATCTTGGAAGGCCAACCTTATGGCCATAGACTTTAACATCTTGTTGAATCTGCCTTCGGTACTCTCCAAATGTAAACCTTCTGTAAATCGAACTTTCTTCTTCACAGCAACCAATGAACGACTCATAAGAAGGGCACAAGAAGTAGGCTATAGAGTGTCTCTCCACTTCCCGATTTACTATTACTTTGTGCTCCACGCTCTTGTATACGTCATTGCTCCAAGCCTGCAAATTTCATATATTTTAGTGGTTTATGTCATATGCTTCATTGAATTCGTACCTTTGAATAAAAAAAATCATTGCAGAGCTGTGTATTCTATTAAAATATTCAAACTGTACAGTGATAATTGTATTGCAAACAACTACGCTTTTTGGTCGAATAGAAAATTCACATATTCCTCTTTCTTTCTCTCTCCAAGATTATTATACCTGCCATTAGTTGACTTACATTGCAAGTCAATGGCTAAAAGAATCGACAACTCTAAAAGTTCGAGGAGGAATCTAATATAATAGGCATTATTTATATATTAAACACGAAAAAAACTATATTAGAAAGAATAACACCTTTTATCATATATGTTGTAAGGATACGAGTATATACAAATACAAATATTTCGAAATTTAAAAATTACTTCCTCCATCCAATGACATTAGTACGAGTGGATGAATATATTTCATCCCACAAATTAATACTATATACGCTGAAAGTTGTATCTCCGGGCAATTCTTCTCCATTTGATTCACAATCCCCGGATGACTTTCATATTGTTCGGATGTAATTCACAATAAATTTAAATAGATAGGGAACAAACACATGCGAGACCTCAACGGGATAAAATCTTTGCGACATACTCCATTATATATGCCCATTAGTATGAAAAGGTTTATATGCTAGTATCGGAATAAAACTTCTTATTGCAGTATTTAAGAGCTAAAAAAAGGGGTTCACACATGCAAAAGGTAAAGGAAATATACCTGAAAAAGGTCACCAATATTAACAACGAGGGCCTCGGGGTTAGGTTTTACTGCCACCCATTTCGAATCTTTCATGAGTTGAAGCCCACCTACGTGTTCATCTTGATGCAATATTGTGAGGAAATCGCTGTCTGTGTGGGGCACGAGTCCAAAAACCTCCGGAGAGACGGGGCATGAAGGGTATCGGTTTAGCCTCATAAAACAGGTGCTCTCGTTACAGTTGTCTTCCCACATACTTCGTTGTACGCCCATATTCATCACAAGCACTCTGGCTATCGACTTTGCAAGTTCCTGCATTGCACTAGCATATTCCTGCATCACTTCCCTGTATAAAAAAAAAAAACAACTTGTTAATAACATATACTCCCTCCGTCCCTTTTTTATTGTCCACTTTTGACTTTTAAAAGTCTTTCTTTTTCAACTTTGACCGTAAATATTTTTTGTTTTGTTATATAATATCAAAATATATGGATGGATTGTGTTTTAAATGTATTTCCATCGATATAATTTTCATCAAGTATCATATAACACAAACAAAAATATTTAAAGTCAAAGTTGAAAAAGAAAGACTTTTAAAAGTCAAAAGAGGACAATAAAAAATGGATAGAGGGAGTATTTATTATTCTGTTTTATCTAGCTATAACAAGTTAACAACTAAAGGAAATAGACATGATATTCCTTTGTGGCTTGTCTGTTATGGAGACATCGTGTCTAGTGGTTATACCGCAGTAGTATAATTAGATATGGAACATTTCAATTTATGTGTAAAAGAATAATATATTCTTTCGTTCCATTTTAGCCTTTTATATAATAGTATTAGTCTAGTTAAAATTCCCTACTTCGATTCTCTCTAAACTATTATTCAAAAAGCAGTTGGTATATTTAAATATTAGTACAAATATTCTACTTTATAATATAACAAAAAGATATAAGAATATTAGTCCTCAACATATAGATATAAAACATAAGAAATAAAGAAAATCGCTAAAACCGACAGAAGCATTATTTTTTACCTTTTCGGGCCATATGATTATCTATTTCCGGAAAAGGTTTTGTTATTTTAAGCTTCAAATTGTTCTTTACAGCTATAAAATATCGCAAGTGGTAGTTGCTAAAATAATTTATATTATACCATGTGTTTAACCGCACCAACTGTTCAAATTCTGGTTTTCCGTTGCACAGAAGTGTAAGATTTGACACGAGACCTGACTAGCTTGGTGCAATCTTATCTTGCGTTTATGCACAGAAAAAATTGTATTTGAGTTTTACTATGTTGTTAAACATTATTAGTAGAAAACAGTGACTCTGGGAGGTCGGGTAGGTGAAGATCAACGATGGTGATAAAACAAGAGATTAATAACTAAAAGAGAAAGCCATGCTCTTGTTACCTCAAAGAGCTGAACTCTCCATAGCATGTTTCATCAGAAATCTTCGTAAGAGGAACATGAAAAGCTTCACACCATGATAGTTGTTTTGGACACGTAGCGGTTTGGTTCCCCCACCTATACGAATTATCAAGAAGCCCGGAAGCCACTTTCTTTTCAAATGGTTCCTTAAACAACTCAACCTGCATCTTCCTCATCCGCCTAAGAAGTTCCAGGCTTATTCCATGGTTAACTATCTGAAAGAAACCCCATTCAGCCGAAGCTTTGCATATTTCCGAAGCACAAGAAACCCTCTCCTCCTCATTCACGCTCCACAACCCACCAAGATCCACAAGGGGAAGGTCACATTCCTCCAGCTCATGTTCGTAATCAACACGTTGTTTTGCATGATCAACTGAATCACGAGACTGTTGCAGAAGTTGAGTATAGTCATGGAGGAGAGGTGGGTTCTGTTTGGACTCAATCATTTTCACACAAAATCTCAGGTGCACGAGTGTTTTGTAAGTTAAATAAACAAAGAGGCCTGATATGAGTATAGGAACAGAAAGAGGGGTTTTTATACTTATAGTTTCCGAGAAACTCCAAGAAGACAACAAAAGTTTGTATGTAAAATGGTCTTCTAATAATATATAAAGATCTTAAAATGCACAAGGGACAAAGAGGGAACGCATCGTAATCGTGACAAATGTCAAACTGCTGCAGTCTTGGAATTCTATTGGGCCAAAACGGACCAAGTCTTTATACAGGTTACAGAAGATCAAATATTTGCACCGAATAATGTTAAAGAATATGTTTTCTGGTGGGAATGGGCGCATAAAGGGAATGGGAAAAGGTCGATAGATCCAAGCTACGACTATTAATGAAAGAAGAAAAGGGGGACTCACATGGTGAATTAATCTTCACAGTACGAGTTAAAGAATGGGCCAAGTAAGGTCCTTAAGAACATGCCAAATGACAAGGTGCACAATCGTCTTTGACTACGAGATTTATGAATGGAGTAACTTCACTAGGTGGATAATAATCGAATAATAAATCACTGCAAGAACACTCTACCATTTTCACAAATCTATCGGATTGGTAATTTTCAGTTGGTTTTAATTTATTCCAATAGATATATAACCTTGTTGAGAACAACCTTACTAGCTCGAATAATCTGCTTAAAAAGGATACGCTGATCCACAATAAAAAAATGTTTAATATGTTTTAGTAAATTGAATATAAATAGCTTAATATAATAAGGGAATAAACTTTCCATATATTTCGTGTTTTTGTATCCTTTCTGTATATCAAAATAACTATAGGTACAAGATGTATACATATGAAAACTGAAGGAAATCTAAATTGTATCTAACACTTACCATATTGCCATATTAAAGACTCCTTAATAAACTATAATTGTGTAATAACACTTACCATATTACCATATTAAAGACTCCTTGATAAATTATTAAATTATAACTGTGTAATCTGTATATTTCATCTGCCGAAACGGTGAGGTCAACGTGAAACTTGTTGCATAGCGATTGAAACCTTGGAATTAACACTCCTAGCGTATGTGTGTGTGTGTGACTATATATATATATATATATATATATATATATATATATATATATATATATATATATATATATATATATATATATATATATATATATATATATATATATATATATATATATATATATATATGGGAAGTGATCCGTACACAACAATTTTTCTCCATATACAACAATGCATGCTTTAAGGGTGTTGTACATTATGCATAAAAAATGTTAAATTGTTGTGTATGGAAAAAAATTGTTGTGTACAGATCACTTCCATATATATATATATATATATATATATATATATATATATATATATATATATATATATATATATATATATATATATATATATGTATGTATGTATGTATGTATGTATGTATGTATGTATGTATGTATGTATGTATGTATATATATATATATATATATATATATATATATATATATATATATATATATATATATATATATATAAGCTAGTTAAGAAATTGTAGGAACATAATAGATGTGTATAGGTTAAAGCACCATATCACGAATAAAATGAACAGCAGTATCAATATGTTTAATGTGCCGACAAAAACTAGACTTCTTGATACGTATGCAGCACCAATGTTATTACAACAAAAGGGCTGGGAACAAGGAATAAGAACATGACGTTTTTAAACCAAGGATACAATCCAACGAAGCTCGACAACCGTGTTAGCTAAAGCACGATATTCCACCTTAATATTGGATCTTGCAATGGTGTGTTGTTTCTTAGTACTTCAACTAATCAGGTTTGGTCCAAGAAAGGCACATTATCTACCAGTGGCGACAGTGGAGGAAACACGTTGGATAACAATACCATGTGAGGACGTATCGTGAAGATAATAAATGATCTTTTTTATCACGAGCCAATATCGATTATTTGGTGCATCAAGAAACTAATAAACTTTTCCTGACAGTATCAACAATTCTAAGATGAGTGATGACGATATACTGAAGGGCTTTAATAGTACTAATATACACGAAGATATCAAACATTTAAACCCCACTAAAATAGGTGATTTATGGTCAAGAATAAACATGTGATGATATAGATTTTCAGTGATCCATACACATACACTGTAAAAAATCACAAAGATAATTGTGTTGAGTGAAATGCAGAGTAGTGTTAGTGTATGTTGCCTAGAATCCCAAGCAATAGATCAAACAACCATGATATTTGAGAGAGAACTAGGCATTAAGTGTTTGGATTAAGATAGAGATTGTAGATGGTGAATTCCCGATTATAATGATGTCGTAAACATACATGAGGATATAGGTAACTGACGTGGGAGTGTAGCAAACGAATAAAGAGTTAGAAAGTCACTATGTAAACCCAAGAGTACCAAGTGTATGGATAATTTAGCAGACCTGGCGTTACGTAAGACCATAAAGAGAATTTTTTTAGTAAGAAAGCATGATTCAGGAAAAGGGAATCGAAAAAGCCTTTGGTTGTGTCATGTTAATGGTTTGAACTAAATCCTCATGGAAGAAGACATTATTAACATCAAGTTGACTAACTATTTCATTGTAGTCTATGCGATTTGTTTCAAAAAAATCATTTGCAACAAGTCATGCCTTGTATCGATTAATAGAGCTATCATGATTATGGTTAATTGCATAGGCCCGCTACCAATAGACAACATTTGCATTGGGAGGTTTTGAAATTAAGACCCAAGTAGCATTGTATTTTATGCAAAAAAACCTATTTTCATTGCATCCCACCATTCAAGCCACTTTAATTTTGGCTTGAAAGAAGGTTACAGGCTTAATAGAGGGATAATTGTGGGTATGAGCTTGATAAAGTATATGATTAGGATAGGTTTTAGATCGGTAAATATTATTGTGACTTCGAGTGGTATTGGGATACTATAAAGTGACACTATAGTTGGCTTTTATCGACACAGAGTGTCAACCACGGACTCCTTGGTTCAACCCTTACTTACCCTAACTATTGGATGATGATATTTTATTTACTACTTTTTACCGCATCAACGACTACGACGTATCAACTTTTTACATTTAGCTAGGACATTTTTGTGAGGTATATGGACAAGAGATACTAAAAGTGTTTTTTGGACTCAGAAAAGAATATTCCATTTGTCTTTTTATAACTTTCGAGGAGTCATCACAACGAAAAAACATAATATTTTAGGGTGTGTGTAGAAATAGTGAAGGGGTTTTAAGGATTGATGTCGGTGTGTCAAGGGATACATTTGGTGAAGTGGCCAAGTCTATTAATCAATGCAATAACATATCTTAAGTATAAACGTGAAGTAACCAGTGATGTCCAAACATATATTGGGATGAACAATTTCTAATGGTGTTTGTCATTACATAGAATTTTTAGTGTTGCTAATCGTGTACTATTTGAGATATAACCGTCTTGAAAACATAAAATTTATTATTTTTTATAAAAAAGTCTTTTTTCGAACATATGTTGAATGGTGTCTCGGTGTGAATGCCAAAGCATAATTCCTGAAATAGAAATTATGATGCATGTGGCAGGAAATGGATTTTATGAGGATTGTGGTGGAGAACTGCCCCTGTTAAATTCTTAACAAAAAAGAGCTCCTAATAATTCAATGGTTCATATATTGCCATGTATAAGTTGGGCGAAGGACAAGAGGTTTTTAGTAACCCTATGGACCATAAGGAGGGTTTGAAGTTTGGGGGAACACTAAGGTAATTTGAGAGTTGATTAGTCAAAATGAAAAATATTTACAATATAGTTGTTTCCAACTTTGTCGGATCCATTATAAGGAGTATTATCCTCAATCATCAAAGAATCAGAAGGTATACTGGTTGTGGCACCTGAGTCTAGAATCTAATAATAAATGATACCATAAATATCGGATAAAAATGTGTTTGAAGTACAAAAGAATGTCTCGTATGAGAGTAAATACCATGAGATTGCGTAAAACCTAGCCACAATCATTGGGTGGCAACTCAACCATAAAAATGGTTAGGTCCAAGTTGTGGTCCACTGATAAAATGACCATATCAATAAAGCATATATGGCCCAAATGTACTTTACTATTGATAATCAGAATAGTCCCATTGTTAGGTAGATCAACCAAGAATAGAAGGTTTAGAGTGTGATATATGAGGCTCAAAAGAAGGTTAGACAGATATTTTTTTTAGGTAATTATTTGATAAGGGTTACTTCAAAGTTCAAACAACTAACTAAAAAAACCGTACATTGTAGATTTCATCAAGTGATAATTTGTTTGTCACAAGTTTTGCAATGTGAGGGATTCTCTATCAAAATAAGCTCAACGATATAAATTATGCATGTTGGTTCCAAACTTGATAAGAGTACTCGATTTTACAAGAAAGCTTTATACCATTGAACCAGTTCCTAAGGATTGTCCAGGTAGATCAACTAGCTAAAATAGACGATAAATATAGGCATTTAAATGATTTAAATGAGGTCGCATATCTTATGTTAGGCGACATGATTTTTGAGCTTCAAAAGATCTTGAGAAGTCTTGGGGAGTATGACAAGATTAACTGGCTTAAGGGTATGTCCCTAGGGAAGGTTAAACATGAACGATTTGAAGTCATGAAAGCTTTATTATATTGACAAATTATGGGGTGTTAGGATTTCTAGTGATTCAATAGTTAGCTACGGATGTTGTCCACAACTCGCTAACAAATTATGGGGTGTTAGGATTTCCAGTAAGTCGGGAGTTAGCTACGGATGTTGTCCACAACTCGCTGACTAGTTCTTATGATTAGTTCGTTTTAGAATTTAACATGAAGAACTTGAATTTATCTTTCTTGGAATTGCAAAAAAAATGTTGAATCTAACATGGCCAAAGCATCCAACACCACTGCTCCCAAACGAGGCATCAAGAAGAAAAGGACACGGCCTCTCGTGGGAATGATTTTCTCTAAGATACATCAATCAATAATCTTGAGGAGATATATTGTTTCCATGACAAGGAAATGGGACATGAAAGGCATAGATGCCCAAGATATCTGATGAAGCTAAAGAAGTTGCAAGCCAAACAGTATGGCATTTCAGGTATATCTCCATAGTACTTTGCTTCAAACTCATGTGTAAATGGACACGTGATACAATACTGCCATTTATTAATGTGCAGGGACTAAAAAAGTAGATAACTAAAGCATAGAGAGTTGGATCTAATCATGGACCATCAGCAAACTTTTATTATATATAGGATAAGGAACCAACTTATTTTCTCCCGTGTTTTATCTATGGTTTTATGTTTAAGTTGTCGATGTAAACATTATTATAAAGTTATTTTGAATAAAATTCATTTTGAATGGGAGATATTTTGAAACAAAACAATATCATTACCTCTATGAATTCCGTACGGTAACAATAGTTCACCAATGATTCGAAAGCATACAAATGTTTGGATAAGACATATTCGTAGAAGTTATCCTCTTGATCGTAAAACTAGAAAAGCATTTCCAAAAGTCCAAGTGGATAGGCTCTTTCGTTCGTAATGGGACAACTCACCCTTTAGATATCATTTGACTGGAGGTCTTATGATGATTTTGTTGTCGCCAAAAATCTAAGTAAGGTGCGGATAATGCATGGTTGCGGAAAGAGAGATAAGGTTCCAAAACTGTGTAGATTCGGAAGTGAGGGACAAGTCGGAAGACTTGAGATGGATACTTAGATTAGATCTTAAAAGCTCAACAATAATAAAGTGAACAAATAGTTAACTAGAGTGAAATGTAAAGACAGTGATATTGAAGTCCTAGAAATGAAAAGAACAAGACAAGAATGTATATGAACAAGATAAGATTTGATGGAATGAGAGGATTTTATATATATATATATATATATATATATATATATATATATATATATATATATATATATATATATATCTATATATATATATATATATATATATATATATATATATATATATATATATATATATCTATATATATATATATATATATATATATCAAAGATGAATCGTTACAAATCAGCTCTCAAAACACATAAGACTAAGTGAAGACTTGGTCTCCCTTTTATAGAGTAAGGGAAGACCTCTGGACAATATCCTATGGAATGAAGAGCAGACAACACGTCTCTCTTCAGTCAGACAATAAGGTTCTAACTAATATTATAATACAATGTCAGACTAGGATAGCTTATCTAGAATATAAAAATAGAAATAGTACACCCGACATGCTTCTAAAATGTCACGCCTGATCTAGTCTAATCATTTCCTATAACTTCAATATCTATTTGTTATTTCCGCCTTAACAAGAGAAGAAATATATGTAGTCCCCTTGATGATTTGGTGCAAACATCAAATACTTGGCCAAGCTCAGATTACGTTGATGCATTCTATTATGGTCACCACAAATCTCTATCGAGAAACACAATCTTGAGTGTTTGTGTAAGAACCCGCGAAATTGTAAAAGGGCAAAATGGTCTTTTGTCACATTATAAGACCATTATGTAAAATAATATGTATTTGTGATATAATATTATAAGAAATAAGAGTTTATGTGAAATTTGGAGTTTTTCCGCGTGAATAGTGAAATTTGACCAAAAAGGGCAAATTGGTCATTTGACATGAAAATGATCCTTTTGTTAAGAAATTTCATAAAAGAGCTAAATTAATACTTAATGGAACATGATTTGCAAGGATGTGAGCTCTTGGACTATTTCTGAATAAAAGAGTGAAGTTAGGGGGGCTAAAGTGAAATTAATTAATAAAACTAAATATATATATATATATATATAATATGAGGGTTATTCTCTCATTATCTGAGAACCCAGTAGAAGGATCGAGAGAGAGAGAGCTAGAGAGAACGAAAGAGAGAGCCAGAGGAGGAAATACGTGAAGAATCAAAGAAGAGTTCCAAAACCAAGCCCTAGATTGAAGTTTCTAAGCAAGTGAGGTAAGGTTCCATGTTCTAAGCTCAATTTCTTGAACGGGAATCAAGTTTGATTTCTGATTTTTCTAGAAATCATAGTTCCAAAGTTATCATCTAGTTTATCTTGCTCAAAATCACCCATCTAACATGTTCTAACCCTTGAATATGTTAAATGCAAAGAAATGGTGATTTTGCTCAAGAACCCTAATTCACGGGTTATGAAATTAAGACCAGTTTTTATGGTTTTGTTGAGTCCAAATGATCACTTAGGATGTATTAAGACACTCCTAAGTGATTAATTTCAAAAAGATGGATTTTTGGTGCAAAATATCAAAAACGGGTTTTCAAGAAATTGAAGCTAGAATCAGTGATTCCATGGGTTAAAACCTGATGTAAAGCAAGGGTTTTAGTCATGGAATGATAGTAAACGATTAAGTTAAGTATTAAGCACTTAATAGGGCAAAATAGAGGTATGCAGCTCGAAAATCGGACACGAAACTCAACCAGAAAGATTACACGGCCGTGTAATTTACAGGGTAAATATTACACGACCGTGTAACTCATAAAAGGCCTGCAAAGTTACACGGCCGTGTAATTTGCAAGGCAAAAGTTACACGACCGTGTAACATACTGAGGGGATTTTTGAGTTTTGATTTTTGGAAATTGGGGTTAGACTTGTCCGTTTGACCTCAAATTTGAAACACAAGTCTAATATGGCTTAAGATTTCATGCGAAAATGTCGGAACTGAAATACGACCCCTCGGGGGCACTGTAGCAAAATACGTATCTTTCGGGGAAAATTATAAAATGAATTTATTGATGGTTATACATTTTTATGGCCTGTAGTTATGCTATATGAGACTTTTAAGTCATAGAGTTAGTTATAGCATGTATTTATATATATACTACTTATATAGGTGGTGCTTCGAATACGGTTGAGCACGGAAAGGGGAAAGGAGTACGTGAAGCTTAGAAATCTGTAGCTACATCAAGGTGAGTTTTATGAGGATTTTCTAGTACATAGCAAAAATGTTATTTTCAGAAAAGTAAGATTTCCAATGTTTATAAATACTAAAGTTTGGAAAATGGTTTTTGAATGAAGCTCTATACAAGAGCTTAGTATTTTAAGTATATTTTTAAAGTATGATTTGTAAAGTATTTTGAAAGAAGTTCCTTATAGGAACTCAGATGTCAGAAGCAGTTTTGAAAGTATTTTTGTTAAAGAGTTATAAAATGTTTGAGTAAAAAATAGTTTACAAATTGTGTCCCACTTTGACCAATTTGAGATGAAATGAAGTAAGAATTTAAGATGAGCCAGTTGTCCGGACTAGGATCACCCACATAATCGGGGGATCAGAAGACACTACTGGGATGGTACCTCCCGTCGCGAAGTAGTTGTCTAGCTTAGCATACCCTTGTGCTTGAATTTGTTCCAAGTCACGAAGGGGAGACAGAATGAGCAAACCGAGTGGGCAGATCTGTTCTGTCCCGCGAGGGGAGTTAGTTGAATGAATTAATTAACTTAATTCATAAGTTTCAGTTGGTCACGAGAAAGGAAGTAGTTTTATAAAAGAAAGTCTTTTTAGAGTTTGAAAGTAAAGAAAAAAAAAAGTTATTTTGAGAATTATGAAGTAAATCAGTTTTAGCAATGTACTTTTGATATTTCAAGCTTTGAATAGAAATGTTTTGGGTATAAACCCATATTACTCACGTGACTTTATGTCTCACGTATACTATGTTTTTGAAATGCTATGTACTTAGGTGAACGGAGCGAAGATCGAAGTTGGGACCAATTGATACAATGTAAGTTTAAATTATGGTTATTGGTATTGAGTCTGTAATACCCCTCGAGTTTAAGTTTGTATAAAAAAATTTAGTGGCTGTTTCATAGTCACAAGTTGTAAAATATGTTTGGAAACTGTATTTTTATATTAAATATGGTTTGAGAAAAAGGGGTGTTACAGTTTTGGTATCAGAGCCATAGTTTAAGCGAATTAGGTTGGAATACCATCCTAGGCTTAAACTAGCAAAAGTAGTAGTAGGTTGCCTTAGTAATATAGAAGGCATAGATTGAGTATGACTGTTATAAAGTGCAGTCAACATAAGGAGATAACATGTTACCGCTTATGAAATACTATATAGAATTGCGTATTAAACCGATAATTTGTTCATCTATATAGTAATGGAAGGCAGACGACAAGCTGACAGGGGTGAGGGCAGTCACACTTCCTCAAGAGGAAGTGAACCACATGTTCTGCGAAACGATGAGGCTGAGCATAACCCACCACCACCACAACCTGTCACTATGGAGGCAATTCAGTTCCTAATTAATAATCTACGAACTGAACTGAGGCAAGATGTACACAACATAATCGACAGCAGAATGGGTGAACCTAGTGCCCAATCATCACAAGAAGTTTCCAAGAAGACGACTGAGGAAGCAACTACTGGAGGAAACAAGACGGAAGAAAAGGGCTGCTCTTTTAAGTCCTTTATGGCTTGCAAACCGCCCGAATACCATGGCAGTTTCGAACCCAAAGTGACGATGCGATGGGTTCGAGAAATTGAACAAGTGATACAAGCGAGCAAATGTGCAGAAAAAGACCAAGTCACCTTTGCTTCTCGGCAACTGAAGGATGATGCTTTGGTGTGGTGGAACACCAAATATGAAAGCTTGGGAAAGGATGTGGTATATGGTTGGTCATGGGCAGAGTTTGTCACGTGCCTCAAAGATAAATTCTGTCCCACGCGAGATTTGGAGAAGTTGAATGAAGATTTCTTAACGATGAAGAAAGGAGAAATGACGGTTGACGAGTATACAAAGAAGTTTTGTGACATGTTACCTTTTGTGGGGGAGTCGTACCCCAGTGAGCGGTCCCGAATTAACCGCTATGTCCGGGGTTTGCCATGGAACTATGAACTAGAAGTAAAGAAAGCCGAGACGTTAGATGGGGCGATCATTGCTGCCCGAACTGTGGAAGATGTTGGAAAAAGAAGGAAGGAAGAAGGACCTGCTTTTGGTGACAAAAGGAAGACAGTTAGTAGTATCAGTGGGAACATAAAGAAGAAAGGGAAGATGAGTACAAACCAGAGCCGACAGGGAAGTATAAAGAAGTGCGAAAAATGTGGAAAAGAACATGGTGGCGAGTGTCGAGCGGGATCAAATGCCTGCTTTAATTGTGGCGGATTCGGTCACAAAGCGAAAGATTGTAAAGCCAAGAAAGCCAGCGAAGTGGAGTGCTTCTCATGCCATCAGATGGGACACTACAGTTTCAACTGCCCAAACAAGGGAGGAGAAACCATGGTGTCAACAGCCCAAAAGAAGACCGAACCTCAGAAAGTGAAGACCAGAGCTTTTCAGATTACCAGGGAGGAAGCGAAGGAGACTCACGATGTGGTCTCAGGTATTCTACTAATCAACTCGACACCTGCATATGTCTTGTTTGATTCTGGGTCTACATATTCGTTTGTGTCCCATGGGTTTGGAGCTAGATTAAAAGTCCCATTAGAATTATTAGATCTAGTTTTTGAGGTAGAAGTGGCGGACGGGAAATTTGTGGAAGTTCAGCATATGTATCGAGACTGTGAACTCGACATCAACGGCAAGAAGTTTCGACTTAATCTCCTTCCTATTGGAATTAAGTCCTTTGATGTAATAATTGGAATGGATTGGCTTGGTGCAAATGACGCGAAGATAGCTTGTGGACAGAAGAGGGTATCCGTTAAAACCCTAGGAGCTAAGGTGTACGTATATGGGGAAAGAAGAACGCACGTGCCAAGTATCATCAGTGTAGCTAAAGCTCGAAGATGTATCAGGAAAGGGTGTGTATCTTTCCTGGCCTATGTGATGACTGAAGATAAAGTGAAACAGACATATAAAGACATAGAAGTAGTAAAAGAGTTTCCAGAAGTTTTCCCAGATGAATTGCCAGTCTTGCCACCAGAAAGGCAAGTTGAGTTTCGGATAGATCTTGTCCCAGGAGCTTCCCCAATAGCACGAGCACCGTACCGATTAGCACCAACAGAGATGCGGGAATTAATGTCCCAGTTGCAGGAGTTACTAGATAAAGGCTTCATCAGGCCTAGTTCTTCTCCGTGGGGTGCTCCAGTTCTGTTTGTGAAGAAAAAGGATGGATCAATGCGGATGTGCATTGATTACAGAGAATTGAACAAAATTACTATCAAGAACCGTTACCCGTTGCCCAGAATAGATGATTTGTTTGATCAGTTGCAAGGAGCAGATTATTTCTCAAAAATTGATTTGAGATCTGGGTATCATCAAGTCAGGGTAAAAGAAAGTGATGTAGAGAAGACGGCGTTTCGTACACGATACGGGCATTACGAGTTCCTAGTAATGCCATTTGGTCTTACGAATGCACCAGCGATCTTTATGGATTTAATGAATCGGGTCTGTAAACCATTCTTAGACCGGTTTGTTATAGTGTTCATAGATGACATTCTGATCTACTCGAAGAATAAAGAAGAGCATGCGAGCCATTTGCGGTTGGTACTTGAGACTTTGAAGCGGGAACAGCTATATGCGAAGTTCTCCAAGTGCGAGTTTTGGATGAGAGAGGTGCAGTTCCTTGGACATGTTGTTTCTATCCAAGGTATAAAAGTGGATCCAGCAAAAGTTGAAGCAGTGATGAAATGGGAGCCACCTAAGACGCCAACAGAAGTTAGAAGTTTTCTCGGTCTTGCTGGATATTACAGGAGATTTATTCAAGATTTCTCCCGTATAGCAGTACCACTTACACGACTAACCCGGAAAGAAGAGCAGTTCAAATGGCAAGAGGAACAAGAAAGAGCTTTCGCTACCTTAAAAGAGAAGTTGTGTAACGCACCTGTCCTTACGTTACCAGATGGGACAGAAGACTTTGAAGTATACAGCGATGCCTCACATCGGGGGCTTGGCTGTGTGTTAATGCAAAGAGGGAAGGTCATAGCATACGCTTCTAGACAGTTGAAAGATCCAGAGAAAAAGTACACAACCCACGATCTAGAACTTGCAGCGATCGTATTTGCCTTGAAGATTTGGAGACATTACTTGTATGGTACAAAGTGCAAGCTACTCACCGATCACAAGAGTTTGCAGTATGTGTTCACTCAAAAAGAATTGAACATGAGACAGAGCAGATGGTTAGAGTTGATCAGTGACTATGATTGCGACATTATATACCATCCGGGTAAAGCAAATGTAGTAGCAGATGCATTAAGTAGAAAAGCTCCTGAGAAAAGAATCAAGGCAAGGTCGATGTGCATAGAATTGGTGTCCAATATTATAGAGCAAATTAAAGCAGCTCAACAGAAAGTTGAAGAAAGTGGAGACTTAAAAGATGAAAGGCTAGGAAAAGATATACAGTTTGAAACCAACAACCAAGGATTAAAGATCTACAGAAACCGCATTTGGGTACCGAAAGCAGGAGGTTTGAGAAAGCTAATTCTAGACGAGTCGCATAAGTCAAAGTATTCCATTCATCCTGGGAGTACCAAGACTTATCAAGATTTGAAAAGACAGTATTGGTGGCCTGGAATGAAGAAAAGAATAGCTAAGTACATCTCCAAGTGTGTTATATGTGCACAAGTCAAGGCGGAACATCAGGTCCCGCATGGAGATGCTCAGTCATTACATATTCCAGCCGGAAAGTGGGAAGATGTAACCATGGACTTGGTTGTCGGGTTACCAAGGACGAGAAGAGGTCATGATAGTATATGGGTCATAGTAGACCGGTTGACCAAGAGTGCATTATTTCTAGCCATAAAAGAAACTACTCACTTGGAGCAGTTAGCCCAGTTGTATTCAGATGAAGTGTTAAGAAGATATGGTGCACCGTTGTCTATCGTGTCAGACAGAGACCCTAGATTTACCTCTAACTTTTGGAGAGCTTTACAAGATAAAATGGGGACAAGAATTCAGCTAAGCACAGCGTATCATCCACAAACGGATGGTCAGAGTGAACGAACGATCCAGACATTAGAAGACATGCTACGATCATGCGTGATGGAATTTGGAGGTAGTTGGGATGAACACCTGCCACTAGTGGAGTTTGCATACAACAACAGCTACCATTCCAGCATCAAAATGCCACCCTTTGAAGCATTGTATGGTAGGAAGTGTAGAACTCCTTTGTGTTGGTTGGAAGCGGGTGAGACTAAGCTTACGGGGCCAGAGATTGTTAGAGTAACTAATGAGAAGATTGGAGTAATTCAAGCCAACATGAAAGCAGCACAAGATCGGCAAAAGAGTTACTCGAATCTAAAGAAGAGACCGTATGACTTGCAAGAAGGAGATTTGGTGATGATAAAAGTGTCGCCATGGAAAGGAGTGGTTAGATTTGGCAAAAGAGGAAAGTTGAGTCCAAGGTACATTGGACCTTTTAAAATGTTGAAGAGAGTTGGGTTACAAGCATTCAAGATAGAGTTACCACCCGAACTCAGTGGAATACATGATACCTTTCATGTATGCTACTTGAAAAAGTACTTTGGTAAAGAAGAGTTAGTAATACCGTATACTGACCTGAGGGTGGAGACTCCTAGCAAACTGATTGAAGAACCCGAAGCCATCCTAGAAATGCAGACTAAAAAGCTAAGGAACAAAGAGATTGATCTTGTTCTAGTCAAGTGGAAGCATCCATTAGGGTCAAACCTAACTTGGGAAACGTTAACAGAAATGAAGAGAAGATATCCGAATTTCACCGATTACGAAAAGATTCCGAGGACGGAATCCGCTTAAGGAGGGGTAACTGTAAGAACCCGCGAAATTGTAAAAGGGCAAAATGGTCTTTTGTCACATTATAAGACCATTATGTAAAATAATATGTATTTGTGATATAATATTATAAGAAATAAGAGTTTATGTGAAATTTGGAGTTTTTCCGCGTGAATAGTGAAATTTGACCAAAAAGGGCAAATTGGTCATTTGACATGAAAATGATCCTTTTGTTAAGAAATTTCATAAAAGAGCTAAATTAATACTTAATGGAACATGATTTGCAAGGATGTGAGCTCTTGGACTATTTCTGAATAAAAGAGTGAAGTTAGGGGGCTAAAGTGAAATTAATTAATAAAACTAAATATATATATATATATATATATATATATATATATATATATATATATATATATATATATATATATATATATATATATATATATATATATATATATATATATATATATAATATGAGGGTTATTCTCTCATTATCTGAGAACCCAGTAGAAGGATCGAGAGAGAGAGCTAGAGAGCACGAAAGAGAGAGCCAGAGGAGGAAATACGTGAAGAATCAAAGAAGAGTTCCAAAACCAAGCCCTAGATTGAAGTTTCTAAGCAAGTGAGGTAAGGTTCCATGTTCTAAGCTCAATTTCTTGAACGGGAATCAAGTTTGATTTCTGATTTTTCTAGAAATCATAGTTCCAAAGTTATCATCTAGTTTATCTTGCTCAAAATCACCCATCTAACATGTTCTAACCCTTGAATATGTTAAATGCAAAGAAATGGTGATTTTGCTCAAGAACCCTAATTCACGGGTTATGAAATTAAGACCAGTTTTTATGGTTTTGTTGAGTCCAAATGATCACTTAGGATGTATTAAGACACTCCTAAGTGATTAATTTCAAAAAGATGGATTTTTGGTGCAAAATATCAAAAACGGGTTTTCAAGAAATTGAAGCTAGAATCAGTGATTCCATGGGTTAAAACCTGATGTAAAGCAAGGGTTTTAGTCATGGAATGATAGTAAACGATTAAGTTAAGTATTAAGCACTTAATAGGGCAAAATAGAGGTATACAGCTCGAAAATCGGACACGAAACTCAACCAGAAAGATTACACGGCCGTGTAATTTACAGGGTAAATATTACACGACCGTGTAACTCATAAAAGGCCTGCAAAGTTACACGGCCGTGTAATTTGCAAGGCAAAAGTTACACGACCGTGTAACATACTGAGGGGATTTTTGAGTTTTGATTTTTGGAAATTGGGGTTAGACTTGTCCGTTTGACCTCAAATTTGAAACACAAGTCTAATATGGCTTAAGATTTCATGCGAAAATGTCGGAACTGAAATACGACCCCTCGGGGGCACTGTAGCAAAATACGTATCTTTCGGGGAAAATTATAAAATGAATTTATTGATGGTTATACATTTTTATGGCCTGTAGTTATGCTATATGAGACTTTTAAGTCATAGAGTTAGTTATAGCATGTATTTATATATATACTACTTATATAGGTGGTGCTTCGAATACGGTTGAGCACGGAAAGGGGAAAGGAGTACGTGAAGCTTAGAAATCTGTAGCTACATCAAGGTGAGTTTTATGAGGATTTTCTAGTACATAGCAAAAATGTTATTTTCAGAAAAGTAAGATTTCCAATGTTTATAAATACTAAAGTTTGGAAAATGGTTTTTGAATGAAGCTCTATACAAGAGCTTAGTATTTTAAGTATATTTTTAAAGTATGATTTGTAAAGTATTTTGAAAGAAGTTCCTTATAGGAACTCAGATGTCAGAAGCAGTTTTGAAAGTATTTTTGTTAAAGAGTTATAAAATGTTTGAGTAAAAAATAGTTTACAAATTGTGTCCCACTTTGACCAATTTGAGATGAAATGAAGTAAGAATTTAAGATGAGCCAGTTGTCCGGACTAGGATCACCCACTTAATCGGGGGATCAGAAGACACTACTGGGATGGTACCTCCCGTCGCGAAGTAGTTGTCTAGCTTAGCATACCCTTGTGCTTGAATTTGTTCCAAGTCACGAAGGGGAGACAGAATGAGCAAACCGAGTGGGCAGATCTGTTCTGTCCCGCGAGGGGAGTTAGTTGAATGAATTAATTAACTTAATTCATAAGTTTCAGTTGGTCACGAGAAAGGAAGTAGTTTTATAAAAGAAAGTCTTTTTAGAGTTTGAAAGTAAAGAAAAAAAAGTTATTTTGAGAATTATGAAGTAAATCAGTTTTAGCAATGTACTTTTGATATTTCAAGCTTTGAATAGAAATGTTTTGGGTCTAAACCCATATTACTCACGAGACTTTATGTCTCACGTATACTATGTTTTTGAAATGCTATGTACTTAGGTGAACGGAGCGAAGATCGAAGTTGGGACCAATTGATACAATGTAAGTTTAAATTATGGTTATTGGTATTGAGTCTGTAATACCCCTCGAGTTTAAGTTTGTATAAAAAAATTTAGTGGCTGTTTCATAGTCACAAGTTGTAAAATATGTTTGGAAACTGTATTTTTATATTAAATATGGTTTGAGAAAAAGGGGTGTTACAGTTTGAGTTTACCAAAATTCCATGTCTCACACTCATAAGGATATCAAAGGACAAATGGATTTTGATCACTTACATATTGGACTGTTTCACACCTTAGGGTTGTGGGTACAATATTTGTCTTAAATGACGAACCACATACTAGTTTATAGAATAAGTCTGTACAGTTGTTGAGTTATATGCAAGCGGGAGACTGTTAAAAAAATACACAGTGTCTCGCCAAATACAAGATAAATCTATAAATAGAAGGAGGTTGTTAGGTAACACACAAAGCATTCTAAAGGACAAACTAAATTAAAGGTGGAATTGAAAAGGACCTGGTAATTATCATTTTATGTTTATTAATTAAACACTAAGAAGGGGTTGAAAAAAATAAATCCAAAGATGATAAGTGATAACTATGATCACTTATTTTGGTTTGATAAGCCTTGGAGGAAGCCCAAAAAATTAAGGTTTGCATCGAGTATAAAAGGAATGGATGATACAAGTAAAAGAACAAGTTTCACAAACCCTAATCTCTCCCCTTCCCTTGAGTTGTCCCCCCCCCCCCTTCTCACTCCTCTTACTTAGGCTTCGGCCTCAAGCAACTCCAAGGTAAACCTTAGGTACCGCCAAACATCATCACCACAAGCCACCCTCCTCTCAGTCTTAAGCTCTATTACTCTTAGCCTTTTATCCTTATTTCGGGCTGCAAAAGCCATGAACTCGAAGGCAATTGGTTTGGAGTTTCTTGAGCCATAATACATCGTGAAGGAGCTTATGGTTGTGGGTGCTCTTGGCAAGGGCTTGGGAGTTGATTACATTGTGCCCTTGATCTATGCTTTAGGGTGCGATTCCATTACAATGTTCTACTTTGGACCCTCGTTCATCAAAGTACTTGAAGAATAACAACGGTACAAACCTGAATCTTCCTATTATGTTTATGTTTTAGTTGCATGGTTTTATTGAACATGGATTTGGCTCTAGGATTTTGATTTTGATTACTCTTTGCTTCCGTTGCCATGATTTTATGTTGTTGTTGTTGTCATCAAAACCCAATAGTGACGAAAATCAGAATTTAAATAAAGTTACGTGACCAAATAAACACAAAATCAAAACTTAAGCAACCAAATGTGACGTAATATATATATATATATATATATATATATATATATATATATATATATATTACGTCATATATATATATATATATATATATATATATATATATATATATATATATATATATATATATATATATATATATATATATATATATATATATATATATATATATATATATATATATATATATATATATATATATATATATATACCCCACAAAAAGGTTAATTGATCATTCAAGATTAATAATCATCACTTTATTTTATGTATTTTAACATGTGTTTTTATTTAAAATCATATTTAATTAATAGTTCTTTTTTTTTTTACAATATAAATCTATATTGATAAATTTTGAAAGCAAAGAAAATTATGTTACAACATTCATAACCGAATGAAATTCGCAATTGACGTTTATAACATAATTTGTTGTCCTTAAAAATATTGTAACATTGATTTTGTTAGAAGCAAAAAATTATTTTGGTATTTTAGTTATCTTTTTATATAGTAAAAATGTTAAAATTTAAAAATAAGAATATTAAACACGGTTTCTAATATTTTTGTGTTTTTTATTTTATTTATTATGGCTTAAATGTATTTTCATCGTCCCATTGATGCTTCTTTCAGAATTCATCAGAAGACCACAACACAAAATTGAAATATAGTATATTACGTTCATCAAGAAGTTTGAATTACTCGGTTACCGTATATTCGTGTATTAAAAACTCGAGTATGATCTCATTTGTGATAAAAGTCAACCCATTATTCACACTTCAATAAAAAAAATTCACACTTTATGCATCACATGCACCAAGCAAGTGTAGTTTAAATATTACCCATAAACTAATAAACTATGCTCGAAATGTGATTCTATAATAATGATGATTTTAAGCCATCGAACATGTCCATAACGGTATTTGTCTATGAGAAAAGTCAAAATCTGTTGTATTTTATTGTTTCGTTTTCCCAACCTCACGAGTGCACGACATACCGAAACCTATCGAAGAGTACAAGTCTGTAACTTTCAGTTTAGGTCGTATTAGAATTCCTCGTGCCATTTTTTTCAAATCTTTAGACGGCAATTTGATTTAAATAATTGATAAGACATTTTATTTTTGGACGGCTATTCTTCCGTGTTTTCTTTTTAGTTTTTTTATTGCAAAGAGAAGACTGTATGCTCTTTCGAGCATTTATCAAACCAACAAAACCCCATAAACGACCGATTTCATTTAACATTTATGAAACATCGTCGTAATGGTTTGCAAATACTCAAATACTAGTAAATGTTTAAAAGAATCCGTAACACTAAAAATATAGCGGAAAATCCAACGTTTTTAAAACATTTTTAAAACTGGTCCCAAGTCAATATCTGGGTCAAGCCAGCTCTCAATGTTCGAGTCGTCAAATCCCACCGAAAGTGGGCATCTCTTTTCAACATATTAGTTGCATGCTCGACTTTATCTTCTTCCGCGGTTTTGTTCTGAATATTTTCTCCGTGTGTGTAAGCCAGTTGGTGGCTTCTATCGGGTTATCGATGCCCGAAAAATCCATAGGTTTGCAATCAACAAAGACTTTATATGTACATCCCGTTTTCTTTCCCAAGAAGGTTCCAGCATGTCTTTATTTTTTCCCTGTATTATCACTTTTTCCGTGCCTTTCACCAATAGTAACAAATGGGGGTTTATCATGTGTTTATCTAATGGTCATCTTAAAAAAACTTCTCATACTGATTTTATGATGTCTCATCAATTAGGGTTTTTTTAATATTTGTTATATATATATATATATATATATATATATATATATATATATATATATATATATATATATATATATATATATATGATCATCTATAAACCATAATATTGTGTAAATATATGACCAATTGTTGTCCAATTATTTATAAGGGCATTATAGTAATTTTCTTAATTAAATTAACTTTTATCTAACTAAATCCCTAAAATTTAGGAAACTTAATCATTCTACTTAATTTAATTAATATGTTTTGGTTGCTTATTAATATGTTTGTTGTTATCCATTGACAATGTAATTTTATGTTGTCCATTCCTTTTTTTTTTTTATGTAATAGTTATTTTTGTAATTTTTATTATTAATATACTTGTATTTCATCAAGACAAAAAACTATAGCAAACCAGACAACAAATAGAGTGACAACCCAGGCCTAAATTGCCTTCGACCAAAAGCCTTAGCAATTTCATTGGCCAAAGCTTCCATGCCTACAAGGAGGATAAGAAAGAAGCCCAAGGCGGAAAACCAAATAAGGGGCATCCTTTCAGGACCTGCCCACCAGGAAACAGCAAAATGGGCACGGCCTAAAGGCAAGGCCTACCCTCTTATATCTGGTAGCAATGCCTCGTCTTCGGCGACGGGCACTAGCAACCAAAAATAACACGGCGCCGGCAACTTTTTTCGGCAAAAAATCCTATTTTTCTCAAAAAAAAAATTATGAAAATATATTTTTCCTTTAGGTTAGACCTAATTAATTCATGATGTCTCTAGAATTATATTATGATCTTGGGAAACATGCATTTCTTTTTAATTAATTGGTAACTAAAATGGTGTGTGTTGTTTAATTAGTGTTACTAACTCAAACTTATTACTTAAATAAAGTGTCATTCCTTAATTCCTATCCCAAAGCTTTTGATGTCACTTTCATCTACTCAATTAAAATTAAACTTTGATCTAATTATTTTAGATTAACTAACTTTAAATTTTTAAACATGCTGTTTTATTTTATTTTGTTAATTAACTTATTTTATAAGGACTTTCATTTTTTGGTTAAAACGTTTAGCCCCAAATTATGGGTGTTACGAGACTAAAGATTGTAACATCTTCAAGCTTAAATAAATCTTGAATCTAATCAAGTGTTAAACTTGAGATATGGTTTAAATGATTATTATTTATTACTTGAAATCAAGTTTGTCATCCCAAATCAAGAATCTATCTATAGGTCAACTAATATCTGTAATCTTCTCCCTAAGTTTAAGTTTTTTTAAATTTTGATCTTAGCATTTATATAAGATCGGTAAAATCATACCAAAGATAAACTTATAAATAATCTATATATTTTCTATACTTCATGAGTCAATTCTCTAATTTCATATTGCTTACATAGTAGTTACTTTAATTTTACTTGTTACTTATTTACACTTAGATAATTTCTTGTTGGGCTGACCCATGATTGCACTCTCTTTTATTATGATTACTTCAAGAGTCAATTCTCTAATTTCATATTGCCTACATAGTAGTTAATTTAATTTTACTTATTACTTATTTACACCTAGATAATTTTTTGTTGGGCTGACTCATGATTGCACTCTCTTTTATTATGATTACTTCAACATGACAAATAAATCATACAATAATTGAACCTCATGCTCAAGGCATTCCTTGACTTTAACCTAACTAAGATCTCACTTGCTTTCTTAATAAGGGTATTAAAAGATGGTTTTAAGTTAAAATATTTGCATGGTCTACCTAGATCTTACTCCAACTCTAGTTCATCCTCAAACAAATATATGTATCTTAATCCCTTTTCATCGTGGTCAGATGGTCTAAACTATCCACTTACTATAAATATCATCAAGTTATAACAGGATTACCCTGACATGCGCAGCGGTCGTCATGCGGTCAAAAATAAGAAAATAAACCTCACTCTCACTTAGCACAGTGGAAGTCAGGGTCGATCCACAGGAGTTACGTGGTCGAGACAAGTGACAGATTACCAACTGTAGTGTCACGCTACAGTCAGAGGACCTAGTTTCTAACTTTTGACTATTAATCCCAAAAAGCATAAACTAAACTAAAACTATCAACCAAACCTAGTCACTCACTGAAATCAGAAGTACATCTCCAATTCAGAAGCAAACAAAGGCACATCAATCATCAAACACAAACAAAGCATAAACTAAACCAATAACTAAAGTCCAAGTGAACAGTCACTGGCTAAGTTCAAACCAAAAGCTAACCCTAGTTGGTCACTGAAATCAGCAAGGGAAATCAGTCCAATCAAGGTCATTCAAGCATCCAAACACAAAACAAACATTCACAATCAAATAATAAGCATAAATACCGAAAAACCAATACTTAACATAAACTGAATGATTATTATTAACCAAAATAGATTCCAAGATTCTAAAGACAGTACCCAAACATCCAAAAACAGAAACTAGAACTAAATATCAATGGTTGTCACTTCCAAAGATACTAGCCTATTATTTCTAACTATTAAACTAAATGAAAATTAAAAGATAAAAACATAAAAATACCAAAAGTGGTTCTTAAAGCTAAATCTCGGAGTCAAAGAACCTTGGGGGTCGATTTTACACCAGGTCTTCGCTCGTTTTTTCGACCTAAAAGCCTCTATTTATAGTTGCAAAAATCTCGAGACCGCGTCGCGCTTTTATGGATCCCGCGTCGCGTGTAGGGGTTTATCCCCGTTTTATCGGAATTTGAATTCTTTCCACCGCCTTGAATCTGCATTACGCCTTGATGATTTCCGCGGCGCGCGTACGTCTTTTCCTGATTTTGCCTTGATCTTCAAACTTCTTCCAAATTGCATGCTTTTAGTCCCTGTTTTCATTATTTCTTTCCAAACAAGTGCTGGCACGAAAAGTGAGAATACCACGATGTATATGATATAATTTCACTAAGAATAGGGCTCAACAACGACTAAAATATGTGATATTACTAGGCGTTGTCAAACACCCCACACTTGTGCCTGCTTGTCCCCAAGCAAGAGAGTTTTTAATAGATTTTAACTGAGACTCAAACAATTTTTGACTGTGTTCAGTTTCAAAGCTTATTACCTTAGGAGTTAGAGTGGAATAGTTCGTGAAAACATAATCAGAATGCTCTTTGGAATTCATGGCTTTCTAGAGAACCCTTGATTACAAATTTTCTGTCCACAATGAAGTGTACTTACTCATTCAGATTCTAAAGGTCATAAAAGAACTATCCATGACTTTCGATGTTGTCCATGTAGCGAGCTTTCAGAAATAACATCCCAGACCAGACGATCTTAGGTGGTAAGATGCATAAATGCCTCTTCGAGGCCACCCTTTTCGGACCTACCGGCTCAAACAACAAAAGCCACTGATTGATAATTCCTTCCTAAATTCCAATCATAAAACAGTCCAATTGTCTAACTCCTAAAACTCAACTTATTTGACTTAACTAATAGCATGATTACAACTACATAGTATTTCTTGAAAAATACTAATGCTATAAACAATCACAACTATTCATTTCAAAATTACAATCTAGTAAAAATTTTGAAAAAGTTGCTAAATTTTTTTTAAAAATCGGTCATTTCACTTAAAATCGTACAACGTCCCCATTGTATAAAAAATATTTAGAACAAGGGAGAAAGAGTTACCCCTTTGGACGGTAGATCGCTTGTTTGGTACTCGGTATCACAGGTACAAATACGAACAAAAAGGTCCTCGATTTCGCGTTCTGGAGTTGTAGCGCAACAGTGAACACGCCGGTAATCAAGACAAGTGGAGGGGGCACGGTGACCCCACACTTGCTTGAAACAACTCCTCCCATTTTGGTATAACATGCATGACTCAGACAAACAATTAAATGCAAACAGAAGAAACAAATAAAATATAAACAAACAAAAGATAGTAGTGTCATAAGTACAGTACAAATACCCAAAAGAAGAATAAGAAAAAATACATCAATCGCCACCTGGTGGCCTGGAAGAACCAGCCTCATGATCGTGAGCTTGGGCTGGGAATGGTTGAGGGCGGTGTCCCTGCTGTGAGGCTAACTCCAAAAGTACCCCTCTGATCCACTCCAACTGCTCCTCCATCCTGGCGACCCTATTCTCCGATCGCCTCATCTCTGTCGCTTCCGGCAGTGGCTGTGGTGCTGGGTTTGCTGGTGCTGCCGCTCTCCGGCGTCTCCTGCCTGGCTGGGCATAAGCTGGCTGGGGGTCCTGGGGTGCCTCAGTTGCCATCCTCACAAACTGGCCCGGGCGCTGCTGCTCAATAAGCCCCATCTTCTCCAAGGCTCGTGTCGTAGTGCGAGCTGGAGGTAAAGCGGTCAAGGATGCCACAACCGGAGCAGTCAGAATCTTGTATGAACGGGCCAAGCGGGTGATGAAATACCCACGGCCCAAAGGACTGCTGGCGGATGCACCCGTTATACGGGTGGACAGAGAGACAGCTAGGGCGAATGGGAGGTGAAGGAACCTGGAGGGGTCAAGGAGGACCCAAAGATAAGTCATGTCCTCGTCGGACACCTTCTCGCCCCCTCCCTATGCATGATGGAGGTGGAGAAAATGCGGTGCATGAGTCGGTGAAGCGGATCGCGAAGATGACTCTCTCTGGATGTCCCCGCCTCATAGAATACGTTGGACAACGGTGCCCAAAACTCCATATTGGCAGCCCGAGACTCTGGCAGCTGTTAAGTGTATTTTTAGGCATGTTTTCATACCTTTTAATCCCTCTTTTATCTTGCATTTGATTCTCATTTATGCATATTTTCATGTTTTTCGGGATTTCTAGAATAGCAATCTACTTTCACACTTTGTGTTTGTTTTCAGGTGCTTTTGAAGGATGAATCATATGTTAGAAGACAATGGGAGGCTACACGGAAAATTTCAGAAGAAACGGAGCCCAAACGAGGAAGTTACAAAAAATCGTCCCGAAGACCAAACAGTAAGTTACACGACCGTGTAACTTTATGCCTTGAAGTTACACGGCCGTGTAACTTCTTTTGCCACATAGGATGCCATGTCAGCTGAAGTGGAGCCCAGGGGAGTTGTTCAGAATTACACGACCGTGTAATTTTTGGCCCTGAAAGTTACACGGCCGTGTAACTTTATATGGTGACCAGATCTGCTTTTTGGCCCACTATGAGTTGTTTACTCCTTCTTGTGCTGTCATCCTCATGTTACACGACCAGATCCAGATCCCATTCAGATTTTGAGGCCATGTGATGAAGGAAGTAGGTCTTGGAATGATGATGTTTGCTCTTGTTCAAATTACCATTTTACCCTTGGTGTCCTAGTATAAATAGATGTGTTTGGTTAGCCTTAGAACCATCCCTTATTCCATTATCTTCTGAACACTCTCTAAATATACTTTTGTTTGTGTTATTTGTGCAACTTCAAGTGTGGATTATCTTCATTTTGTAAGTTTATTTCTCTTTTACTAGTCATGAGTGTTTAGTAACCTTATTTTCTGGTTTTGTACAAAGGATTATGATTGTGATTTAATATATGGTTTGATGTTTAATTTTATATCTTTCTAGTGATATGATTTTGAGACTTAACAAGCGTTTGGTTTTTATTTATTTCATATTGGCCATTTGATCTTAAATATAAGTCAATCTAGTCATACAAATTATGAAATCCGTAATTGTTTTATAAAATGTTATTTGTGACAATCATCTTTAATTGGTGAAAATCATATCTCATGTTTTGACGCTTCAACGCTTGTTTAGAAGTATTGAACATTGTTGGGAACATTCACATAAAACATAATGCAATCTTTCATTCAAATTCTATGATCTTATCTAGATTTGATTAGTAAGATTAGTCTTAGTTAACGAGCTTCTCTTGACTAAGATACATTAGGTGAATGGTGTATGTGCGAGCTTTCGACATACACAAAGTACCAACTTAGAAAGATTAAAGTTATAAACATCATTCTATTTGTTATTTCTAATCATATGACTAAAAGTACAAAACCAGAATTTGTCCCCAAATTATAAAATACAAAAGCAACTTTTCTATATTTTGTCCCAAGTCAATTATACAATCGTATTCCAACTAAACATCAAAACCCCCCTTTTTGTTACTTTCTTTACAAGTTTAAATCACGTGAAATCAAGGTGTAATCCATTAGACCATCGCTCCCTATGGATCGACCCTGCTTGCCATTTATACTACATAGTTAGTATTTATAACAAATAGTGCAATCATGAAATATTGGTAATCAACAAATCATTTTAAAACCATATTTCAACTCTTTTATTTTGTTGGTCTCACGACACTCAACAAATTGGCGCCGTTGCCGGGGAGCACGGTATTACTAATATTTTATGCCAAGATCTTCACAAACAGGTACGCCTCTTGAACTTGATTCGGAGATTGAGAAAACCGCAAAAAGGCTAAGGAAACAAGCTAAACTTCGTAAGAAGCAGCAAGCTTCCCAAACCGCTTCTTTATCAAACCCTCCTATCATAGACATTTGGCAAGACCTTTCCTCGTCAGAAACAGAAACAGAATACGAATCCGATAACAACACCCCACATACACCCCCTCTCAAATAAACCACACTCCAATGGCCGAAAATCCACCTCTTGAGCGAACACTTCGCCAATGGGCAACATGAAGACCCACATAAATTTTGAATTAAAATCTGGGCTTATTCATTTACTACCTCAATTTCGGGACGTAGAAAATGAAGACCCACATAAATTTTTAAAAGAATTTCATGTCGTGTGTGTGGGAATGAAACCACACGATGTCTCGGAAGACCAAATTAAGTTAAGGGCACTCCCCTTTTCGTTGCTAGACTCAGCTAAAGAATGGTTATATGACCTACCACCGGGGTGGGTCACAACATGGAATGGTCTTGCACGGTTATTCTTTGACAAGTATTTCCCAGAGACAAAAGCTTCAAGTCTAAGGAGGGAAATCATTGGAATCAAGCAGGGAAAGAAAGAAGCCTTACATACATATTGGGAAAGATTTAAAAAATTGTGTGCCCGATGCCCACAACATGGTATTTCTGATTACCAATTATTTCGATATTTTTGTGAAGGTTTAACACCAATGGAAAGACGATTAATAAATGCTTCAAGTGGAGGCTCGTTGATCGACCAAACGCCGACCCAAATACGAGCATTAATCGAGAAAATGGCGGAAGAATCCAAGCATACCCAAGGAGAAGACGAGTGGTATGCGGACCCATCAAGAAGCGTAAAAGAGGTAAGTACTCCCTATCTCGAAAGTCAGATTTCCCAACTAACTAAAGCCGTGATGCAACTTACCAAAGACAAAGGGATCGAACTGGCGGTTAGAGCGTGTGGCGTTTGTTTACAATATGGACACCCGACTGATATGTGTCCCGAATTGCAAGAAGAGCAAGAACAAGAAAAAGCCATGGGAGGATTTTCCGGAAAAAATCAAAGACCTTTAGAACCAAACCGGAATAACCAAAATTGGAACTACTCGTCAAATCAAAACTACCCACAACAAAATCGCAACCAATATCAAGAAAGGCCAAAACAATATAACCAAGAAAGATCCCAACAATACTACCAAAATCCTCCACCTCAAAAATCTGCAAGCACAAGCATGTCCTTGGAGGATATTGTGAAAAGTTTGGCAACAAGCACTCAATCATTTCAATAGGAAACAAGTGCTAGCATCAAGAATCTGGAGCAACAAATGGCTCAGCTAGCCACTTCTGTCAACAAGATGGAATCTCAAGGTAAGTTACCTTCTCAATCTCAAGAAAATCCCAAACATAATGTAAATGCTGTTACTTTAAGAAGTGGGAAAAGCTATAAAGGACCAAGCTTGACAAGAGAGAGACAAAGAGAGATAGAGATCGAAGAAGATACCGATACAAGAAGCGAAGCTCCCAACAAACCAGCCAAATTTGAGGTAAAAATCACCCCTCCTCCTTTTCCATCTAGACTAAAAAACACAAAGAAGGAAAAGGAAGATCAATAAATTATGGACATGTTTCGGAAAGTTGAGGTAAATATTCCTTTACTCGATGCAATCAAACAAATTCCTAGATATGCCAAATTTCTCAAAGAACTTTGTACCTCCAAAAAGAAACTAAAAGAAAGTGGAACTGTTAAAGTTGGTGAAAACATCTCAGCCGTTTTGCAAAAACGACTATCGAAAAAATGTAAAGATCCGGGTGTTTTCACTGTTCCATGCAAAACGGGAAATCTTTACATTCCAAAGGCCATGCTAGATCTCGGTGCTTCAATTAATGTCCTACCTTACTCCGTTTTCAAATCGTTAAAAATAGGACCATTAATAAGTACCGGGGTAATCATTCAACTAGCTGATCGCTCTATAGTACACCCAAAAGGTGTATTAGAGGACGTTTTGGTGCAAGTTAATGAACTAGTATTTCCCGCTGATTTTTACGTTTTAGATATGGGTGGAGACGAAACACCAAATTCTTGTTCTATACTCTTGGGAAGACCTTTCATGAGCACGGCAAGGAAAAAAATTGATGTTTTCAATGGAACGCTTTCCATGGAATTTGATGGAGAAATCATAAATTTCAATATTTTTGATGCTATGCGTTATCCACAAACTGTTTCGTCTTTTAATTTTCTTGATGTAATCAACCCATTAGTTGAAGAATGCTTCGAATTGTCTAACACTGATTTATTAGCTCTAGTCTTAAACAGAAATTTAGACAAGGAAAATACAAAGGAGCTTATTGAGAAGTTCGATCTAAGTCAAGAAATCCTGGAAAGCGCATCATACCTAGACCACCAAAAGAAAGCAAGGTATGATTTGCCAAAAGTGCCATTGCAAATTTCTAACGAAAAACTTCTTCCTTCCATTTCACAGGCACCAAAGTTGGAATTAAAAGATCTCCCCAACCATTTAAAGTACATGTACTTGGGAGAGAAGGATACCTTACCAATCATCATTTCCAACAAACTGTCTGAAGAATAAGAAAAAGAATTGATGGGTTTGCTAAAGAACAACAAAGAAGCCTTCGGCTGGACGATAGCCGACATCAAAGGACTTAGCCCATCGATGTGCATGCATAAGATTTTCATGGAAGATGAGTACAAACCGTCAAGAGAAGCCCAGAGAAGACTCAATCCACCCATGATGGAGGTGGTGAAAAAGGAGATTCTTAAACTATTGGACGCAAGAATGATTTATCCAATATCAGACAGCAAGTGGGTAAGCCCAATCTTGGTTGTCCCAAAGAAGACGGGAATCACGGTGACGGAAAACAAGCAAGGTGAGTTGGTACCCACCCGTGTGCAAAACGGGTGGCGTGTTTGTATTGATTACCGAAAGTTAAACACCTCTACTCGTAAAGATCATTTCCCACTACCCTTTATCGACCAAATGTTGGAAAGGTTAGCGGGAAAGACTCATTATTGTTGTCTAGATGGGTATTCAGGTTTTCACCAAATACCCATTGCACCGGAAGATCAAGAGAAAACAACGTTCACGTGCCCCTTTGGCACGTTTGCGTACCGACGGATGCCTTTCGGGCTTTGCAATGCCCCCGCCACATTCCAAAGGTGCATGATGAGTATTTTCTCCGAGTATGTTGAAGAGATTATAGAGGTTTTTATGGATGATTTTACTGTGTATGGAAATTCATTTAAAGAGTGCTTAAATAATTTGACAAAAATTTTGAAAAGATGCATTGAAACCAATTTGGTTTTAAATTACGAAAAATGTCATTTAATGGTTGACCAATGACTCATACTAGGACACGTTGTTTCAGCAAAGGGTTTAGAGGTTGACAAAGCAAAAATTGATGTTATTAAAACTCTACCCTACCCAAAATGTGTCCGAGAGGTCCGTTCTTTTCTTGGTCATGCAGGTTTTTATAGGAGGTTCATCAAAGATTTTTCAAAGATCTCAAGACCGATGTGAGAACTTCTACAAAAAGACGTAGAGTTTGAATTTTCTGACGCATGCAAACAATCCTTTGAAACTTTGAAGAACCTGTTGATAAGCACACCCATCATTCAACCGCCAGATTGGAGTCTACCGTTCGAGATTATGTGCGATGCAAGTAATCACGCGGTAGGGGCGGTGTTGGGTCAAAAGAAGGACAAAGTCCCCCATGTCATATACTACGCTTCAAAAACGTTGGACCCCGCCCAAAGCAACTATTCAACGACAGAGAAAGAGCTTCTTGCCATTGTATTTTCTTTGGAAAAATTCTGACAATATTTGTTGGGAACCAAAGTCATTGTTTTTTCTGACCATGCAGCGTTAAAGTATTTGATGTCAAAGAAAGATGCAAAGCCTAGGCTCATTCGTTGGGTCCTACTGCTTCAAGAGTTCGATTTGGAGATCCGAGATAAAAGTGGAAAACAAAACTTAGTTGCAGACCATCTAAGTAGGATCATCAACAATGAAGATCCAACCCCGCTAAATGATTCATTCCCAGATGAACAGTTGCTTACCAACCAGACAATCACACCATGGTATGCTGACATGGTGAACTATTTGGTCACGAAAAATTTCCCATCAGACTACACTCGAGCTCAAAAAGACAAACTGAAGAAAGATTCAAAACAGTATGTGTGGGATGAGCCTTACTTGTGGGAATTTTGTCCAGACCAGATCATAAGGAGATGCGTAGATCTCCGTGAGGTACACTCTATTTTAAACTTCTGTCATGCCGAAGCCTGTGGAGGGCATTTTGGTCCTAAAAGAACAGCCCATAAAGTCCTAGAAACTGGATTTTATTGGCCCACTATTTTTGCCGATGCTTACAAGTTTTGCAAATCTTGCGAGAAATGTCAAAAAGTGGGAAACTTAAGACCAAAGGACCAAATGCCATTAACATCCATACTTTTCTGCGAAATATTTGATGTATGGGGAATAGATTTCATGGGCCCGTTTCCGTCATCCTTTGGAAATATGTACATAATTCTAGCAGTGGATTATGTCTCTAAATGGGTAGAGGCAAAAGCCACGCGGACTAACGATTCCAAAGTGGTTGCAGATTTTATAAAAGCTAACATTTTCAGTCGATTTGGAATGCCGAGGGCTTTTATAAGTGATCGAGGATCACATTTCTGCAACCGAACGATAGAGGCGCTCTTCAAGAAATACGGGGTCCTACATCGAGTTTCCACAGCTTACCATCCGCAAACAAATGGACAAGCCGAGATCTCCAATCGAGAAATCAAGTCCATTTTGGAAAAGACGGTAAGTACAAGTCGTAAGGATTGGAGTATCCGTTTAGACGATGCTCTTTGGACATACCGCACCGCATATAAAACACCAATAGGTATGTCTCCTTACCGTCTTGTATTTGGAAAAGCTTGCCATTTACCGGTAAAAATTGAACACAAAGCGTATTGGGCCATCAAACGCTTAAACCAAAGCTTTGTAGAAAATGGAATTCATAGGAAACTTCAAATCCAAGAATTGGAAGAAATACGAAACGAATCCTATGAAAATTCAAAAATATACAAAGAAAAGACCAAAGCCTTTCATGACAAGGTCAACACACGAAAGAGCTTTGAAATTGGCCAAAAAGTGTTACTTTTTCAATCCCGTCTAAAACTTTTTCCAGGAAAACTTCAGTCCCGATGGGCAGGACCATTTATTGTAACTAATATTTCTACTTATGGTGTAGTAGAAATAAGAAGCAACACAACTGGAAAAGTTTTCAAGGTAAATGGACACCGGCTAAAACCTTTCTACGAAAATTTCGTCGAGCAAAACGTTAAGGACGAAAAATTAGACGAGCCGGCCCGCTCCCAATAATCAAATTTTGGGAGCCATGCGTCGAGCCAACGACGTTAAACAAGCGCGCTAACCGGGAGGCAACCCGGAGGTATTTTAGTCATTTTTTGAAAGTGTGGATTTTTGTGTTTTTATAATTTTTCTGTGTGTAACTTTCAATTACCAACGTGTGGAAACGATCGGAACTGAAAAGGGACTACCGAGGCTCAAGATACGAAAAACGAAAAAACGGTACAGTGTGTTACACGACCGTGTAACTTTTACCCTTGAAGTTACACGGCCGTGTATCTTGGAGATATGGTAAAAATCGCATTCGGTCAAAATATAACATTACACGATCGTGTAAAGTTTAAGGCTTAAGTTACACGGCCGTGTAACTTAGGCCAAGGGCATTTTTGTCATTTTCGCACAATATAAAGGCCAAACACTTGATTTCTTTCACTTCAAAGCTGCGATTTTGCCCTCTTGCTCCTGCCGAGTCCGAAAACCACAAGAAACATTTTAATTTTCTCATTTTTTCTTCCAATTTCTTCAAGTTTTGTTAAAATCCAAAGGTTAGTTTCACTATTTCTCATCTTTTCCTTTATTTTGACCACAAGAAACATCAAAATCCATGGGTTATTTTCGGATTTCTTGAAACCCTAAAAAATGAGGGTTTTGATTTTTGATGTTAAAATGTTGAATTTGTTTAGGTTCAAGCTTGGGGAATGAAAGAATAGGAGGAATCAAGGCCAAACCACCATTGTTCAAGCTTCAATTTGGTATATTCTTTCCAAACTCAAAATTGTCATAATTTTTGATTTTTGGTAAGATAATTGGTTCTTGAGTTTGAATTAGGAAGCCTTTGTGTTTAATTTTGTGTTTTATTTGTTTGTGTGTTGTGTTCATTCGATTTCCTTTGATTAAAAAAAATGGCATCATCATCCCACACCTACTCTAGGTAGTAGAAGGCAAATTGTATACTCGGCTTCTAGTGGCTCTTCCGATGAGGAGCCCGAACAGCAGGATTTTGAAATGGGCGATGCGGGTATCACATTTATGACCGATGCCCAAGAGGCCTGTTTTTATAACTTTTTGGAACGAATTGGGCAAGCCCAAAAATTTGTAGATATCCTAACTTTGAGAGACCTACGAATAGAGGCAGGAGTACGCAAACTCCTGTCCAATGTTGGTTGGGATGGGTTGTTGAATATTAGCGAAAAGAGCTATTCAAACCCTACTATTGAATTTTTGTCGTCTGTCGAGTTTAACATTCATACTGCAGTTTTGTCTTTTAGGATGTTTAACAAGTCATACCAAATCACACAAGTCCAATTGTGTGAGCTTATTGGCGCACCGGTCGCCAACACATATGACCAACGGGGCAAACTAAACAGACAATTCCACCAAGAAGTTGGCGCTTTCTGGACGCAGATCTCTACCGAAAACTTTTACCGCCCCAGCTCCTCCAAAGCCTCCAGCATCATCCACCCCGTCCTCAAAGCCACCCACCGCATCATTGCTTCTATCTTCTTTCCGCAAGAAGAGATAAGCAAGGCCGGCCTCAATGAGCTTGAGCTTCTTTATTGCATGATCAACCCAGGACCTAGAACCCTAAATTTTGGATCCTGGATCATGTATAAACTACTTAAATTAAGTAGAAGCTCATCCGGCCAAGTCCATTGCGGTGGAATCATTACATTCATAGCCAAGCACCCATCCCTAGGCATCAGGTTTCCCGATAACCTTGAGATCATCAAAGGTAAGCGATACCTCACCTCGGATGTTCTTGAGGGTATGCGACTTTTTAGACGTCCCGAATCTGATGAGATTTGGCAGGCAGGTGGACGCGATTATCTGCGGGTCAACAGTCGAAACGCTCGAATTCTTCGTTTAGCCGACCCACTCTCTCGCACCAATTGGAAGCCTGCTTCCAACATGGGCCTACCCGCACCCCCTCCTAACCCACCAGCGAGAGAGCCCCAGAGACACCCCCAAGAGCCTGGCCCTTCAAGTTCTGCCAGCTCATTTCCTCCCGAGCATAATCTTTACATGCAGGAATTTGCTAACATCAACTCACAGATTGCGGACCTTCGCCTTGATTATCAAAACATCTATGATAATCTTGGTGAAATTGACACAAATCAAATGGAGCTGTGACAAGACTTTGAGCAGTTTAGGGAGACCCAGTATAAACATAACCAAGATGTTATGTCTCTCCTCACTGACCTACACAGATCCGTTGCCTTTAACCCATGGCAACAGCAGCAGCCACAACAGCCACCGCAGCCTCAGCAGCCTGGAAGGCAACCACTCCAGCCTCCTCAATTCCCACCTTACCCATATTACCCACCATACCCT
The DNA here is from genome assembly GCA_023525715.1 of Cichorium intybus. Classification (NCBI taxonomy): domain Eukaryota; kingdom Viridiplantae; phylum Streptophyta; class Magnoliopsida; order Asterales; family Asteraceae; genus Cichorium; species Cichorium intybus. Next base: position 21,719,081 of record CM042010.1, on the reverse strand, counting down.
TACCCTCCATTTCCACCCCGGGGACCTTTCCCCGATCCTCAGTAGGTTGTTTCTATCTCCTTCCCTAAAGCATTGTGGACACTGCTTACATTTTAAGCTTGGGGATGGGGGAATTAAATCCCTATATAAAAAAAATAAAACAACAAAAATTCAAAAATATTTTATTTCTTGCATTTCCTTACTTTTGCATGCATTTTTGTTATCTCTTGCTTCTAACCTATGTGACACCTTTAAATTGCAACCATAATACATCTCATAGTTAAACTTCTTGTATTTTTGTCCCCTATCTACATGCAACATCACCATCTTTTGAAACCTTAGATCTTCATTAGGAACTTCTTTTTGTTAATTTTCTAGCATAGATACGTTTGGGTGAAATATAAAAACACACATGAAAGTGAATCAAAACTATTCTAGCAAAGGACGCTTTATCCACCCGTGAGTTCATCAATGTGTGTAATCGACTAGGAGAAGTACTATGGAAGTTGCTCTAATCCCCCCTTATGACCATACATTTGCATATTGTCTATTAAACATAAGGTTTATCTCAAAATCACGATTTTCCAAAGTCATGGACAAAAATCTTATTTTCTACATTTATTGGTTTTGTGTGGTACTAGGTGTTAATAGATGTCATATGACCTTGTTTATATTATTTTGGTCATTAGAGTGTTTAAGTTTTTCATTATGTTTACAAAAATAGCATAAAAATATTTTGTTTAATCATTTTAGCAAAAATTTTGTGAAATTGTTTTTAAGGTGAAAATCCAGAAATTATTTCACTTGGTTCAAAAAGATTGGTCAAATAAAAAAATAAAAAATAATAAAAAAAAAGAAAAGAAAAGACCGAACCAAGTGATCACTCAAGTCATTTAAAGTGAAAATTTTCCACAAAAATACAATAAAGCGGTTACTTGTTTTGAAAGCCTCATTTCATCTTTTTTGCTTTCAACAACTAAATCTAATTTTGATCTAGTTACAACTCCATACATTGACCATGTTTTAAAAATCTTCATACATCTTGGGTCAATTTGAAGTTTAAAAGATTTAGTTGTTTCGGTCGTCTAGGTATCCATCCTTTGTAAATAGGAATCGAGTTGTAAATTTTTGTCCCCGTGTTTTGGAAAATCATGTGTTTAGTAAATGGTATGCAAATGTGGTCGGTTGGAGGACTTGAGCAAAGTCAACTTAGTATAGCTTCCTAGATTCGATATCCGAGCGCCCCTCCTATAAAAATGAGTGTTTATAGCCAAATATTGAAGGCGGAGCTTGCGAGGTCACACATCTTGTGACATGAGTGAATAAACACGAGGAGAGTGAACAATTGTGAGCACGTCCTTTGCTTGCGGGACGCTTTGAATACTAAGTGAAGGTTTCATGTGTGACTTTATATTTTGACCTGACGTGCTTATGCTAAGTAATTGATAAAAAATTGTCCCTTTTAATGGTCTCTTGTTCTCAATAGATGGTCTAACTTATATGTGCATAGGGTCCAAATTGACATGATTTTTAGTTATGATTGATGTTGTCTTGGTTGCTACCTAAGGTGTCTATTCTTTTTCTACTTTGTAGTTTGTTATCCGCATTGTTTTGATCCTTGTTTTCCTTGAGGACAAGAAAAGTCTAAGCTTGGGGATATTTGTTAAGTGTATTTTTAGGCATGTTTTCATACCTTTTAATCCCTCTTTTATCTTGCATTTGATTCTCATTTATGCATATTTTCATGTTTTTCGGGATTTCTAGAATAGCAATCTACTTTCACACTTTGTGGTTGTTTTCATGTGCTTTTGAAGGATGAATCATATGTTAGAAGACAATGGGAGGCTACACGGAAAATTTCAGAAGAAACGGAGCCCAAACGAGGAAGTTACAAAAAATCGTCCCGAAGACCAAACAGTAAGTCACACGACCGTGTAACTTTATGCCTTGAAGTTACACGACCGTGTAACTTCTTTTGCCACATAGGATGCCATGTCAGCTGAAGTGGAGCCCAGGGGAGTTGTGCAGAATTACACGACCGTGTTATTTTTTGGCCCTGAAAGTTACACGGCCGTGTAACTTTATATGGTGACCAGATCTGCTTTTTGGCCCACTATGAGTTGTTTACTCCTTCTTGTGCTGTCATCCTCATGTTACACGACCAGATCCAGATCCCATTCAGATTTTGAGGCCATGTGATGAAGGAAGTGGGTCTTGGAATGATGATGTTTGCTCTTGTTCAAATTACCATTTTACCCTTGGTGTCCTAGTATAAATAGATGTGTTTGGTTAGCCTTAGAACCATCCCTTATTCCATTATCTTCTGAACACTCTCTAAATATACTTTTGTTTGTGTTATTTGTGCAACTTCAAGTGTGGATTATCTTCATTTTGTAAGTTTATTTCTCTTTTACTAGTCATGAGTGGCTAGTAACCTTATTTTCTGGTTTTGTACAAAGGATTATGATTGTGATTTAATATATGGTTTGATGTTTAATTTTATATCTTTCTAGTGATATGATTTTGAGACTTAACAAGCGTTTGGTTTTTATTTATTTCATATTGGCCATTTGATCTTAAATATAAGTCAATCTAGTCATACAAATTATGAAATCCGTAATTGTTTTATAAAATGTTATTTGTGACAATCATCTTTAATTGGTGAAAATCATATCTCATGTTTTGACGCTTCAACGCTTGTTTAGAAGTATTGAACATTGTTGGGAACATTCACATAAAACATAATGCAATCTTTCATTCAAATTCTATGATCTTATCTAGATTTGATTAGTAAGATTAGTCTTAGTTAACGAGCTTCTCTTGACTAAGATACATTAGAAAGATTAAAGTTATAAACATCATTCTATTTGTTATTTCTAATCATATGACTAAAAGTACAAAACCAGAATTTGTCCCCAAATTATAAAATACAAAAGTAACTTTTCTATATTTTGTCCCAAGTCAATTATACAATCGTATTCCAACTAAACATCAAAACCCCCCTTTTTGTTACTTTCTTTACAAGTTTAAATCTCGTGAAATCAAGGTGTAATCCATTAGACCATCGCTCCCTGTGGATCGACCCTGCTTGCCATTTATACTACATAGTTAGTATTTATAACAAGTAGTGCAATCACGAAATATTGGTAATCAACAAATCATTTTAAAACCATATTTCAACTCTTTTATTTTGTTGGTCTCACGACACTCAACAGCTTCCCCTGAACGCATGCCATAAGGAACTGCGTGAAGTGGCGGTGCTGAAGGTCCGCCTCTGTGTATATACCAGTGCGCCTCCCAAACTCCCGGAGGTTGCACTCCCTGTGTAAACCCCCCAATCTAAACCGTACTAGCCTGGAGCGAGCCTCTGTCGATCCAGGTGCAAACTGAACAGTGGATAAGAACTCCAAGAGAAGCTCGGTGTAGACTATATCCTCCTCGTTGGCCATAAGCCTATCCCAGCCCCGGCACGTAAATGAAGCATCTCCGTGGGTCCATGTGCGGTGGAGGAATGGCTCGACCTCTCCCCAAAGTCCTGCGTCTCTAAGGATGTCCCGATTAATGATCGTCGCCTCAAGAACCCGACGACCTACTAGGACATCCCTCCTCGAACTGTACTCCACGGAGCTGACTGGCCCCTCAGGAAACTGGAGGAACTGATGATCCAATCTAAACGACATCTGCACAAAAGAAATTTTTTTTGCAATTCAGGTCCTTTTCTTCTCCACCGCACCGCGGCACGGCGAGTGGCTGTTTCCAATTTCAAATCCAAACTAACGATTTAACCTGTTTAAACTCAATCCAAATATACTACAAGGTAACCTAAGTGCCGACTAACTCATCTAGGGTGATTATTTGGCAAAATAAACACCCCACGAGTCAGCATTGGCGATTTCTAAGTTTTTGAGTTTTTGGAGAAATCAACCAAATCAACTGCCTAATCACTAGTTTAAACACGTAAAAACTAGTTAGAATGACGTACCTGGTAGTAGGAATGAAATGAGCAAGAAAAAACACGAGAAATTTTTGATGATCAGAGCTCCGAGGCGTGGTGTGTGTGAATAGTGTCGCGGCTTACCTTAATATCGAAGAAATCTGACCGATCAATTCCCGCGGCGTGGATATGAATAAACCGCGACGCGCGTGCTCCCAAATCAACCGCTGCGCATAGGGTTGGTTTACGATCCCGCGGCACACAATTTGCCTGACCGCGGCACGGTCATCAAAAAAATCACATTTCTTCAAAACAACCCCACACTTGCCTTGGACCAATAATACCTGCAAATGACGATGATATAATTTCCTAATTACTCCTAAGAATACAGTACCTAACCTATGAAAAGATGGGTTGCCTCCCAACAAGCGCTAAGTTTAACGTCTTCAGCCAGACGTGCTGTTCCTTCTCCTATTCTTCTTGATTTCCTGATGGCATCTCCTTGTGATTTGGCACAAAATTATGGGCCATCATTGACATCAATGAAGTGAGCTGAGTCATCCTGTCACTGACCCCGCTAATCCATTGTTGCTGAGCTTCCAGAAGCTGAAAGACTTTTGCTTCTCTTTCCCTTGCATCTTTCTCATATTGCTGGTGCCTTGCCTCCAACATTTCCATCATGTCCAGCAGTTGTTCTTTGTCAATGGTGGACAACGGATGCTCCTTTGTGTCCTTCAAAACTTCCTCTTTTCCTCCTTCTCCTGGTCACGTCCATATTGTTCTTTTGTCCCTAACTCCAGGCTCCATCAGCAAGTTGTTGTCCAAATTCTTATCATCATACCCTTGAGGTAGAGTGGGACTTCCAAACATATTTAACCTTCTTTTTCTCGACCCGAAGAAGATGTCCAAATCTCCTGTTTTGCAGTCAATAATAGCACCAGCTGTAGCCAAGAACGGGCGTCCTAATATTAATGCAGGCGCATCTTCCTGACTCTCATACTCCATGACTAAAAAGTCCACTGGGTAAAAGAAATCCCCAACCTTTACTATGACATTGGTAAGCTTACCGCGGGACACTCTGGTTGACTGATCAGCCAGCTGTAACACATTCTTTGTCGGCTCTAATTCCTCATTCTTGTATTTATCATACAAGTATCCTGGTAGCACATTCACACTTGCTCCCAGATCCAGCAAGGTGTTCCTAATGACCACATCTCCTACAGTAGCAGTGATCAGTGGTGATCCAGGATCCTTTTCTTTCTTGGGCAGTGTTCCCAGCAATGCCTCACTAGCTTTAATGGACAACCTTACAGTGTCAGGTGTGGGAGTCTTGCTTTTTCCATTTTTTTCGCACATCTCCTGAAGAATTCTTGTATCCTCAGGATCATTCTTAAGTTCATCCCACAAAGGTTGGTTCATCGATGGCCCTATCGATTTAGGCCCTTCTTGCTTTGTCTTTCCCTTCTTGTCCTTCTTCCTTTGTTTGATCCCAGCTATGATTGGCTGTTTTTCCTCCTGGCCATCCTTGTTCTCCTTGGGTTGAGTTTCCTTCTCAACGGGAATTTCCTTTAATTCCTTTTATTCCCTATTTTCCTTTTCAATTTCCACTTCTTCCTTAACTTCTTCTTCTTTACTCTCTGCCTCACTTCTAGATTCTAGCAGATCTTCCAGGGTGACTTTCCTCCATTCAGCCTCGACAGTGTTGACATGTTCCTTTCCGGCTTGCTGACCATGGGTCGGATTGACTTCTGTGGTACTTGGCAGCTTCCTATTATCTCTTTTCCACTGGTCTTCAGCCATTTGGGCGATTTGCCTCTCCATATTGACGATGGCTTTCGTGTTGGCCTGCGATTGCTGCTGTGTTGTATTGAACATTTCATACATTTTAGCGACCAGATCCTCCTGCGTCCCTGGGGCATTGTTGCTGGAGTTATTGGGCCCCCTATTGTTGCTGCTACCATTTCCATTATTATTACTATTTTCCGGTTGATGCTGCCTGGGCGGGTTGGATGACTGCCCTTGGTAGTTATTCTGCTTCTGGTTATTGAAATTCTACTGACCTTGGTTATATGGTCTGTAAGGTCCTCCATTGCCATATTGTCCTTGACCCTGACCATAAACTTGATTCGCTTCTTGAGTTTTTGGTCCTCCTTGACCTCCTTCTGGCTGACTCTGAGGTCCATTCTGCAGAGTAGACACAAGCCTATCGAATTTCTTATTGAGCTCACTTATCTCCTTCTTTACATCCTTTTTCCAGTCGGCATCGGCTCCTATTGCTGCAGCCTAAGCAGTTAATAGCGCGCTATAGCGTTGCTATAGCGTCGCTATAGCGCTTAGCGACATTTCAGAATCGCTATTTTCATTTAGCGATGGAATAATAGCGCTGGCGCTATTAGCGCGCTATTTGGCGCGATTCTGCGCTATTTTCCGCTATTTTGCGCTATTTTGCACCGCTATTTACCGCTATTTGCGCTATTTTGATTCTGGTCTGTTTTTTTCTTTTATATTTTTTATATGAACCTTTGTAATTTTTATGATTTGGATTTTGGTTTTGGTTTTGTTGTTATGCTTATGAATAGAAGTGTATTAATGTCTAGTCTTAATAATTTGCTATCCATAACTTGTGTTTTGATTATATTTCGGTTTCTCTTCAACTTGATTACATTCTAGTTAAAATTGTATGTTGGATTCAATATAGCTATGAGATTAATGTTTGTATTATTGATGATCTTTTCTATCATATATAGGAATGTTCATGGAATTACAATAATCAATAAGCAACTAGATGTTTTAATGCTATAATATAAAAATTATACATAATGCAAAAAAACGCTATAGCAACGCTATACCACCGCGAAAACCGCTATTTCAAATAGCGATTGTGATCGCTATTTGATTTTGTACCGCTATAACTGCTTAGGCTGCAGCAGTGCCTACTGTCTTTCTTGTAGAAAAATTCGTCTTGGAGCCATTACTTAATTGTTCTAAAAACCGCCAAGCCTCCTCCGGGTCTTACATCATAATAGTGCTACTAGATGATGCGTTAATCATAGCTTGGTTCGTCTCGCTTGCTCCTTCAAAGAATACCTTGACCAGTTGCCACTTTGGAATATCGTGATGAGGGCACGACCTCATCAACTCCTTTAGACGATCCCATACTTCATGAAAAGCTTCTCCAGGCTTCTACTGGAAATCATGAATAGCCCTCCTGATCTCCGTCGTCTTGCTTGCCGGATAGAACTCTTGTAAGAACTTAGCTTTGAGTTGGTCCCATGTAGTGATGCTATTCGAGGGTAAGGAAGTAAACCAATATTTGGCTTTGTCCTTAAGAGTGAATGGGAACAATCTTAGTCTAAAAATGTTCTTATTAGTATTCCTAGGGGTGTTAGCATTGGCTATGGCTATAAACTCATATAAGTGATTGTATGGGTCATCCTGTTTGTATCCCCTAAATTCTGGTAATATCCCTAACAACTGAGGCCTAATTTCTACTTGAGATTCTATATCCTCAGGAATGTAAATGGGCAACGAGTCATCGTACTCCCGTGGCTGGAAGTGCGATGCAACTGATTGCCCCCTCGGTTATGCAAAATACAAGGGTTGAGCAGTATTACCGTAAAAGTGATTATCATTATATCTCTGCTGACCTTGTAGTGGTTGATACTGTTGTGCTCTTCTCGAAGGTCCCCGACCTCGGTTCCTTGGTTGTTGTGCTGGAACCCATCCTTCGTCTTCTTCTTCATCATACCTATCCTCAGCCTCTTGATACTGGTACTGCTGCTGAGGTGGTTGTTGGTATTGTTGTTGCAGTGGTATAGGTTGGAATATGGTTTGTGGTTTAAAAAGTACTGGTGCTGGTTGAGAAATTGGTTGAGAAATGGGTGTCTGCTGTCTAGATATTGGGGTGCCATCGCGGGTCGGCGCTCCCCAAGACATGGCAGATGTAAATGGGTTTGTGGATTGTGGTTAGGATAATGGTTGAAATGGTGGAATCGACGGCGGAGTGCATGAAGGTATAGGTGCAGGGGCTGAAGCTGCACCACCAATAGCACTCGTGCTCCCAATGTGGAATTCAGAAACCGGGGGAATAAATGACATCCCCGTTGCCTCACCCGAGGGTTCCTGGGCAACACTCACTATACTACTACTGACATTACTAAAACTCATTGTATTTAAACGCCTACGTGCATGGATCTTGCGTGCAGTTCGCTCAATCTCTGAGTCAAAACGCAAAGGGGATAATTGCTCACCCCTACGGGTACGCATGCACTAAAGCAACACGCCCGAAAAATCAAAAACCAAATTACTAACTAAGAAAATCAAAAACTAAAAAGTCCTACAAATCACCTAATCTCAAGCTCACAACTCCCCGGCAACGGCGCCAAAATTTGACATGCGCAGCGGTCGTCATGCGGTGAAAAATAAGAAAATAAACCTCACTCTCACTTAGCACAGTGGAAGTCAGGGTCGATCCACAGGAGTTACGTGGTCGAGACAGGTGACAGATTACCAACTGTAGTGTCACTCTACAGTCAGAGGACCTAGTTTCAAACTTTTGACTATTAATCCCAAAAAGCATAAACTAAACTAAAACTATCAACCAAATATATTCACTCACTGAAATCAGAAGTACATCTCCAATTCAGAAGCAAACAAAGGCACATCAATCATCAAACACAAACAAAGCATAAACTAAACCAATAACTAAAGTCCAAGTGAACAATCACTGGCTAAGTTCAAACCAAAAGCTAACCCTAGTTGGTCACTGAAATCAGCAAGGGAAATCAGTCCAATCAAGGCCATTCAAGCATCCAAACACAAAATAAACATTCACAATCCAATAATAAGCATAAATACCGAAAAACCAATACTTAACAAAAACTGAATGATTATTATTAACCAAAACAGATTCCAATGTTCTAAAGACAGTAACCAAACATCCAAAAACATAAACTAGAACTAAATATCAATGGTTGTCACTCCCAAATATACTAGCCTATGATTTCTAACTATTAAACTAAATGAAAATTAAAGATAAAAACATAAAAATACCAAAAGTGGTTCTTAAAGCTAAATCTCGGAGTCAAAGAGCCTTGGGGGTCGATTTTACACCAGGTCTTCGCTCGTTTTTTCGACCTAAAAGCCTCTATTTATAGTTGCAAAAATCTCTTACATTTTTTCTTGAACCGCAAGTTGATAAATATATATATATATATATATATATATATATATATATATATATATATATATATATATATATATATATATATATATATATATATATATATATATATATATATATATAAAGGTGTTTAACTTAAGGTTTTCTAGAATTCTCTTTTCAATCTCATCCAAGATAAACACTTAGAAGTCCAAGATGGGTTAATGTAAGCATAGAGTATAAAGGTAAGCATTATTAAGTATAAAATTAAAGGTATGTTGATTATACAACGATATGGCATACAAATCTTCTTATGACCTAAATCCTTCTAATGGAACCTAGTAAGGTATTGCATTCACCAGGATCACATATACACTAGAAATTATTTTCAAGTAATGTCTGAAATGTAGCTCCTAAAATATAAAGTTTGAAAAGTAAGAAACTTTACATCGTCTAATATCTTAAATTTGAGATGGTCAAATATCAATCTGATCACTGGGTAACAATACCAAGACTAAGTCATCATATATTGGATTTATTCTACTGGAATATATATTCTAGTGGAATATTCTGTTTCCTAAATTATCTCATTCTTATCTCTTTTATGATTATCTCCTAGTTTTTTAGGCTTTGTATTTCCTATATAAAGGGTGCCTTTATACGATTGTAATCAGAATGTTTTTCAAATATAATAACAAAAGTTATTATGGTATCAGAGCAGAAATAGTCGATCCACCCTAACCCTAAAGCCATGACCGGCGGCAGTGGCAAAGATGACGCCACCAGCGCCACACCAAACTATGATTCCCCCTTCTATATCCACCCTTCTGATTACCCTCGTCAGATGCATGTGAACGATGTGCTAACTGACGGAAACTACACCGATTGGTCACAAGAGATGCTAAATTTCTTTTTTTCCAAGAACAAAGTTGGTTTCATTGACGGAACCATCGAAAAACCGGCAACTAACTCCAAGGATTACATGCCCTGGATGAGAAGTGATGCAATGATAAAAGGATGGCTAAACACGGCAATGGAGAAGGAGATTAGAACAAGTGTCAAGTACGCAACTACATCTCAAGAGATCTGGGAAGATTTGAAGGAACGCTTTGGAAAGGATAGTGCTCCTAAAGCGTATGAATTAAAACAGTCATTGACAGCCACCAGACAAGAAGGGCTATCTATTTCAGCATACTACACCAAACTGCATGGAATATGGGATGAAATACAGTCGGTATTACCTATGCCGATCTGTGAATGCAAGAAGTGTACATGTGGAGTTGGAAAGAAGCTGACCGAACTCCAAGATAAAGAGAGACTTTATGAGTTCTTGCTGGGATTGGATGCGGAGTTTGCAACTATAAGGACCCAAATTTTGGCTATGCAACCAACTCCTACACTTGGGGCATGCTACCACCTAGTGGCCGAAGATGAGTAACAACGAGATGTTACCGCCTCGAGACGAACGACGAACGATTCAACTGCCTTTCAAGCTTTCGTTCCTACCAAACGTGATCAAAATCAAACTCCTCCCAAGACTGTTCGAAAGGAAGGCAAGAAAGAGGTTGGAACCCAAGCCGAGAGTTGCAATTTCTGTGGGAGAGAGGGTCACAAGAGGGATGGTTGCTTCAAGCTCATCGGCTACCCAGATTGGTGGCCGGGAAAAGGAAAACAGACAAAACCCAAGGCTGCCTGTGTTGAAGGTGAACAAGACCAGACACTTGGACTCAACGAAGAACAATACAAGCAATTCGCTACGTTCTTTGCAAAGAAAGATAAAAGCCCTCCGGTAGCCAACATGGCAGGCAAAATCAGCAAAGAGGGTAAATGGATTGTCGATTCTGGTGCCACTGAGCACATTACTTACGATAACTCCTTACTCGAAAAACTATCAACTAAATACTATGAAACACCACTAACAATACCAAATGGTGACACCGTCCCTGTCAAAGGACGTGGTAACCACACCTTGCTGAACGGCATCACCATAAAAGATGTCTTACATGTTCCCGATTTTGGATGCAATCTTCTATCTGTTGGAAAAGTTTGCGACGACTTACAATGTGCTGTCACATTTTTTCCAAAATTCTTTGTTATGCAGGATTTGAGTTCGAAGGCGTTGATTGGAATGGGTGATTGTGTCGATGGTTTGTACAAGATGGGGGCGAGAAGACAGGCTCTCATGACAAGCTCACATACATGGCACAAACGATTAGGACACGTTTCAGTTTCTAAACTTAGTCGTCTTGATTTCATTAAAAATGTACCTAAAGACTTCATTTGTGATTCATGCATTAAAGCAAAGTTTGCTAGATTACCTTTTCAGCTTAGCACTACGAAAACTAATTCCTGTTTTGATCTCATACATTGTGACATATGGGGAAAGTACCGAACACCTTCCTTCACATGTGCTAATTATTTCCTTACTATTGTGGATGATTACAGTCGAGCAGCATGGGTTTTTCTCCTGAAACATAAGCATGAAGCTAGCGCCTATTTAGTTAGCTTTCACAAAATGATCCAGGTACAATTTGAAAAAAAAAATCAAAAGAATGAGATGCGACAACGGGGGAGAATTCACCTCCAATGAAATGCATGATTTTTACACAAAAGAAGGAATTGCTCTAGAGACAACTTGTCCCCATACACCCCAGCAGAATGGCGTCATTGAAAGGAAGCACAGACATTTGCTCGAGACGGCTAGAGCCCTAAGATTTGAAGCGAACCTTCCCATCAAATTTTGGGGAGAATGTGTCCTAGCTGCCACTCACCTCATAAACCGCTTACCATCTGATGTCATTGAAAACAAGACTCCATACGAAATTTTGTACAACCAAAAGCCAGACTACAACCATTTGAAAGTTTTTGGCTGTTTAGCCTATTATCGAAGCACAGAGACTAAGGGGGACAAATTTGAAGTGAGGGGGAGACCAGGGGTGTTTTTGGGTTATCCCCCAAAGACAAAGGGGTACAAGATATACGATCCTCAACACAATTAAATCATTGTGTCGAGAGACGTAAAGTTTGTCGAAGATGTCTTTCCTTTCTCCAAGGTCGACAACTTGGAATAAGAGAATGACATTTTTGTCATTCCAAAAGAATGGGAACATGAAGTTGAGGTGGAACAACGCACCACAGAAGATCATAGTATAGAAGAAGAAACCGATCAGAATAGTCCTACCACCACCACTTCCGCTGAACCACATGACTCTACCACCACCACTCCTACTGAAACAAATCCCAGTGATCAAAACGAATCAGAAGCCTGTCAACGTCCAAAAAGAAATCGATCCATGCCAGCTCACCTCAACGACTACAATGTCAAGCTCCCCCCATCTCTGAACACTGACACACACCCATCTTCTGATCACCAGCCTTCGACGGTACATCCTCTAACCCATTTTGTTTCCTACGATAAATTTACTAATGCTCACAAAGCATTTCTTGCGGCCATTACCTCGAGCAATGAGCCAAAGAACTTTACTCAGGCCATGCAGGATACTAAATGGGTTGAAGCCATGAAAAAGGAAATTCAAGCTCTTGAGAGCAATAAAACTTGGACCTTACAAGAACTGCCAAAGGGAAAACGTGCTATCGACTCCAAATGGGTTTATAAGATCAAATATAAACCTAATGGAGACGTGGAAAGATACAAAGCTCGCTTAGTCGCTAAAGGCTTCACGCAAATGGAGGGGGTTGATTACCACGACACTTTCGCTCCGGTAGCAAAACTTGTTACTGTTATAACTCTTTTGGCCGTCGCAGTTAAGAGGGGCTATCACATTCACCAGTTGGATGTGAACAACGCCTTCTTGCATGGAGACTTGCATGAAGATGTTTATATGAAGATTCCTCAAGGGTTTGGAACAAAAGACGATACCCGTGTTTGCAAAGTAAGGAAATCCCTTTATGGCCTAAAGCAGGCGTCTAGGAACTGGTACCAAAAATTCACCAATTTCTTGCAACGCCTTGGTTTTAGACAGTCAGGAGCCGACCATTCCTTATTTCTCTTCAAAGACAAAGACATCTTCGTTGCTACCCTCATTTACGTTGATGATGTCATTATTCTTGGTAATGACTTACAGAAGATACAAGCAACAAAAACTTCTCTTGACACCGAATTTAGCATCAAGGACCTTGGTCCTTTGAAGTTTATCCTTGGCATTGAAGTTGCTCGAACACGGGATGGTATGGTTCTCAGTCAGCGAAAGTACACTCTGGATATCCTTGAAGATGCAGGAATGCTTGGTTGTCGCCCAGCGACATTCCCTATGGAACAGAATTTGAAATTGGATAAACGGGATGAAGAAGAAGAGGTAGATGCTACCCAATATAGACGACTCGTAGGAAGACTGCTCTATCTACAAGCTACGCGTCCGGATATTACTTATGCAGTAAACATCCTCAGTCAGTTCGTCAGTCAGCCACGAGTTAGCCATTTTGAAGCAGCTAATCGGGTTCTACGGTATCTCAAGGCTACTCCTGGTCAAGGAATCCTTCTCAGCAACACTGGAGAAACTAGCCTTACAGCCTATTGCAACTCAGATTGGTTAGGATGTCCCTTCACCAGAAGATCTCGGACTGGTTATCTCCTACTTTTAGGAGGTTCTCCCATTTCTTGGAAGTCAAAGAAGCAGTCTGTTGTTTCTCGTTCTTCGGCTGAGGCTGAGTATAGAGCGATGGCATCTACTGTTAGTGAAATTTTGTGGATGAGGTGGTTGTTGCAAGAGCTTTCCATGCCATGTCACGGTCCTACTCAGCTTTTCTATGATAACCAAGCTGCCAGACACATCGCCAACAATCCGGTTTTCCATGAACGAACAAAGCATGTCGAAATGGATTGTCACTTTGTTCGAGAACGGGTGGAATCCAAGGAAATACAGCCTATGAAGATTGATTCACAAACACAACTTGCTAACATTTTTACCAAGCCTTTAGGAGCTCAAAGGTTTCATGACCTTCTTGGCAAGTTGGGCATTACCAATCTCCATGCTCCAACTTGAGGGGGAGTATTGGATTTATTCTACTGGAATATATATTCTAGTGGAATATTCTGTTTCGTAAATTATCTCATTCTTATCTCTTTTATGATTATCTCCTAGTTTGTTAGGCTTTGTATTTCCTATATAAAGGGTGCCTTTATACGATTGTAATCAGAATCTTTTTCAAATATAATAACAAAAGTTATTATCATAACCATAAACATGTAAGTATAACATACTAAAATTATATCCTAATGGCATGTTAACCATCAATTCAAAATACATCACTTGAACTTTATGCTTTAAGTTTAAGCACTATTGTAACTACCTAGTTCAGTTAAATAAAAGCTCTAATGTTGCAACACCCATGAATTCAGGTAGATATTTAAGGATTAAGTGTCATTTGCAAATAATTAAAATCCTTATATTTGAATATTATAATATTTAATTTATATTATAAGAGTTTATATGATATTTTGAATAAATACTATGAGCATGTAAATAATATTGGAATATATAATATTTGAATAAATACTATTTGGCTTTCGATTATGTAAAAAACCAATTTGTATATATACAATGATAAACAGAAGCAACTAAAACAACCAAAAACTTAAAATTTTGAATGGAATGTAACACCCGACTTTTAAAACAAAACACCCCTGAAAATTTTTTTCATTTAAAACATAGGTTTCAGTACTTAAAACCATAAACAAAGGGGTATATTTTAATAAACACGGGTACAAGTGTATCAAAGAGAGTATAAAATACCGTAATCTCCTTATAAGTCGGGCTGCTACTGACAGCATCTACAAGTCCACTTCTTGAGTCACGGACTTTATCCTTACCCTTATCAGGGTTATGCTAACCTGCAGGGACATTTAACAAACGGTATGAGCTACAAAGCTCAGTGAGTAATCGTATCTGCAAATAACACGTATAATAATACATTCATATATAATTTCCTATATATGATAAATCTATTAATCGTATATCTCTGTCTGGATATCGGTTCCAAACTCCTAGCCGTTCTGGCTAACCGTATATGTCTTAGGATTGCATATCCTATCGCATAGTCTCACGAGTTGTTATTTGCATACATTTCTGTCCCATATTTCTTAGTCATAATTGACCGTATCGTATTTCATGGCTATGTAAGCCGCACCCTGTGTCATAGCTATATAAGCTGCACCAAAACATTATCAATATATAAATCATAGCCCGCAGGCCGCACCAGCTGGGTTTAGTAACCCGATATCATAGCCAAAAGGCCGCACCATGTTCCTGTAACAATATTATAGCCAAATATCATAGCCTTATAGGCCGCACCAGTTAATTTCATTTCATTTTATAATCATTTATGGCTCACAGGTTATCCCGCTTTTGCCTAGACTCACGGCTCCGTTATTGTCATCGCAATGACTCACGGCTTATCCGGTCTTGCCTAATTATATTGGACTCACAGCTATGTTCTTGTCATCGCAATGACTCACGGCTTATCTGGTCTTGTCATATCACAGATTATATATATATATGTATTATCGTGCAATACAAAATCAAATATGGCTCACGGGTTAGCCCGCTGTTGCCTTGGCTCACGGGTTAGCCCGCTGTTGCCTAGACTCACGGCTTATCCGGTCTTGTCTATATAAGTTTGACTCACAGCTCCGTTCTTGTCTATTAAGGACTCACGGCTTATCTGGTCTTGTCATATATCAAATCATGTAATTTGTTGTTTTTGTCCCCCAAGATCATATTCATCTGCAGCTGCTCATATAACATATATCACAACGGATAACAGTGAGATTACTCACCTGGATGCTAGCTGCATTTGAATCCGGTTGTTTCTTGCTTTTGCGTGCACCACAACCATTTATCCCGTACCTATTTATTCATTTATATACCAAATGATAATAGATTAATAACCATTTTAGTTGACTCTACTACACAAGAGTCCTATACAATTCAATTGGGGACCATTTCCAAGTATTTCCAATCAATAACCATCGTTATAAAATTTAATACACTTCCCGAAATACGTGTATTCTACTACAGTACTTTCGGGAGGTCGTATTCGTATTCCGATAATTTTCCATGAAGTTTTACAACATATTAGACCTATGTTTAAAATTTCAGGTCAATCGGATAAGCCTAGCATTGAAATCAAACTTGGAAAATTCACTAAATTTTAACAGAAGCTGAAATGGTTTCTGCCCAGGGCTCGAGTCGCGACCAACCATCTGGTCGAGTCGCAAAGGACCCTCTTCGAGTCGCGAGCGACCACCTGGTCGAGTCGCGAGCGCTGGACAGAGGTGCAGAAACTCCGATTTTGTGCTAGAAATTTCCATTTTTCCATTTTAAGCACTTATTGCTCAACTTAATCGGTTGGGGTTTATTCCTAGGCTAAAACCTTACATTAAAACAAGGTTTTCAACCATTACAAACAACTCAATCAATCAAAATGAGGAATTAGGGTTCTTAGTTCCAAGACCCCAAAACTTCAAATTCATCACAAATAGCAACCTACTTCCATTTTCTTGCATTAAGTCCTTTTAGCATGACTTACTGGAAGTATTAAACCATTCAAACCACATAATCATAACTGAAATTTGCAGATTTCAGTTTCTATCAAACTCATTAAAAACTTCTTCAAGAACTTGACTAAAAAGGCAATCTACTTACCTTATTTGCTTGGAAATCACCATCTTCCAACAATTGATCCAAGTTCTTGCTTCAAGCTTCAATGATCTTCCAGAAATCGCACCCAAAAATCCTTCCCGTAAGCTGAAAAATGGACAGCCACAATAGGAGAGTCAACTCTCCTATTTATACTTCCAATATTTGCAAATTTAGTCCCTAAGTTCCATTTCTTGAACTTTTGGCACTAATATCAAGTTTTATCACAATAAACTTTCTTTTCTTATGCTTTTGTCACAAGCAAACAATATTTTTACATTATTGATCCTTCACTTGGTCAAATGACCAAATTACCCTTTTGTGGTAAAACGACCAAATTCAGTTTTTTATAACATTTTAATTCCAAAACTCAAAATATTATTTCAAACCAAATTTTTTTCTGTCCAAAAGACCAAATTACCCTTCTAAGGTAAAATGACCAATTTACCCTTTTTATTATATTTACATAAAAAGAGTGTCTTGGCGTTACATGGAAGCCCTTATAAAAAAAATCATAAGGTAGATTTTATGGAGAAGAACGGCTTACAAAAAAATGATAAAGGATACTCGATTTGGAATAAATAAAATTGACTACCTAAGGCCTATATTTATATTACTAACAATTAGGCATTGTTTCTTGTTTTTTCTTGTTAAGTGTTAAATTGATAAATGATATTGAATGGATAATGATATCTGAATTGATTCAATATTGTTAATATATATACTGTTTTTTACTGAATGATGTGTAAATTTGAATGAATGACTTTTATACCCTCATGTTTAAACTTGAGAAATAACAAATAATCATTTGTTTTAATAATTGAGATAAATTAAAATTGTACATGCTCACATTAAAAAAATTATAAATTTTCGAAATCTAAAAACCGCATGATTAATAACTTAAATTGAACATAATTTTAAAGTAAGTTCAAATAATAAAATTAAACTTAAACAATCAATATTTAAATATATAATGAATCAAACAAAATAATGAACATACGAAATTTGTATGATATTTACACATATAATAGTGAATAACACAATCTATAAATATATAAAATATAATCCATTATTTATAATTTGTGATATAAATATAATTTCATTGGAAAAGAGAAGGTAATTTAATAAATTTAAATATAAATCATGACTTAATATTAAAAATACATATTTCCTAACTTAATTCATTAAGATATTTTATCAACAATTAAAAAACTATATGTACTTAAAGCATCCACAATAGGAGCTCTTTGGGAGTTTTTTCAAAATGTTTTTTCACCCAAAAAGCTCATAAAACTTGAAAAAGCTATAAGGGAAGGTTTTTAATTTACAAGCTTTTTCACACAGTTTGTTAATTAACAAGCATTTGACTTGAGCTTTTTCATATGGTGGTGGGTCTCACATAATATTAACCAATGAGAAATCAACAATACGTATAATAGTCTTACAAAAAAAAAACTCTTGAGAAACCTCTCTTATAGTGAAGATAAATAAGATTTTTAAATACAAATTTTTTCATAAAAAAAACTTACACAAAAAACCCCTCCTATTATAAATGTAATTATTAAACCACTAAATGTGTTGTCTTATCTATGAAAAATGGTGCTACTAAAAATACACCCTAGATACACCTTTAATAAAAGTCAAAGCATTTTCAACCAATCATATCTGATTTTTCCAGAAAACAATGCAATATATCAACAAATAGAAAACCATTGACTTTGAATAGGGTTGTATTTTTAATAAAATAGGGGTGTATTTTTGGCAATTCTCATGAAAAACCCAAAATAGTACCTTATACATGAGAACTTCCTTATCCTAATAATTAGGAAAGAAGTAAGGAAAATTAACTCCACAAAGGGGACATAGGTCAAAAGTAGTAGGTCAAGCTTAAAAAGCCTTAGGCTAGACTTCATAAAATATATTTTTTAATGGAATGACTAAATAAACACCCCAATTTACTTGATATACACATCTAATTCAAGTCAACTTCTTTTTATTTGTTGAAACTGTATTGTTTTCCGGAAAAAATAGTTATGAATGGTTAGAAAAATATTTGACTTTTCTTAAAGGTGTATATAATGTGTATATTTAGTAGCACCCTTTTTTTAATTCACAAAGAGACAATTTTTTACCATCTCCGCCGACTCCATAATGAACACATTTTTTACCAAAGTAAATAGCTCCATTTACAAACAAACTTTTTATATTCTCAAAATATACTCCATTGTTTAGAAAAAAAAAACACATAAAATATACGTTTTGTGGTACATCGTAATTACAACTCAAAAACAGAACATTGCAACATACACTATAAAGAAGGCGATAAAGTAAACACCAAATATACCAATTCATATATAAAGTGCAGCATAAATTCACTCGTACCTACCCGTATCATCAAAATCAGATACTCACCATTGAAGCGTCATGTGAGAAGCACGACTTCATGGAGATAACCACACATACAAGTCTAGGAATCATCGTACATAAAATGCATGACTCACAAAGCTACTACACACCCACTCATGCGCCACATAAAATGAATCCTCATTAGAGGAAAGCTACTTTAAATATCTGTATACCATTATACAAACAAAAAATACATAACATTCAAACTTAAAAAGACCAAATCATAACCAAAAAAAAAAATCAACACCAAATACGGTGTAGTAATCGAATAGTAAAACACCAAAATTTTGGTTTTCTATGATTCACCAATACCAAAAAAACGATGTAAAAAAATGATATTGGGTTGGAAAGGTTTCACTACTTTATGTACGATTCCTTAATTCTTAAATGACATCTAATAAATATTTTCAAGAATTACTCGATTGCATCAAGGGTTGAAGATATTTGAACCACCCATGTTAATGGCTGTTAGTATTGTCATGATCGTGATCACACCAAGCCATAACAACACCGATCCGGAATCACTATTGGAATCCGCAAGACCGGGTCCCGAATCCGCGCTCGGAATCACCGATTCCATTGCGTCAGCGGAAATTGATTTACCGGTTGCGGTTTCAGACGCCACGATTCCTTGAAACTCTTCACTCACAATCAAGGCCGCTAAAACATCCATGAAAGATTCTCTTTCTGTCCCACGTGGGGAAGGATCGTATGTGGTGCCGGATTGTTCCACTTCCTGGAACTCATCATCTGAGCCGTCGATCTCAGACTTGATCTTTTCATCTTCTTCATCTTCAACATAAGCTTTATATGTGAGTCGCAGGAGAATCTCTCCAGTTGGTGTTTTATTCAAAATCCCCCAACCTCCTTGAAGGGTTACAATTCTGTCTGTTGGTACTGTGTCTTTTAACGATCCCAAATCAACCTAAAAAGATGAATTTATTCAGAAATTCAAAAAAAAAAAAAAAAAAACGTATGATTGTTGGAGTAAAAGATTTTAATTTGATTTACCTCGCCTGCACCGACTGTTAAATGTATAAATCCAAGAGAATCCTTTACTTGAATCGTTAATTTCTCTTTTCTTGGATTTGTAACTAGCATACTGAAATCCTGTTGTAAACAGAAACAAAGATTAAATATCATACCTTAAAAGACGCGAACTAATATACTAAAAGAAACTCACTTGATTCCAAATTGGCTGGCCTGGAGGCCCAATTATAGTTGTTCGACTGTTCTTTTTACTGCGTATAACTTGATCACCCAGCCGTAATTCAACATATGGATCCGTTTTTCCTAAATAGGAAAGTAAAAGTATGGTTCACGATGCTAAATTAGAGATAAAGGGTAAAGTCGGAAATGGTGTGACAAATTATATTTACCATAAAAGAAGTAAGAGAGCTTTCGAGCATCAACTAGGGTGACTGAAAGTTCACCGGAAAAATCCTTGTTTCCTTCTTGTATTTCCCCTGATTTGAAATCGTTTTGTATTGGACCAACTGCTTTTCCCTTTTGAAAGTCTAGAACGATCTTTTTAGGGCGCACAAATAGTCTAGGCAAATCCTCTGTCAAAAGCTTCTTCAAAAACCTAAATTTTAGATGCCGATATATGGCAATTGGCACATTAGATTTTATACGAAATATGAAAGTAATAGAAAGAAACATCAATACATTGAGAAGGCACTTACATTGAGAGTACAGGGATCGCTGTATCACGTCAATACATGCAAGAAATAGAAAGTAAGTACAAAAATATGTTAGATATAGTTAAGGATGTTTTAAAACAAACATAGATATAGTTAAGAAGTTATAAAAATGGCGTACCCATTAAATTAAACAACCGAAATGGTGACAGCTCAAACTTGATTTTGGGAAGCGAGACAAAAGCCCATGAAACAGCTCCAATCCAGGGCTCAGTTGGAATTAATCGCAATTTAACCCAAAGTTCACCATCAATATCAAAATCCCTAATGCCAACAGGCACTTTTATTGGAATAATCCCAAATTTTAGTGTCAACATTAAAAGCATTCGAGCACCACCAGTGTAACGAAGACCAATTTGATACCTTTAAAAAGTAAAACAAGGAAAAAGAAGTAAGATTTTGAACATAGACTTTAGATTTGAGGCAAACATGGAACTGGGAATAACTTACTGTAGATCATTGATGCTGCGTGAAGTTCTGCGTTCAACATTTCTAACTACAAAAGGTTCGTCTCCAAGTGAAAACTGTTTAATTTCAACTCTTTGAACATAATCGGGTTTTTTTAGGTCGTCAATGACGGGTTGAAGCAAACCGATTACCCAATTTTCGAGTCCGCCTCTGTAAACCTTCCATAACTTGCTTAACACCATGTTTACCCACTCGACTGATTCCTTCCTCTGTAAATCCTTCTCAAGGAACAATGAAAAACTCGTCGGAACCTGTGGCCATGTCGGCGGATTGGCGCCCTCATTGTTGTTTTTTCTTTTTCTTGATGTCCAAAGCTTATCGAAGACAACCCCAAAAACAAAAAAGAAGAGAAACAGTCCACCGATGTTTCGATTAAGAGGAGGAAAGGGGATAGGGTGTATGAGCCCAAGTTGAGTTCTCAGTTTACCTACAATGGGGTCTTCTGTAAAGCCAATGAAGTCGTTAGAATAATCCGATTCAACAGGATCTTGAGACGATGAACCAGCTTCATCCAATACATTCGAATGTTGACTTTCTGTATAGTTTTTCAACCCTCTTGTAATCGAATTCGCAAAGTCGGCGCTCAAATTTTGGGTTTTTCTATCAATGGGAACCGAACAAGCCCAAATCACTCCCATTTTCCTTCTCCTTGAAATCTTTTTTTTACTAACAGAGGTTTTGATTTTTGTTCCTGTAGTGGAACTCAATTGGATTGTTTGACATGGGCAAATGGTCGGTGATGACATATAAAGAATCTTGGAAGAATCAAAGCTTGCAGATGACGATTGAGAAATCATTTGAATGTGTTATGAAACTTGACACACATACAAATCGATATCGAAATGGAATCAATAAAATCAGATGGGAAAACGGATTTAAGAACCCTAAATAAAGAACAAGAGTTGATTTAGTCAATCAAATTTCGAATTTCGATGTGGGTATTGCAGAAAGTTGAAGAATACGTAACCTGGATTGGATAGTTTGGGGAGCAAATGTATGGGATTGAAGTTGTGAGCAGTAGCAATTTTCATTGTAAATTGATCTGATTTTGTTGCCAAGAAAGTTGGAGAAATTGATTTTCGGAAAGAGAAAGTGCGAGGTCGGTCTAAAGGAATTCAAAGAAGTTGACAAAATGTGTGAGTTACTTCCACAAATCACGAACCACTGAAACGTAAGAAATCCTCAAGATAATCGTGGCAAAATAGGAAGATGGAGGAAGGTGCACAACTTACACGTGGTGCGAACCGACGCGGGCTACATTTGACACCGAATTTTGACCCGATTCCATGGTGAATCTTCAGCCCAATAATTGTTGAGATTGCTGTTGGCCAAGATTTGACGTAAACGATTGTGGCTTTTTAGGATATATGTATTTAGAATTAATTCATCAGATTTATGGACTTCGACATAAATTAAAACTTAATTAATGAGGTTTGCATAAATATTTTGAATTTAAATGATTTGAAACTGAAAGAATTTAAAATCTTATGTTTTCGACTTATGACAGAATTTTCTTAGAAGGGTGGGTGAATTTCAAGGTGAGTAACTTGTTGATGGTTGAGTTTTATGTAAGAATATCCATGTTATAAAAATGGATATGCTTATTATACGTCCTTATCATATCATTTAGATTTGCTCACTTACTCATACGGGATAAAAAGTAGATCGTTAAAGAAGATGGTATGTATTTTAAGATGATGAGGTGAAATAATTCACCTAAGATACTTGTAAATAGAAGCTTTTAAATATGTATGGTGTGGTTTATGAGATACTACTAACGATTAATGGCAGTGTTTTAAAAGTGATTGTTAGTAGTGATGAGCTTCTTATACCCATATTATCTCACTAGTAGATGATAAAAGGGGAATTGAATGAATATTAATGTCATATAAAGAAAGGTAAGAATGGAATAAAATACATATGTGTATAATTATGTGATGTAATTGTATTTTAGTATGGTTGTACATTTTATTATGATTGTTTCTTGTTGTTGAAAAAACACATATGGTGGGATTAACCGAAAGTTGGGTAATTGAATTAAAGTCTTGGAGATGCCCCGAATTTGGAAATATATCCACGGGAGTTGAATTGAAGTCTTAAGGATGCACGAAAGTTTGTCTTATATGTATGGGAGTTGAATAGTCTTAAGGATGCCCGAAAGTTAGGCATATATCCATGGGAGTTGAATTCATGTCTTAGGGATGCCCGGAAGTTGGGCATATCTCTATAAAAGTTGAATGAAGTCTTAGGGATGCATGGTAATTGGTTATAATCCCATGGGGATCGAAGTGAAGGGTTGGGATACTCGAAAGTAGGATACATCTCCATGGGAATTATATGGTGTGGTTGTCCAAATTGTGGCAAGTTCTAACAGTTGTCAATTTAGGACATGCCTGGAGGAATAGTACACTTGGTGTATCCTTTTTAGGATAGTTGTATATAGATCATCTAATGTTCATTTATGAAGTAATCATTGTATGTTTATCATGCATTTTAATGTTTAATGAAAAGTGTAAAGTTGTTGTCCTCCTTTGAAATGTTTGAGATTATTACAAGATACATTATGAAGAAAGGCATGTTAGTTACTCACTAAGCTTTGTGTAGCATACCGTTGTTTATTTTTCATGGTTGCAGGTGTTACTAGCAAAGGAAATAACTTTGCTTGACTTGAAGATACTTAATAACATATAGGAAATAATCCTCTTTGTAGTTTTTCATGTATTGAAATATAACACCTGGTTTAGGTTGACACTTTATGTTTGAAGGGTTTTCTAGCAGACAATGAACACAAAATAATCTTATGGTTCACATGCACCCTATTAAAGATCTATGTTTTCTTCTATGAAGATAATAAACTAAAAGCTAAAGGCCAACAATTATTTCTAAAGTTCAAATCAGAAGAACCAACCTTTGAATCTTGTTCTTGAAGCTAGCAGCAAAAGTATCCTGCCTCAGATGCAAGTCATACCCACAGCAATGGAGAAGACAGTCCAGCAGAGTAATCTTGGTTGAAGTTGGCGTGAATAATGGGGAGCCAGAGGGTTCCTTTTATAGCCTCCTAGGGTTACACCTGAAACCCTAAGGAGCCTCCAAGTGGGCAAGTCTGTTGACCACTTGGACCAGATCCCTAAACCCTAATTAGGGTTTTCGCCAACCCTAGAGAAGCCTCCAAGGGTGGCGCCACTTTTGGCCCCTGGACTTCTCTTTGCCAGTTATTCAACTATTGAATAAATACAAACTAGTCCTCACACTTTTAATTAATTAATTTAATCACTAAATTAAATCCAATTAATTCTAGATTAAATCTCAATTAATTATTATAGTTTCTAATTAATATATTAACACTTAAATATATTAATAAACCATTTAATTAATTCTATTGATTTATTACACAATTAATAAATCAACCTTTTACTCAACTGAACTCTATCCTGACCTCCAGCTATGAGGGCAATCCAAATGGACTTTGCTTCAATTAACAAGATAAATATAGTTGTAAAGTCATGGCTTAGACACCTAATCCAACAGTCTCCCACTTGGATAAGTCTATAACTTTAATTTATCTTCTGATTAATAAACAACCTGCAGCTTCCTAAAAACTGCTGCCGAACTCTGACCTAGTCAGTTCCGTCCAAAGATAAGTGATCATATGACCCTTCGTCCAACAAGATATTTCCAGACACGAGACATGGATTGAGATCAATCTCTGTCCGATACTCTGTTTCCCGATTTCCGATTCTGCTTATGACTTTTAGACTTCTAATTGAACACATCAATTTAGTCCCGGCTGGCCAGCACTTTAGTCAACTTCAAAATCATCGAGCGGCCTACAGATATCTGTTTCCCATCAGGGTCAAGGAACGAATAAGCTTTGACTCATATGGTTGTGTCTTTTACTTATCAAATTGTACACAACAATGCGTTTGTAACATCGAGTTACCGATGCGTTTTCGCATTATCAATGCACAACCTATTCGTAAATTTCAACTCATATGTCTCCGCTTCAAGATCATACGATATTATCGTCTCAACATTGCTCGTGATGTAATCCATGAAGCAATCTGTTGAGCGCGGGTTTATCCAATACTCAAATCTCTATTTCTAAGTACTCGTGAACGTTGTAGCAGTCTTACAGCAATGTCTAACTCCTTAGACAATCTACAAACCAATTCACGACAGTCTTCGTTCATACTTACTCCCGAAAAGTATGAGCGACTGTGGACCTTTTGAATAATCAAATTATTCGGGAAGTGAAACATGCAAAATTGAAACTTTAAAATCTGACTGATAGCTATTCTTGCCTAATTACCAAGTCTCCACGAGGTAATCACCAGGTCGGATTTTTCATAAACTATTATCGGTTTCTAGATTCCTTTTAAACTATTTAATTCGTGTTATGTATCTATGCCTACTTGACCTTTTACTCTTTCTATGTATTCAAATGTCATACACTTTATTCGATCGGATATCTTTCCGATGATATTTCAATTTTGGTCATACCGTCACTAACAACTCCATTCTTTGTACTGTGACTTTCCATGGTTCTCGGGATCTTTAGTCCACATGACTGCACCCTAAGACTATTTCGAGGTGTTACGATGTGCCGGTGAGCCACACGCGCTCCATCGGAATGCCAACGAAATTCTTTAACCATTAAGTCCTTATTTGAAAAACTCTTTTCAAGTTGTTATCAACATTCTCCCCTAATCATTTTCCAATGATTTCTCATGTGTGTACAAAATC
This sequence comes from Cichorium intybus, assembly GCA_023525715.1. Taxonomy (NCBI): domain Eukaryota; kingdom Viridiplantae; phylum Streptophyta; class Magnoliopsida; order Asterales; family Asteraceae; genus Cichorium; species Cichorium intybus. The sequence continues at coordinate 21,693,032 of CM042010.1, read as the reverse complement.
CATTAAGTATTCCCAGCCAGGTCATATCCTGAATCTGACTCAGTATGCTCTAAGCATTAAGTCATCAAGACATGTTCATGACACTTCTGATCGATCCAAGAAACTTGTTGGATTCGATCTAGTCCTATTCCAAACCCTTTTGGAATCTTAGGATTACTTATAATCCTTGTGTCATGATTTTCAATAACTATTTCCTTTCGGAGACTTTTTTCCATGCATCTTGAATCTTATCAAGGTCATGCTTACTATGGCCAGGTCTATACTAATGACAACATCTATCTGATAGATGTCTATGGATTATGTGAGTATGCTGCACCTTCTTTGTATGCCAAATCATTACAATTTGCAATGATAGGAAACTCTTTTCCTGAGCTATGCATCTTGAGTCTCATCAAGATCATCTTGGCAGAGTTTCGATCTATCTCATAGACATTTATAACCACCCGAGCATTCCGTATCTTTATTAAGTCTTTCATAGCGATCCGTCTCTTAACACCAAGTCATTACACTTTGTAATGAAAAGAGACGTTTCCTAGAAACAGTATGTAACACACATATTGAGATAGATAACAGCAATACTCCCACTGGCTTTGACACGGTTATGGACTATTCACAAAATCCAGAGCTTATGGCACATTTTGAGAATCCAAACCTTTCTGACATCTTAATGGAAATCTTTCAGCCCATTCTCAAAACCCAATCCTTTGGCATATTTCGAGAATCTGAATATCCTTTCTTACGAGATGCCCGCGGGGAAATCCGGGGCCCATGTACCTTTATACTGGTATATTCTTTGTGAGTTCCTATTAGTGTGCCGGTGATCCACACGCACTCCACTAACGACTTACATTATGCAGTATCATTTCGGATTTCATCTTCTATTGAGAGCGCTTCTCTCGAAGTCAATTACATGACTCTGAGTATCGTCTCACTTAGCCAGATGTTCTGAAGGTACGTTTCTGTCCATATTGGATTCTTTTGATGATTACTCCCACTGGTTTTAAGACCAGTTGTAAAATCAATCAAACTGTCATATAGACTGTATCTCGTCCTAAGGTTCTCTTAATTGGCAGCAACCGGGCTCACCAATGCTTCCAAGTAGTCGGATTGAAAATCCGTACCAACTATAGTGTTTTACCACTATTCGGTATGTCACCCCGATCATAACTACTTATGACGGTGATTAGTACTACTGGTCAAGAGAAGGTAATGTCAGTATTAAAACAGAAATCTGATTTCTGCTCTAATCCTAGCGATGACTAAAGGTTATTTCACTTGGCTAATCCTGAACTCATTCAGGACTGTCCCAAACTCCCACTGTCTCCTTAGAATATGAGTTCTTTCTAAAAGAGCTCTTTCTTTTCCAGGTACAGCGGGATAGCCAGTGAAATGACATTTCTGATTAGGTTCAGGCCAGTCGTGAGGTTCGGACGAACACTACAAGACCCTGGACCTTTAATGTACAAGTGGGACAATCCCAGCTTTACATTTCAGACAGTGTCTGCAAACCTACTTAGTCGTAGATGTGGTTGGAATATGGTCTGACTGGTTTAGTGTTTAATTTTCGGGAAACTAATTGGCAATGTATATCATACATTGAGGATCGAACTCTTTCGACCAACACTCCATCATCTTCCCTTAGACACATTATAACTATTAATGTTCTTGGAAGAGAATAAATTGTGAAACATTTTCCCCAGTTTATGTTGTCACTCAGGTTCTGTGGATCTCGTACTTCCTTTGAAGTCCTTGAACTGTTCAAGGGTTCAATCCAATCGCTTATTCTGATAAGCGAGGTCATATTCGTCATACCGACTGACAAATATTGTGAAGTACAAACAATTGTGTTCTATTCGGAGATTCGAGCAATACACAGCAACTGATGTGTTCTTTGCTTCTCAATCTCTTTTACATCTCTATGTAAACTTATGACTTTGTTAATTCTGTTCAAGACTTGCAATCTTCAGTTGACTCTAAGTCAGCTGATTCCAAAATCCTATCCATTGGATCTTTGGGTGATTCATTTCTTGTCACATGTGCTTTATAAAGAACTTAATCATCATTTGACTCTAAGCCAAATGATTCCAAAGTCATGTCCAACTGGATCTTTGGTTGATTCATTTCTTATCACATTAAGAACTCAACTCATCAAGTGACTCTAAGTCAAGTGATTCCAAGGGTCCTGTCCAACTGGACATTTGGTTGAATTGATTCTTATGACATTTATCTTAACAATCATAAAAGGACACAATTCCTAAAATCCAAACACTTTGGATGCATTCAACATTCAAGTTATTACTAATTATGCATTCAACACAATCATACAACATTTCAAGGATATTTCAAACAACATGTGTTAAAAGAAAATTGACAATTTTATTAAAAAACAAAAATCCTTGAACAATGTACTATATGATAGACAGTGTCATACGCATCAAAAAGCTAATAACAATATTTCAATATCTAACTAAACTTCAAAACTGCATGAGCCGGAAATCCAATCCATATGTGCTCCTATGCGCTAATGTCCCGTACCCTACTGATTCCCTGCATACAAACCAAAATGTGACTATCACATTATGCATCAAGGAATTATGGAACAGGAGTTTTGAGGTTTTTAGATATACCTGAGCTTTCAAAAGTTTTTGACTTTGGAGCGTCTTTCAATCTTTCCGCGACTGTATCCGATTCTATGGATTCCCAGCTTAAGACATATCCAGACGATCTGGATCGTTTCTTGCTGCGTCTTTCCACTGGACTTAATCCAGAAGTAGCTGAACCAATGGAGCTATGCCTGTCCAAGAGTGACTCGTATAAAGTTAACAGTGGACGCATTTCCATTAAGGTTTTTTTCTGGTCTTCCTTTCTGTACGTCTGAATGAACAGATCGTACCTACTAGTCAGTGAAGCGAGTAGAGTGTTAACACTCGACTCCTGACTCATGGTATAACCAAGTTTGTACAATTCGCCTATGTATGCTTCAATCTGAAGAACATGCGAATCGATGCTACTTCCTTCTTTTAACTTACACTCTGCAAGTCTTTTGAAGATCCTAGCTCGTTCCTCTTCGACCGGTTTTCGGAACGTTTCCTCAACCGATTGCATTAACTCATATGGCCCTAAGGATTCAAAATCCTTGCAGAATTCGGGATCAATGGTCAACAACATGAGGTCACGAATTTCTTCGGATACATCAACTAAGAAGTTACCCTCATCATAAGAACTATTTATGATGACTTGTTCCTGTGGAACCGGGATCGGATACTCGGTGAGATGAAGCTTGCCCGCAATGCCGAGAGCCAGTCTCCAATTGCGAAGCCATTCCTTACAGTTAAGGCCAGTCAGCCAATTGAGATGAAGCTTTCTGATGCTCTCAGAAATGGGTGAAGGAGGAGAGGGAGGAGAATAGACACTTGATTCAGACATCTACAATAAACAGAACTTTATTAGTTTAATTAATCCTTTTAAATAATTACCCAACATATTATTTATTAAGGCTAGGACCTAAAATATCCCAACTATGGTGTGAAGAGGGATGCCGTAATCACAACATAATGGTCATTAAGGTAGATAATACACTTATCAATTTCATCTTATGAAATTCCTAGATCTGTTGAGACACATTGAACTATTCAATGGCATGTTTAGTCTCGGATGTGCCCCACTGTTTGTGACTGGGATGCCGAGGATCACAAACCGGGTGTGAATAACCATGCAAATTAGCTTGGTACTCTCGAAGTCGATTGCCATCTCTAATTAACGTGCCGGTTAACCACACACGCTCCGTTAATAATGACAAAATCGAGAAACCCATTGCAACTCTTTGCGGACCCCAGTTGGTGTGCCGGTAAACCACACACGCTCCACCAACGTTCCACAAAGTGCAATGTGCAATTCCATGGATTAGCACCAATTCACATTTTTATCCTAAAGTAACTAGATTGGGTTTTGTTTGAGGTTCTAGTACTTTCAATTATAGCATTATACTTTTAAGAGGCTTAGCGGTTCTATCAAACCCGTTCGGCTAACGACACTCGACTGACAAGGAGAGCGGTGGGTAAGAGTAGATACCCATTAGACTAACATTTTATAGTCAGTCGCCTTATACCCTCTTTATAGGACAGTTTTGTGAATGAGGCCTACTAGCGGTAAGACTAACCAATTTTCTTATATATAAATAATTAACTTTTAATCATAAATATATAAGATATATTTTAATCTTATTAAAATATTTTATAATTAATTTAATCATAATTTTCGCAAAATTTTAAATAATTTTTGAAAATTTAAATTAATTCCTTAAGCTGATTTAATTGGTCTTTTAATTAACAATTAATTAAATTAATTAAATCTAAGATAGATATTATAAATTAATCAAATTAATTTTATCTATTTAAGGCCCCACATTTTCGAAAAATACAAGCCAACAAATAAGGGTTCCAGTTATTTATTAGATACAGTTACCAAAAATAACAACCTACTTATAAAAGGCAAGTAAATCAAGCAAATCAATGGGGAATAAAGGGGTGGCGGCTAGGGTTAGGAAACCCTAGCCTAGGCCACGAAATTGAGGCTATTCCAAGAGGGTTTTTGGCAAAAACACTCAAGGCAATAATCATCCAAGCAGTTTATATCAATTCACAAGAAAACAGCCTAAGCTCTGATACCACTGAAGGGTTTTCTAGCAAACAATGAACACAAAATAATCTTATGGTTCACATGCACCCTATTAAAGATCTATGTTTTCTTCTATGAAGATAATAAACTAAAATCTAAAGGCCAACAATTATTTCTAAAGTTCAAATCAGAAGAACCAACCTTTGAATCTTGTTCTTGAAGCTAGCAGCAAAAGTATCCTGCCTCAGATGTAAGTCATACCCACAGCAATGGAGAAGACAGTCCAGCAGAGTAATCTTGGTTGAAGTTGGCGTGAATAATGGGGAGCCAGAGGGTTCCTTTTATAGCCTCCTAAGGTTACACCTGAAACCCTAAGGAGCCTCCAAGTGGGCAAGCCTGTTGACCACTTGGACCAGATCCCTAAACCCTAATTAGGGTTTTCGCCAACCCTAGAGAAGCCTCCAAGGGTGGCGCCACTTTTGGCCCCTGGACTTCTCTTTGCCAGTTATTCAACTATTGAATAAATACAAACTAGTCCTCACACTTTTAATTAATTAATTTAATCACTAAATTAAATCCAATTAATTCTAGATTAAATCTCAATTAATTATTATAGTTTCTAATTAATATACTAACACTTAAATATATTAATAAACCATTTAATTAATTCTATTTATTTATTACACAATTAATAAATCAACCTTTTACTCAACTGAATTCTATCCTGACCTCCAGCTATGAGGGCAACCCAAATGGACTTTGCTTCAATTAACAAGATAAATATAGTTGTAAAGTCATGACTTAGACACCTAATCCAACAATGTTAACTATGGTTGTCATATGCTTGTATACTTAGCTATTTCAATGTACACCTCATGATGTGTTAAATATTTTTAAAACAAGAATTTTTTGGGTATTTCTTATTCTAGTTTTTGGGTTCTTACATATTGACTTAAATAAAAACTTTTTGATAAGTTTCTTACTTCTTAGTTATTTGAAAGTTCATATTAGATATGGAAATTCTTTAATCATTCTACCCCTAATTTAACTTAAACAATATCTATATATCAACAGCCTGCTTTTTTTTTTCTTCACGGTGCAAAATAAACCACATATCATAGATATATTAAGTGTAAGTTATGCAGCGGCCTGGAGCGCTCTTGAAGCTTTTAGATTTTAATAAAAAAAAACTCAAATTCAAAAAAAAAAAAAAGCTATAGCTTTTGCCTTTTATTTTATATTTAATTTTAGACATTTAAAAGTTAATCGCTACTTTTGTCGAATACTTCTTCTGCACAAATGCAAGCTACGGCTTTTGTCTTCATACTTCCACTTAATTTTGTCAAATACACCATAAACCAATTGAATCTTGTCTAGCATATAGGTAAGGAAATATTAAAATAAAAAACATTTGTTGAGCTACATTTTACCCTCTCTATCCATTTTGGTTATGCACTAGCTTATTCTAAGTAAAAACGAACTTTCCATTTTGTTTCAAATTCACCTTTATGTCGATTATAGTTTTTCAATTTTGAATATTTATTTAACTTTTTACCAAATTTTAAGAATATTCATTGTAGAATGTTCAACATTCAAAGAGTCGCTTATAGTTGTTGTATGTTAAAAAACAAATAAGTCAATAATATATAATGATGTCTTTTTTGTTCATTTTATTGTCACAATTGTTAAATACTTAAAAACAAGATATCACCTTATTACGCGTTGAAAATGCATAAGCTAATCTAAATATTTTTATAGCTTTATTTTGATATTGTAAAAACTAATAAATGTTTTTAAAATAAACATAAAGTTGTTTTAAATAAAAATTCTCGAACTCCCCATTTAGAGTTTAGAGCATCTGAAATAGTCTGTAAGGGTTGTGATTGAAAAATTGAAAAACAGAGTATGAACGAGAGAGAGAATTTGGGAGAATTTTCTTGTGTATTCAAAAGTTGTAAATTACAAAGAAGAGTAAAATATATATACCGACTAACAAGCTAAACTGCCAACCTATCTATTTACACTTAAGTCCCTGAAGTTACAGACTTGAACAAGAAAGTTTAAAAGTAAAATAAACTCTCACACCCCCCTCAAGCTGGAGGATATGGTAATAAACCCAGATTGGAAGATGCATCTCTGTGTTGAACACCATTTAAGGGTTTGGTAAGAACATCTGCAAGTTGACTACCAGTTGGAACATGAGACAAGGAGATTAAACCTTTTTGCAATTGTTCACGAACAAAATAACAGTCCAACTCAATGTGTTTAGTACGTTCGTGATAAACTGGGTTTTTGGCAATATATATGGCAGCAAGATTGTCACACTTGAGTGGGATAGGTGTAACATTGGGAATCTGTAATTCCTCAAATAAGCGACTGAGCCAAGCCAATTCGGAACATACTCTTCGCATTGACCGGTACTCGACTTCTGCAGAAGATAACGAAACTGTATGTTGTTTCTTAGACTTCCAAGCAATAGGGCATCTTCCAAAAAGTATGAAATAACCACTGACTGATCGTCGTGTCAAAGGGCAAGCTGCCCAATCAGAATCACAGTACGCTTCAATGGCAAATGAAGAAGAGTTGTTAAAAAACAATCCTTGAGTAAGAGTACCTTTAAGATACCGAAGAACATGCAGACCAGCTTGATAATGGGCTTGAGTTGGAGTTTGATTGAACTGGCTTAGAAATTGTACTGTGAAAGATAAATCAGGCCTGGTGTGTAGAAGGAAATTCAGTTTACCAATTAACTGTCGATACAAGGTTGGATCAGGTAAGGGATCAGTTTTATCAGTGAATAAGGAGGAACTATGAACAAGAGGAGTAGAAACAGGCTTTGAATTGTTTAAAGAATATAGTTCAAGTAGTTCACGTATGTATTTTTGTTGATGAATAATGAGACCATTATGAAGTGATTGAAACTCCAAGCCAAGGAAGAAACTAATGGCACCCAAGTCTTTGATCTTGAAACAGTCATCTAAGAAGTATTTTAAATTGCAAATCTCTTCATCATCATCTCCGGTGACAAGTATGTCATCAACATAGACTGCAACTATGACAATATACCCATTTTGTTTCTTTAAAAATAATGAATGGTCATTAGAAGAATGAAGATAACCTTTTAATTGCAGAGCATCAGACAACTTAGCGTACCATTGTCTGGAAGCCTGTTTAAGCCCGTAAAGAGATTTTTTAAGTCTACAAACAAGTGAAGGGGAATGAGTATAGTAGCCTGGTGGGACTTTCATGTACACTTCTTCATGGAGATCACCATGAAGAAATGCATTGTTGACATCCAATTGTTGAATGGTCCACTTCTTCTTTACTGCAACTGCGATCATGCATCTGACTGTGTTAAACTTCACAACTGGAGAGAAGGTTTCGTGGTAATCAATACCTGCTTTTTGAGTGAAACCTTTGGCTACTAATCTGGCCTTATGCCTCTCAATACTACCATCAGCCTTATATTTTATCTTGTAGACCCATCGGCAAGAAATCAGTTTCTTTCCCTTTGGTAATTTGACAATGTCCCATGTTCCATTGTTTATTAATGCTTGTAGCTCTTTTTGCATTGCGTCTTCCCAAGCGGGATTATCTTTTGCCTCGTGATAGAATGCATGTTCATAAACATGGGTTTGAGTATTAAAGGCATAAGAAACATCTTGAGGAGAATTGGAAATGATACATAAATCAGTAAGAGTATGATTGCAAAAATCAAGTGAACTGTTAGAATTGACATGATTACATATATAATCATTCAAATGAGATGGTGGATTGGATATCCTGGTTGTTCTTCATAAAGGAGGGACAACATTTGGTTGAGAATTAGAAGGAACAACATTTAGTTGAGGAGAAGAAGGATTTGAATTTGTATCATCAGTGGAAGATGGAGAAATAGAACGTTGAGAATCTGATATAGGAATTGGAATGTATGAAGAATATTGTGATTGTTGAATAGATTGGGTTGAATGTAATGGAAAAGTTTCTTCAAAAAACTTAACATCACGAGAAACAAATATTTTGTTTGTGGTGAGGTTCAAAACTTTATATGCTTTTTGATCTGATGGATATCCAATAAAGAGACAAGATTGAGCTCGTGGCATAAATTTGTCACGTCCAACAGAGTTAGTGTTTACAAAACACAAACAGCCAAAGGATCTTAAGTAAGATAAGTCAAGTTTGGATTGATATAGAAGTTCAAAAGGAATTTTATTTTGAAGAGCTGCAGAAGGTAAACGATTGATTAGGTGGACTGCAGTTTTAGCACATTCTCCCCAATACATGTGACCTAATCCTGACTGAAAGTATAACGCTCTTGCCACTTCAAGAATGTGCTTATGTTTCCTTTCTACAATGCCGTTCTGTTGTGGCGTATATACTACAGACTTTTGATGTATAATACCTTGAGAATTAAAGAACTCAATACCCTCATGACTTGATCCAAGTTCATGTGCATGATCACTGCGAACAACTTTAACAGTCTTGTGAAATTGAACTTGAATGAGTTTTATAAAAGACTTTAGGAGAGAAAAGGCACATGCTTTGTTGGACATTAGATGAATCCAGGTGAAACGACTAAAGTCATCTACAATCGTAAGAAAAAATTTGTGTCCATCATGTGTAGTATGCTTATAAGGGCCCCACACATCAACATGTATTAGATCAAAAACACTTTTGGATTCAGATTTGCTAATTGGAAACGACAATCTGTGTTGTTTAGATTGAGCACATACCAAACAATGATCTAATGCAACAGTAGAACTATGAGGAACAATGGAAAGAGATTGAAGTTTTTGCAAAGAAACATGTCCAAATCGTTTGTGCCATAGAAGGGCATTAGAGTTTGTTACAGAAGTCAATGAACATTCACTTATTTGAGGTGTAAAAACAAAAAAACTGAAAGCTAAATTTGCCCTAATAGATCTGTGATCCAAAACATAGAGATTATTAATTCTTGACCCAAAATCCCCAAGAGCAAGTTTATTCTTCTGAGAAGGGTCATGTATCATACACTTAGAATCAGTAAAGACAAGGAAGTTTTGTAGCTGAGAGGTAAGTTTAGAAATGGAAATCAAGTTATACTTGAAGGAAGGAACAAAAAGAACTCCATGTAGACTAACAAGATCATGAAGTTGAACATCACCATAGAAAGAAACAATAGAATGATGACCGTTAGGAAGACCAATCATGTGTGGCTGATCAAGTTTGATTAAGGAAGAAAATAAAGCTTTGTTAGAACACATATGGTCAGTAGCTCCTGTGTCTATGATCCAGGAGTAATATTCTTCAAGAAGATGTGAGGACTTGTAAACATTGCATGCAAAGCTCTTAAAACAGAAAGGTTTACCTTCTTTCTTCATAGTACCATCAACGATAGAAACATTAGCATGACTTGAAGATGTAGGAGAATTGATGATGTTTTGACTAAGTAACTGCATCAAACTTTGATACTCTACTTGAGAGATACCAGAATTAGGGGCAACATCTTGAGGGCTACTGTTAGGGGCAGCAACAACATTATGAACAACATGCATGTTTGGTTTTTGTTCCTCTTTCTTATTCTTAGTGAACTTGAAATCAGCAGGGAAACCATGAAGTCTATAACATTGAGACTTAACATGACCTGGTTTCTTGCAGTGATTGCATGTAATGGTCTTCTTTGAATTGTGACTATTTTCAGAAGTAACAGTCATTGCAATAGCATATGTATTAATAGAAGTTGAAGTGTGGATACCTCTTTGTCTCTCTTCTTGTAGAATGAATGAATATGTCGTAGCAACACTAGGAAGTGGCTTCTTCATGAGAATCTGTCCACGAATGATCTTATAAGACTCATCAAGTCCCATTAAAAGTTGAATAAGCCTTTGATTCTCAAGATATTTGGCGATTTCTGCCCTAGTAGTACAAGAACAATCAGGAATTTGTTGAATCATGCGCAGTTCATCCCACACCTTAGTTATTTTCGTGAAATAGGTTGAAAAATCATCTGATCCTTGGTTTAGAGAATACAGTTGTTGCTGAGTTTGATAAATGAGTGCTCCGTCAGATTGATCATACCTTTGATTCAATTATTTCCAGATCTCAGCAGCAGTTTGAAGGAATAATACGCTTTCTGCAATGTTCTTGTTGAGAGAATTCAGGATCCAGCTGATCACTATAGAATTGGCACGATCCCAATCGGAATACGAAGATGAAGTTGATAAAGGCTGAATGATAGATCCATCTACAAGACCTAGTTTGTTCTTCGCTGAGAGAGATATTGTCATAGATCGTTTCCAAGAGGTAAAACCATTACCATTGAAAACATTTGAAACAAGAACAGTACTCGGATTATCAGAAGATCCGATGAATAATGGATTGGAAGCAGATAACGTAGATGATGAGTTTGATTCAGTTTCAGCCATGGCGAATTGAGGAAGAAACGAACAACCAAACGATGAAGAATCGATTGAAGCGAAGAAACTGAGATGAAATTACAAAGAACAGTCAATCAACTGCTCTGATACCATGTTATGATTGAAAAATTGAAAAACAGAGTATGAACGAGAGAGAGAATTTGGGAGAATTTTCTTGTGTATTCAAAAGTTGTAAATTACAAAGAAGAGTAAAATATATATACCGACTAACAAGCTAAACTGCCAACCTATCTATTTACACTTAAGTCCCTGAAGTTACAGACTTGAACAAGAAAGTTTAAAAGTAAAATAAACTCTCACAAAGGTGCATATTTGACAATCAATTTTGCAAGAACACTTGTGATACCAAATGTGCATTTATGCCCCTGCATGTTTAATAAAAACCGAATCATCGTTTATCTTTTATATATTATATTTATCTTTTAATTAATATGTTGCAATAATACAAAATTTATATAAACGTACATGTATGCTTAATTTTATATCATATTAATATTTATTTAACTAAATTTCATCTTATAAGACAAAGACAAAATTTCACCGTTGGTTTTGTGGTTTGCCAAAATAGACATGTTGAAGACAACTATGATAACTCCTACGCGTTTGACCCGTGTTGTTTGATTTTCTTGCATACTTAGTCTCTATGGTTTCGTTTTGTTTCAAAAATGATATGAAATTACTCTTTCACCCTTTTATTTTTGTTTTACACTTTTTTATATACTATTTAAACTTTTTTAATAAAAAAAATAAAAATAAATAAATAAATAACCATCTATCTCTCCCTCCCTGCCACCATCCATTTAATTTCTGGGGTTGTTCTTAAAAACAAACACACACTCACAAACACACACATACATACTCACGAACACATACTACGACTACCACCACCACCTACTACCATCACTGCCTGCCACCACATCAAACACATCAGACAAAAATTCAGCAACCAAGAAGAAACCCTAGCCATTGTCGCCTCTTTTTTGATGAAACCCTAGTCATTTGCCTGCACCACCACTACCTAGTTGTCGTTGCCTAACCATTGTTGTAGTCGGGATTTGTTGTACGTATGTGTGTTTCAGATGGTGGTGGCGGTGGCAATTTCCAGATTTGTGTGTGTGTGTGTGTGTGTGTGTGTGTGATGACAATAAATCTGGTGGGGGTGGTAGATGGTTGTGGCAGAGAGGGGTGGTGGCAACGATAGATGGTGGTGGTGGATGGTGGTTATAGAGTGTGGTGTTTGTTCTTGAGTGTGTGTATCTTCAGGAAGATGTTCATAAATATGTGTGGGTGGTGTGTGTTCTTAAAGATGTTCTTAAATATGTGTGTTTTTATGAAGAACAAACTAGATGGGCAGGCCATTATTAATTTAATAATATAGAAATTAATAAAAAAAAAGCCAATAATAAACTAAAAATGGTAAACAAAAAGTCTTTTTACAACAAAAAAGACCAACCACGCAAGAAAATCAAATCACATGGACCAAGCGCGTAGGGCCCTAGATAATTGTATTGAATTTGTAAGCTTTGGCAAATCATAGGGACCAACATTGTAATTTTGCTAAGACAAATTAATAGAAAAATAAATGTGTAAGCATAATTTACTTTGAGCTTATATAAGTAAACTATAAAATACACAAATAAAATTAAATCATTGTTGTTTTAAGAGCATATTCGTGTTAATATGTGACAAATTATTTGATAAATCGATGGATGACATTTGTAGCTGACTTGAAGATGTAGAAACAGAATGAACAAGCACAAACCCGTAGCAACAAAAACAGAATGGAAGAAAGACAACAAAATCAAACCCATACACATTTAAAAATATGGTTTTTTAGTAATAGTTTTAGTTACTAATGCTATTTTAAGTTACAAACCTCTTTAAAAAATGATTTTTTTAGCAACCTACTTTTACACAAAGGTTTTTTTAGCAATGTTTCCAGACCACTAGTTTTTTGGATAAAATTGTTTTTTAGCATGAATAACTTTTAGATTTTTATTTAAATTTATATAGTCTTTGTATAATCTGTCACACATTAAATAGTTTTTGATTTTTATTTATTTTTAAATATTGTTTAAACACTGTAAATATATATAATGTGAACTTTATATATTTACTAGGTTATAAACCCATGTGTTACACGGTTGGAAAAAAAACTTATATACCACAAAAAACATTTGTTTTAAAAGTACAATGTTATTAATGAACTTTTTTGCAAAGTTCAATGCTAAGATCGATATTGTTTTACAGAAAAAATGTCCTATAAATGAACTTCAATGTAAAAGAAATGAAACTTGTCCAGATCATATAATTTTTTTTTAAAATTCAATCTTTCAAAGTAAAATGCTATTAACAAACTTTTTCTGCAAAGTTCAATGCTAAAATTTATATTTTTTTCCAGTTCTACAACCTAATTCGCTTGAGGCCATGCTTTTGCAGGTCCTTTGTCCGTATCACCTTTTCTCTGCAATAAAAAATGTTGTCAGTAGGTGACGAATACTTTTTTTTACTAAAAAGACCAAAACACCCTCGTTTTATATATCACATACCTTCTTACGTACATGGATCCGGTGGAGGTTCAGATTTTGTAATGTCTTCTAAGCGTGCATCGTTTCGTCCCACCCATTCTCTTTTGTTGATATTTAACCTAAATTTAATAATTTAAAAATACATTTCAATTAATAAATGTATATAATATATTTTTATTTTATAAAAGTTCAAAAAAAATAACCAAGACCGGATAAAGATGGATTCTTAGCTTGCCATGCTTAACTCTGCTCTATTTCAATGGCAAGCAAATGTTCATGTGTAAAATGACGATAATGCCCTTTTCAGTTGAGCATACTGCATACCTGAGATGGAAGTTCTTTCAACTTCTGTTCCATTTGTGCATCATCAATGAGTAACAGATATATCATTCCTACAAGAAATTAAAAAAACCATATGATTATATCATGTTTGTTTGGCTTGAAAGGAATGTTAAAATCTGTTATTTGTTATGAATAATAAAACTGACACACGGCATTAATGGATTCCTTTATTAGATATTATGGATCTTATGGTTTATATGACAAGGGTATTTTAGTCTTTTCATAAAAAAGAAATGACGGAAATGAATTCCATCTACCTGTCCTAAGAAATGGCGAAATCCGACAAATATGGAGTTTGTAGGATCCGATAGAATCGAAATCTGTCAATTTAGCAACCAAACACACCATGGAATGGAATATTGGATTCCAATTCCGTCGGAATCTACAAACCAAACATTCTTTAATGGCTTTTCGACCACATTATGGGTTCATTTGAAGTTACTTACACATGTTAGGTAGCATAAATTTTACATACGTGCCCTCTAAATTTTATATTCGTTAGATAATTGTGCATTTATATTCATCTGTTTGTGATAGCAATTAAGGGAAGAAGAAATAGGACATATTTGACCTTGATCACTATGATCACATTTGACCTCATATTTAACTTGAAACATGTAATAGTAACAATCATAAATTAGGTGATTACCTTGACTGTAGCTAAAGCAGCAGAAACTGTATCCCTAACTCCATTCCAATTGGAATTGAAACTGCTTCTTTCCAGTTGTCTTTACAAAGAAGACCAATCAAAACCTGCATAACCAATAACATCATATAAATAAACATTTTCAAATAGTTGTAGTAATTTTTATCAAAACCAGAATCATTTACCTGGTGAGCTTTATGGATGTAAAACATTAGAAGCCATATTTCAACCTGTAAAGAGGTACTGTACTCTAATGCTGAAATTGTACTTTCTTGGCCTCCATATGAAGTGTTATCATTGTACTTGTATTTACCTTAATACCCTTTGATATCATTTCATCAACAAGTGTTTCAGCATTCTTTTTATACCCGTGAAAACATAAACCACATGCAAGGATATTATATGTCACGGTATTTGGTTCAACTCCTTTATCTTTCATTTCATGAAACAAACAAACCGCTTCTTGTAAGTTGTTTAAATGACAATGCTTATTTATCATCACATTGTAGCAATTAACATCAAAAGATAAATCACTTTTCTTCATTTCACTTGTGATACTCCTTACATCCTCCATTGTTCTCGCCCCATGAAGTAAAACGGTATATGTGCATATATCCGGTTTAATTTCCCGATTTTCCATGTCATTTAAAAGATAAACGACTTCGTTTAAATGGTTAACTTTAAAGTAACCATTTAACATCATCGTGTATGTAACAACATCTGGTGAGAATCCTTTATGAATCATTGTAATGAAAATCCTCCTAGCTTCTATCATATCTCCAATTCGACAATTCAAATATATAATTTCGTTATACATGTTCTTACATGGACCGTTATCTAAAGCTTCAAATCTTTGAAATATAGCCATGGCTTTTTCGGTTTCGAATTCGGCACAAAGACAGCTTAAAAGTTTCAAACAAGAAGCCCTTTTTGTGAAAAGACGTTTTTCAGAAAACAAAAGCTTAAAGGCGCGTGTAGTTTCGTTTGCTTCACAGTATCCGTTCATCATTGCAGCATAATTATCCAAATTTTTCATTTGTAATTTATTGAAATAATCTTCGGCTTCTTTCACCTTTTCTGCTTTACATAACGCTTCAATGACCATATTATGTGTAACACTTGTAGGTTTTAAACCTTCTGTTTGTATTTCATTTAAAAGCCAATTTGGGTCCTCTAAATCACCGCATCTTGATAACCCGCGACCAAAAACATCATAAGTGATGATATCTGGTTTCAATCCGTTCACTTTCATCTCTTCAAAGATTTCTTTTGCATTGAATGAATCTTTATGTAGACAGTACCCATTGATCAAAGTGGTGTAATGCACAACATCTAATTTCATTTTCTTATCTTTCATTTCTTTAAACAACACCATGGCTTCATCCATTTTCCCTTGTTTACATAAAGCATCAATCGCGATATTAAACGAGACTTCATCAAAAAAAAGTCCAAATCTTTTAAAATCCATGAACAGATTTACAGCTTCAGCCAACTTTCCAAAACCACACAAGCATTGCATTATCGCACTCACAATCACACAATTTGTTTTGATACCTCTTGATTCCATTTCTTGATGGAGTTCAAAAGCCCTATGAATGTCCCCTTTTTGACAATACCCTTGAATTAACAAACAATAACAATCTGCATCAGGGAAAACTTTTGTGAGATTCATGTCAAGAAAGACATTTTCTGCATCTTGTAGTTTTGACTCTTTTACAAAACCTCGAATGACAGAAGTATAAGCAAAAAGATTAACCGGCTGATTTGAATCCTTTAAACTTTTTAGTAATTGAAAGGCTGAATCGGTTTTTCCTTTTGAACAAAGCCCATCAATATAACTACCATAAGTGAAATCATTAGCTTCCACTCCAGCTTCACTCATTTGTCTGAACACATCCAGAGCTTCTTCCAGACACCCCTTTCTACAAAGTCCTTTAATCAGAATCCCATATGTGTACACATTTGGAATCAACCCTTTCATCTTCAATTGTCTATAAACTGATTCCACCATGTCCAGTTTGTCCCATTCAATCAACTGGTTCATTAGATAATTACATGTTCTTGTTGACAGCAAAAGTCGACCTCTTTTTATCTTGTATAAGGTGTCTATGGCCTCTTCAAACCTCCCAACACTTGCAAACACCTTAACCAACACATCAATGGCTATTATAAGTTTCTCCGGGCCCACTATCTCAATCTCTTCTATCAATGCATCACAAAGATCCGAAATTTCAAGACTATGAAGTTCCCCATTGTTATTTTCAATTACATCCATAAACAAAGAATATAACCTCATATACTTGCCCCATTGACACAAAAATCGAACAATTGCAATGTAAGTTGCTACATCGTGTTTAAAACCAATTTCTTTTAGTTGAGTAATAAATGACAACGCGATGTTTGGCTCTCTGTTTAGTTTGTGCAAGGTTTCAATAACTTCAAATTTGTTGAGGTTGTCAAGCGGTCGACAGAACAAATTAGAATTGTTTTCATCAGAAGATGAGTCTGATCCATCGGAACAAGTTAATTGGGCAAGCGATGAAAGGGATTTAAAATGAAGATTCGAGGAATATCTTACCAAATTACGGTAATGAAATGACCTGATAAGAGGATGCAACATAGGACTTGAGGTTTAGTCTCTGAGAAGAACATGTAATCGTTTTCTAAGCGTTTGTAGAACAGTCATACACGCCTTCCTTCTGGCTTCCTAATAGCAAACTTGCTATTATGTTCTTTTTTTGGATTCTACTTCAATGGAGGCGTCCTTTTGTGGGAAGAAAGCAACCTGAATTCACAATTAACAATTTTACATAAGAAACTTAAATACACAGATTACAATCACAGTTACACAACCACACAGGAATCGACATTGAAAGTTGGATACAGAAATCAGGAGTCAGAACCAGGTATATAAATATACAGAAGTCAGAGCTCAGAACCAGGTATATATATACAGAAGTCAGAACCAGGTATATAAATACACAGGAATCGACATTGAAAGTTACACAACCACACAGGAATCGGCATTGAAACTTTGGAGACAGATTAGAGTTTAGAATTGGACTTGAAAGTTGAAATCAAACCTGGAGGTTGGACTTGTCGATGTCGTGAACGATTACAGGAATCGGATTTCAAACTCCACTGAAGTCACGACTTGCCGATGTCGGGTTGTTGATGTTCGATTGTTCGATTCCTTGACTTGTTTCGCTAATTGCTACGTGTTCCACTGTTTGATTACAGGAATCGGATTCGCTAATCGCTAATTGCTATTGTAATATCTGATATCGTCCCTCCGTTAGTGAGTAATGACCTGTGAGAGTGTGAGGAACGGAATAAGGGTTATTGGGTATCCTGGTAACGGGCCATGGTATTGGGTAATCACATTACAGGGTCTTACAAATAAAAAAAATAGAATATTTAAATGGTTATTTGGTTTTCCTTTACAAACCGATTTTTTTTTTTTTTTAAACCATCACCCGAACCATTAAACCGAATAGCATTATTATTTAACCCGCAAACCGAATAACCTGAACGTGAATGCTTATTCGGTTTTCAGTTCGGACGATATTTCGGTTAAGACCAATTAACGCTCACCCTTATGCATAGCCTCTTTCAGTACAAACTAGGGGTGGCAATTGGATCGGGTTGGCGGTTGGCGGGTCAGAAAGGCCAACCCAAACACGACCCATATAAATATTCGGGTTGGCGGGTTGCTGGTTGGCGGGTAACCCGGACACGACCCACTTAACCCGTTTAATTATGAGACTCAGATTAACAAAAAATCACATCACATTAACAGAAAATCCGGTAGAAGTCGGATATTTCACATTAACAGAATCAAAGAAATTGACAGAAAATCCGGTCACAAGCTAGATTGTGAAGAAATTGAAACTATAATCAAAGACTAAATTGTATAAAAATTGATCAGAAAATCCGATCACATTCACATTCGATCACATTCACATTCACAGAAAATCCTGAAATTGACAGAAAATCCGATCACATTCACATTCACAGAAAATCCTGAAATTGTAAAGAAAAATGGTGGCGTCGTGGTAGTTTCAATTGTAAAGAAAAATCACAGAAATTCAATGGTAGAAGTCGTATATTTCTGTCAATTTCTGAAATTGTAAAGAAAAATCACAGAAATTGTTCACATTAACAGAAAATCCTGGAACTGGAAGTCTCTAACTTACCGGAGTAGATGGCGGGGTCACCTTGGGAGGACCTGCAGAGACCGGCGACGACAGAATTCGAGGAGGCCTGTGGCTGTGGAAGTGTGTCGGCGATGCTGCCTGTGGAGGTGGGGCGGAGGTGGGGCGGAGGCTCGAACGATGGTGGCGTCGTGGCGAACTGGCGATGTGAAGCGAGTGAAGAGTGAAACGAGTGAAGAGTGGAAGGGATGAAGCGTGGAAGGGGATTACAGATTACGTATTTAGGTTAGGGACTTAGGGCAAACTTATTTCAGCAATTCTTTTTTATTGTAGATAAAAAAATGAAAAATAATAAATACATATATATACGGGTTGGTAGGTCAACCCGCAAACCCAATTAATGACCCAAACACGACCCGTATAATAAACGGGTTATGCGGGTTGGCGGGTTAAAAATCTCAACCCATACCTGTTTATTTTTGTGTCGAGTTCGTGTCGTGTCGCGGGTCGTGTCGAGTATTGTCATCCCTAGTACAAACCACCGTTGTGTCTCGGAACATGGAACTTGAGTTAGAGCTAACTTAATCGTCTCTATGATATTCGGTTTTGAATGCCAGTTTCTTCGGGGTGTTATTACATGGAGAGGGGCACTGACGTGGGAGGGAGGGAAGGGGGACTTCGATGACGATGGGGGTGTTTTGGTCGTTTCGGCAGTGAGTCGAAACTAAAAAGGAACGCTTGTTTTCTTAAACCCTATAATTTTACAAAAGTTATAATTATTCATTGAGATCCATTTTAAGCTATCACCTATAATTAAAAGGATATTCACTACAATATATACTAATCATTTAGCATATTTTTTTTAAATATTAAAAATCAGATTTATGTAGCCTAACTTTTAAGATTATATTTAACTTTTATAAATTTTTGAAATATTAGATTTGCTTCGATCTTTATTTTTAATATTTTGTAATTATTTTAAATTTTAAATCGACTATTATGCCTTTACAATGGCCTCCTTTACAATCGGCTCCTTTACAATGGGCTTTCAGTATCAGATTGAATGATTTTACACCAGGTGAGATACTTGTTTTCTTTACAAAAGCCTCGAATGTCTGATGGAATTTATCATCGTAGATTTTGTTATCTAGCATCACGGAGAGAACCCCACAAAGTGATTTTTCAGTGAGGGTGCAGTTTTGTCGTTGAAGCATTTTGTCGAACAGTTGGAGTGCATTGTCGACCATTCCCGCCTGTGAGTATAGCATTGCAATTTGGAGCTAGTAGCCTTCGGAAGCAAGCTGTGTAGGAGGGGAACTGGTGATGGAGTTGGTGAGTATGCGGTCGATAAGGTCGAAGCGTTTGGATCGAGAGAGCTTGTGAACGGAGAGGGCGAAGAGTAGCTGGTAGCATCTAAATGTGGGTATAGAAATGGATGATTCGAAGAGTTTTGCGATCTTGAATGGGTCATCTTCTGATTTGATAGCTAATTTCAAAGCGCGAAATGATGAAAAAGGCGTGGAAGATGAAGAGAAGGTAGTACTGGGTTTTGTTGGGAGGCAGAGAGCCTGGCGATTCTAGATATGTATGTTGCCATTGCCATTTCGTGAGTAGTTTGGTACTGAAGAGGAGGATACAAATAGAAGGTCTCTGTTCCAGAGGTTTTCAACGTTCGGAACCCTAATGCCGGCGGTGTTGGTATTTAAGGGGTGGCGATGACAATTGACGAATGCCGGTGATAATTTCTTTTTCGGAAACTAATTCTGATTTTTTTTCAAAATTAACAATTAAAAAATGATATTAGCAAAACTAATTTTTACCAAAGTCTAATGTTAATTGTTCGTATTAGGCGAGCTGGTCAAAATCGGTTCAGGTGGTCATAGTCAAAATTATAAAAAAAACTAACAAATTAGAAAAAAAAATCAAAATTAAAGAAACCAAATACACAAATAGTAAACAATTTCACCTTCATATTTCTTTGTCTTTCATCACGTCAACACCTATTTCTCTGACTCTCATCATACCAACACCTAGAGATGTAATCGGTTCCGGAAACGACCGAACCAGACGTGAACCGAAATAACGGATAATCGAATAAGTCATGAATCAAGAACCGGAATCGGGCCGAACTCCCCCTGTCCGGTCCTAACCGATTCCAGTTCCGACTCGGTTTGTAGTCCAAACAGTCGTCTATAGTTCCGGAACTGGAATAACCGATAACCAAATAAGCAATAAATCGAGGACCGGAACTGGATCCGGACTTCCTTTATCCGATTCTAACCGATTCCGGATCGATTTTTCGGTCGAAACGCTCATCCTTACCAACACCGACCTTTACGTCAACATCGGTTTTTGTATATCTGGATATAACATGAATCAGACTTTGTTATTTGTTTTAACTTTCACCTATTTATACATTCTTTTATGTGTTTGTTAATAAACATATTAAATATATAAATTTTATCTTTTAAGCAAAAGTTGATCAATTTGACCAATTTCTCGAGTTTCGCCGAGTTTAACAAAGTTGGTCCAAGTTTGACTTATTTCGAGTAATTTGACCGAGTTTCTTTAAATTGCCTTAATCAGTGGTCAAGTCTAGAGTACTCGGCTTAGTAGACCGAATTTTTCAATACCGATACTAATGATATTCATAGGTGGTTCCCCAAAAGGGAACTAGTTACACATAATGTTAACAGTGATTGTCATGGACGGAACAATCAGACGTTTCCCGTAGCCTACAGTTTGGGCATGACAAAAAGTGTGACATTGTGGTTGTGGTTTTTGATGAGGCTAAAGGAATGTTTTAGAAACGTTAAAGATATAGCTTTCATATCCAATATAGTTGATGACATAGACCTTGCCCTTAGTCATATATTTCTAGATTCATATATTGGTTCTCGCGGTTTTCAACTTTTTAATAATTCTCATTTGAACCCTTCCCATATATATATATATATATATATATATATATATATATATATATATATATATATATATATATATATATATATATATATATATATATATATATATATATATATATATATATATATATATATAGGATAAAATGAGAATGGTGAAAAGGTTGAGAAAATGAGAAAGAATCTGGACCCTTTATTTTTCAAGATCTATGGTTTAGATTATTAAGGTAATTAATTTTTTTTAAAATACAAAATAACTTAAATGGTTTAATAAAACCCGGTTAAGGGTGTAATCGTAAATTCCAAATTCGTACGTTCCTTCAATTTAGGTTGTTTCTGATATCATTCCCGATCATTTTGCAAGTCAAAGATACGCATAAACCCTAATGGTCACCATCGATTTCAAATCATACTCCCACCACCATATATAGCAGTCGATACCTTCTGTATCACCCCCAACACCATTGTTAATCACAAACACGCCAAACGATATCAGCCAAACAACATCACGATTGATCAACATCTTCAACGTACAGCCGCCATTACCACACAGTTGGACTCCATCGAACCATCTTAAGCGTTGAGCATTACGTACCTCACCCTACACAAAACGTTCTGGCCACATTCACTAATACACAGCGCCCCCAAGCCTTCTGTTGATCTGATTGGATAATAGTCGATTCCCAGACCAGGTAAGTGTGATTGTTTTTTGATTTCTCTGGATAAGTGTGATTATTTTTTGTTTTCTGATCCTGGAATACTAATTGGGTTTTGCTGGATGGTGAGAAACGTTATTTGGAGTAAGTTGGGATTTGCACACCATGTGTTTGTTAAAATGTCATAGTGTGATTCTTCTAAATTTGGTCATGTTAATGCTTTAATTCAATTCAGGGAAGCAACAATTTCTTACCTGCTTGTGGCTTTAATTCAATTCAATTCATTTCTTACCTGCTTGTGGCTTTAATTCAATTCAAGAAAAAAACATTCCTATCACTCTAAATCTGCTCTGTTTCAATCTAAATTTGTTGCTTTACTTAGAAAACTTGAAACATCTGAATACATCTACAAAATGGGGAACTCCTCGATGGTTTTCTCTATTGGATTTCTACTCCTCATCTAGCTCACCTAAATCTCATATTCTCCTCTATTTACCAGGTATCTTTACATTTTTAGTATATAGTCACACATATTCATATGAATGGAATAATCAATAAATTAATCTTGTTATACATATATTTTTACGGATTGCTGGAAGTGGACTCGATGTTTCTTTGCATCATCTAAGACCAGAAGAGTAAGTCTTTACATCATCGATGACTATGAGAGTAAGTCTTCTCCCAAACCCAATCAGATTAATAGAATATAAGTAATCCATTTGTGTATTTTTTTCGTCGCTACTAATTTGTTATAAATCTCTTGTTCATCAAAGCAACGTAATAGTACCAACCTGAATGGTCCTCTAAGGGCTAATCATCACAAATTTAATCTGAATGGTCCTGTAAGGGCTAATCATCACAGATTTAATCTGCATGTTGCCCTATTAAAATTAGTAGATGCAGTGACTAATTTGTGCTTTATTACTTCCCTCACTGATTACATTAGGTTTAAAGGTACAACATGATGATGCAGATTGGAAGTCTGTGATAAGTTTTTTTTAATGTATTATCCAATTTAGCTCGTCATTTCTTACTCACTTCACTGATTTCATTTATTTTTGAAAAATTCTCAAAAAGTTTCAAGTGAATTAAATATGATTAAAGGTAATTTATAGTGTTAATCATCAACGATTAACATTATAACAAACACGTTTTGTTTAACTTTTTGTTTTAATAATAATCATCAATGATTAGCAATGTTAATCAGTGATGATTAGCAATGTTAATCAGTGATGATTAACAATGAACATTTCTACCAAACTTAAGGGTTTTAATGAATAAAGGCTCTCTCTTTAACTTTTTTTATAGTAGTAATGAACATCGATGATGAGAGGTGTTAATCGTAGATGATTATAACTATAATCATATATGAATATAGTTATAATAGTCTAAATGATTAGGACATCAGTTATACATTAGTATATGTTTAATATGGTCATAATCATATATGCTTATAATTGCTTAAATGATTAAAATATCATTTAAGTTATAATCATTTGTGATTATAACTGTAGATTGCTTTATCATGGGCATAATCATTTTTTGATATCTTTGAACTTTATTTTGCAGGTGTGAATGCAAAAACAACAATGATCATATTCATGAGTGCCCTATCTTTGTTTTTTATGTGTGATTAGCAACAAGAATAACGATCAATACTACAACATTGGCGAATTTATTTTATGATTAAATGTGTATTTATTTAAGGACAATGGTGTATTCACGTATGATTAAATATGTATTTATTTTATGATTAGATGTGTATTCACTTACGATTATATGTATATTTACATATCATTGCATGCTTATTCATTTATGATTACAGGTTTATTCATTTATGATTAGATGCATATTCAGTCAATTTTATACACCATATCTTGAAAAACGATATTTCGATTAAAAAAAACGAAATTTTGTATAATCTCTATAAAAATGCTGTTAAAAATTAAATGACTAAAATTTTAAAAATATTTTTTTCTATTCATCCATGATTAAAACCGTGAAAAGAATAAAAAAACTATTAAAATTTCGAATTTTCAATTAATAAAATAACAAAAAAAAATCAATTAATTCCTTTATTTTAGGTAACAGCAATCATAATCTCTATAATCATGGAAACTGAATAATTTAATCCCATGATTATAGGAAAACATAATTATTTAGGATTTTTAATTAATTAGACATATTGTTAAATTACTATAATATCCCTATAAAATGATTGGTCCAGAATCATTCTCACATTCTCAACCTTTTAATCATTCTCATTTTAACCTATATATATATATATATATATATATATATATATATATATATATATATATATATATATATATATATATATATATATATATATATATATATATATATATATATATATATATATATATATATATATATATAGAGAGAGAGAGAGAGAGAGAGAGAGTTGGGATCCAGTAAGAAATAATATTTTGGTAGGAATGTAAGAAATCAGTAATTAAGGTATGAATGGTTATAATTAAGGTAAGAATGATATATTTTTGTAACTGATTTCAGATCATTTAATCTTACATATATATACACCAAAAATATGGTTGCATCTTAAAAGACATTATTATGATTTGATAAGTGATGAGATTCCTTCCTACCAAAATATTATTTCTTACTGGATCCGAATTCTATATATATATATATATATATATATATATATATATATATATATATATATATATATATATATATATATATATATATATATATATATATATATATATATATATATATACATATATATATATATATATACATATATATATATATATATATATATATATATATATATATATATATATAGAGTTAGGATATATTAAAAACTCTAATTATTGTGTGATCGTAAGGACCAATCATATCGCAGAATCAGCCAAGGGTAATTAGGTAATTTAATAAATATGGAATTAAATAAGCTTTAAATGAAAACCTACAATTATGGAATATTTGACCTATTATTATGGTAACTACCTAAATCCTCCTTTTTATTAGAAGCCGTAATTGAATCAGCCATTATCATCTCCAGGTCCGATCACTACGCCTCCTACCACCACCAATTCATCATGCCGGCGGCACCATCATCCTTCCATTGCCACCATCACAAAACCTCCAACCATCGTTGCTTCACCAGTAATTGCATCCTGATTTTCTTATGAGAGCATTAAGGAATAGAGAAAAAAGTCTAATTGAAGATTACGTGATTCATCCTGATTACGTGATTACGTGATTGCATC
This sequence comes from Cichorium intybus, assembly GCA_023525715.1. Taxonomy (NCBI): domain Eukaryota; kingdom Viridiplantae; phylum Streptophyta; class Magnoliopsida; order Asterales; family Asteraceae; genus Cichorium; species Cichorium intybus. Next base: position 21,667,492 of record CM042010.1, on the reverse strand, counting down.
CTGATTTTCTGTGAGAATGGTATCCTGATTACGTGATTGCTATTAGACTTTTAGCCGTAATTACATCCTGATTTTCTTTGGTGAAGATTATGTGATTCATCCAAATCTGATTCTGAATAGGTACACTTTTAACCTCTAATGATCAGTTTGATATTGGTAGTAAATCCAGTGGTTCATGTGCTTCTCGATGATTGCAGTCTCGTTTTTCTATTCTTTAATCATCAAATCACCACTGAACCGTTTCCTTTTTATGCTTTAATCCTTTTCAGTACCCCTTAAATCTTCTCCTAACAATTGTGTACCCCTTGGTGATGAGACTAATTGAAAATCTTTTTTCTGTATTTTCCTTTGTAGATGTTTACAGTAGCAGAACTTTGAATCCGAAAAACTATCAAATTACGTTAAAAAATAATGAAAGAACCAACTTGGATTTGACTTGGACTTTATAAACAATAGCATGTCAGTGTAATCAAAATACCTTTAAAAACAATTAAATTTGGCATATATACCAACAATTTTAATGTTTTGTTGAAACCAATTTAGATTGTGTGACATCCGCCTAAAATGGATTCGGGTCAACCCAACCCAATTGGAAATTTAATAAACCCTACTCGAGATTTCTCGATGCTAATAGGATCAAAACCCATACAATACGATATAAATTGACGTTAATAGCAATATAGCATAGTATAACGTTATAACTATAATCAAATTAAATTATGATACCAT